>OX388313.1:8641706-9241706 GCA_947579605.1 Athripsodes cinereus | reverse complement strand
CTGAGAGGGATGAGTTAATCGAGAGTGAAAATATAATAAACTTACATGTTATACGAAATAGGAAAACGTAAGCTTACAAATAAGAACTGAATTTCAAAAATAATATTATCATCATCGCCGTTACATTTACGCCATATCCCTTGTGGGGTAAGCAGAAATAATTGAGCGCCACTTATTCCCTTCCTTGCACACAGTTTTTGCTTCTGTCACTACCATATATTTCCTCTTCTATTCAGTGTGCTCAACACCTGCTTGTTCTGTAAGATCTAGTTTATATAATCTTCCCATTTGATCCTCGAACGACCACATCTCCGATCACCATTCCTCTTAGTCGTATATATTTTCTTGGTACGTTCTGTTCTCGTCCATTCATTCCACGTGCCCAAGCCACCGTAGCTTATTCACTTTTATTCTTGTTATTACCTCAGATTTCATTCCACGAGAAGAGGATATTATGTAGTTCAAATTTATTCGAGAAAACAAGACTATAGGTAGATTTTCTCCTCTTTTCTTATTCTCAATGATAATATTTCGTATTCTGTTTCTTGGTATATTTAGATATATTACCACGATTATGTTTATTTGTTATGGAAATTGTTATTGTCTCTGAATTTGTATTTTTTTATGGATATAGTGTGATACACGATTCAATTAACCCAAGTGTGTAAAGAGTATATTATTGTGTGAATGCTGTTGTGAGATGATTTATATACCTATCCAACTCGAGACTCGTATACGATACAATTCTCTTTAGATTATAGAGTAAATGGATCCCTACAGAATATCCTAAGTATATCCTTCACTTCACATGCGTGTATCTACCTGCTACGTTTATCCTATAATAATACGCACAGTTATATTGTTGACACTGTTAGGTGTTATTTGCACAATGCTTGTACAAATAATACATATTATAAAATATAACTCAAACTGATATCAAAGATACAGGATGAATAACAAACTGACGGACCAGTAATATTCCATTTAGACATAGAATTAAATTTAACTCGACGTAAAATTAAATTTAGACAATTTGCATCCTCTGTGGATTTCATGCATGAATCAGGTGCCAAATAATATTTTATGAAATATCTCCATCTCGAAATGAGGCTCCCAATGGATTACATGGAATAAATACACAGGTCGTTCTTTCCGTACCAAAAATGAATTATACTCATGTAGGTACGTTCTATACTACATAATTATGTATGTACTTACGTTTCAAAATAACACAAAACATTTTATGTATGTTTTTTTATTTAATTGCGCAATTGTATTTTTTAAAACCAAAATTTTCTTTTCAAAGGTAGATACGTAGTATATATATATAACCGTACGAGTACTTATGTGGAAATATTATTCAATACACTCCCCTATTAAGCAATCATTCCAGGTCATTACCTCTTTGGGTCAAACTACATTTTTATGGGTATTATTAACTATATTTCGTCTCACTGGGTTAAAAACAACTTAATTGGTTTGCGGAAATTCTCCATAGTGGGTACAAGTACGTTTTAGTACCAACAAATCAATATCAATTATGCATCATTGTTGGCAGAAATATTCAATTGATTTTCTGAGAATACAAAAATTATGTATGTTTAGGAAAGGAACTTTTAACTAAATAAGTATCACGATTGTCTCAAGTATTTGGAGTCACGTGTGTATACCATATCGATGATGTTTGCATCATGTCTAATGTAGGTATACCTACTCAGTACCAGAAGCGGTTGGTAGGTTGAACTGGTGGGTGTGCTGTGAAAATTGAAAAAAATACCTCTATATAGAAAACATCAATTCGTTTTCTTGATTCTCATCCGTAATAACGAATTAAGGTGCACTATAATAATGCTTTAGAATAATATTCCTGTTTTTCAATAATTGTTTAATGGAATAAGATTGAAACGACATAAGTAATTATTGAATTTATAAACGGAATGTGACGCATTAATGCTTCTGAGGAGGAACCGTCGCTGCCCGGTACCCACCTTATCGACAGGAAGACATAGCCGCGGCATTACTAACATAAACGACATACTAAAAGTAGATACTTCCATATCTCAGTTTATCTGCCAACATCGACATTCCCGTCAAAGATAAACCAAACTCTTACATTACATATCCACAATGATAACAAATTATCATTATCAAAACAGTTCCTTGAACAACACAAGATTTCCAACGATAACAAGGATATAAATCCACCGACAAGATATGTTGCTAGTATAACTAAAACCATTAACATTTATTTTATTATTTTTCTTTCTCTAGCTTTTAATGTTTCTAATGTGATACGTTTTACTATTCTGACAGGTGTGTTATGTTAATTCTTTGACTTGTGTTATGTAAGATCTATAGGTTTTAACTTTGATTTATACGAAGTGTTATTTATAATTAGATTGAAATCAATGCCTTTATGTGGATTAACATGGTGATTGATAAATCATTGAATAGGTTCTAGAACAAATAATAAAGTATTTTTTTCGAATTCTCTAAAATAAGCATTTCAATAAACGTTGTCAAAAATATTTAGAGTAAATATTGTTGATCATAAAATGATTTGCTATTATAATTTTAAATTACTTTTATTGAATCTGTCCATTCTATGTCGCTGGGTGTTTTAGTTAACATTTTAAAAATGCAATTTAGAGTATTTAGACGCCAAAAAATGGCAAAATAAATTAAACTGGATTTAATAATAGAGTAAATTTTCTACCATGAGATCGTCTTATTTATTATAGATACTTTTTCACAATTAAATACCGTTTAGGTTTATAATAAATTCGTAAACAAATTTACGGTCTTTGAACAAAGAACTAAACTTTAATGAACCTATTTTATTCAAAATTGGAAGTTTTGTCAACAAAGAGTAAAACATTTATAAGAAACCAGAATCGTTTCAAAATACGATGAACACAAGTACCTAAAAGTGGAACATCTGCGAATATTGTACCATAGGAAACCAGCGAAGTGAGAACTCGATCCATTTTTTATTTCTTGTGTTGTTGACACATTACAGTATTTACCGTTTCATGAATTACGCCAAATAAGGCAAAAAAAAAACTTGGCTGGGATAATCTGCACACTCACTTATTGGAAAGTTTTAAAAGTGGGTCGAAACGAAAATCAATTAAAAAAGTTTAGAACGACTATATCGCGTAATAAAGAAATAAGAAGAGGAGAGGAAATGAAATAGAAGAAAGGCAAAGAAAAGAGACGAGTAATAGGAATAAAACTAGAAGATGTTGCTAAAGAAAAGTTTCTTCAAACATTCATATAATGAAATTCTTATAATGAAAGGTATGAAGAGAGACTGAAGGAAACTTATGAAGTTATGATTAACTTGTGGACACTCTTTGAATTCTTGAATAACGATGATAAAACGTCTTATGAGAAATAATACAGCAGTTCTCACTACATTGTTATAGAATATACCTATAGACTAATGATATTTGAAATATAATAATAATACCAAAATCAAACTTGGCGGAAACACTGAATATACAGTTGAGTTTAAAACAATAGAACCTGATATTTCATTTGCATGAATTATGCTAACTAGATAATTAAACAGTTAAAAATTTAGCAATAACTATAGAATATTTTTGCATAAAAGATATTCACAGCAATTTTATATTCAAAGTTTACGCACATAGTAAAGTCAAATTGACTAATATTACTTGATAATTTGTGCAATACTTATTTTATACAACATCAGGTCATTGACATTAAAACTGGCAGTTTTTTTTTTGAACAATTAACGTGAGTTAATAAAATTAAACATTAAAATGTGTAAGAAGTTATACCAATATAATATCATCCAAATACAGACATCAAACATTAAGTGGAACAACCAAAACAAGACATACACATTTAACTCATCTTAATGTTAGCGTAGGTGCGGAAGTTAACACAATTATACTATAAAATAAAATTAAAGTCGATATAATAATCACTACAATAATAATAGGAAACAAACTGCTCGCGATGTTTTTATCATTTAATAATACTACAAGTAATATAACAATGTGTAGGTAGATAGTTAACTATTTTTCCCATGAAATTTTATTAAAAGTTTGTAGGTGTAACTGTCTTAGAGTTCTCATCGCCAGACACAATGGCCGGATGAAACAATTTCACAATGGAACAAACAGCGGTCTATGGACCCTAATTGCATAGTAGTAGAAGTAATAGTACAATATAGTATATATTATACCCAGTACTTAGCAATATTGAAAGTAGAAAACTATCTACACGAAAGAGAAAAATAAAAGGCGATAGGTTATTGTAAAATGGTTGAACGATCAAAGATATAATAAGAATAGAAAATAAGGAGAAAATAGAAGTAGAAAGTAGCTTTAGTTTAGTCCAATATTCTTGTATATTTCATTGCACACATTAGGTATATATACCTATATTATCTAGTAGAGGTCAAACAGCCAATCCAAGGCATAGTACATTTTATATAAACAAACTGGTACTCACAGTAGTAGTTCACTTTATTCTCGAAATTGTATTAAATTGGCCGAGTTTCCCCTCCGCTCTGTCACATCAATCCAAATTAAATTTAATCGTACGAAAACTTCCAAATGCTTTCATCTTCTAACATCTCTCATAGAACATTTTCTTTTAAGTATCTACTCACATTCTTTCAACACAGCAACGATACGAAAAAAATAGTCTACATAGTAAAGTGCTTCTACAAATCAGTATTAAATCACAAACATTTAGTATTTTTGGTGTAAATACGAGTACCTATGTATGTATGGTTGTTTTTAACATTATATTCCCACAGATAGTTGAGATAGTTCTTGGTTGATGAATGATTCCGGGTTCTGTGGAAATATTATCTCGATTAACTGTATGAGAATTAACACCGCTGATTACAGCTCGCATACTTGATGATTATAAAATACTCTCATTCAAGTTTCTTCACAAATCAACAATAATAAAACGGATGGATAAATTGCTGTAACTAGTTTTGTCTGTTTGTCGCATCGTCTGGAATAAATTCTTTTCGCTTCATCGGTCGTTGTCTCCATACTGTTGTTTGTTTCTTGGCGGTTGTAATTAAAAGAATCGATCTGATACGGTGGATTCGATTAATTAATTCACGGGATTCAATCTCAAAAGGGACCGCCTCGAAGGTTGATATTAAAAAAAAAGAAGTTACGGCTACCGGTCAGTATTTATTATTATATGGCCAAGTTCTAGTTACAATTATGCATATCAATTCATAAAATATTTTCATTCCACTCTCTTCGTTTTCGAGTTTTATTTTAAGTCGACGACCTAGCGCTTTTGAGAAATATATAGAGTATTTAGTTTAATTACAGGTTTCATATAAGATCTGACTGTGTATTTGAAAAGCTTACATCGGCTATACTACTTATAGCGTGGTGTTGTCGTTTTCATTTTTTAAACCTGTCTGTATAACAAATTATATGTTTTTAAATTATTCCTTTCAAAAGTAAAATAACTCGAATATCATGATCCTATAAGATATTATTATGTTTTTATAAATATTCATTAGGTGAACAATTTACTTAGACATTTGAGAAGAAACTTGTGAGACAAAATCAAAAAGAGAGTTACATGTCTTGAGTTCTACAATATTCCTACCTAAACAATAAAAAACATATTATTTGCTAGGGAACTCTATGAAGGAAATAATTTATACCACATAAAATACAAAGTAGATATATTTATAAAACTATTAATATTTGTTTATTTGAAAAATGCATTGTTTTTTTTATTAAAACATTAATGTTTATATTTAAACACAAGACATAAAATGAATAATGATACAATGTGTACCAAATTTTATATAACGAAGCATAATTTTTTTCATAACCCCTCTTGTAATATTAAATTTAAATGAGTACTAAGATCATCAAAAGTCAATACAACCATTGCCGAGTATACGTTTTAAAAATGTCATAACCTATGTTATGACATTTCATAATTTGTGTTATATTAATAACATTAATCATTTTCGCATATTCGTATTTTTTATGTAACTGGTTATATAAATCAGCTGGGCATATGGCTTATTTTTTAACTACATACACATTTCCCCCATAAAAACGTCACCAAACAAGTTGTGACACATCAGCATATTTGATAAAGTTAATTAATTGGTATACAAAGAAAGCATGCTGATGGAGCAAGATTTATTGCAATCAAAGTAATTAAAAAAAGCCGTGATTACTCACTCACGCGATCTGTAAGTATATTAATTAGGCATTTATTTTATTGATGGGGTATATAATATGTTTATTCTTCTTCTTCCAAATTGGTCCCTCAATGCTGAGGATTGTGACCACCATGACCCCAACCAAGCGACAAGCTCCTCCACCGTGCCCTGTCCTCCGCCTGCCTAAACGCCTCACACATTGTAACCCCTGCAGCATCTCTCACATGATCTGGATGATATTTGTACTTTATCAAATATGTTTACTGCGACCTATAAGATCTATTGTTTCCTCTCTTGTCTAGTCTTCTTTCCTTGTCTGGTCTTCCTGTCAAACCAACTCCTCTGGCCTTATATGCATTTTGACACATTGATAGGTACCTACAAATTTGGTTATGTATGTTTATGACAAGTGTGATACCTGCAACAATAACTTTTTTGTTGCTTGGAGTTTTATTTTATCTGTTGAGGGTGTACAAATTTACATCGTACATATTATTTTGTATAGTCTATGATATTTATACGGAGATTATACACAAAGTAATGATTTTCAATTAGTTTTTTCACCCATATTAAATTATCTCACATTTAGCAACACCAACATACCTACGTGGGCCGGTCCAGCAACTCCCTACTACCTTACATATATATACTAAGGTTACTGAGGGGCTGATTAACCTTCCGCACGGTCGGAGCCACAATATGGGTTACGCGGGTCACGCTGGCTGACTGGTGGGTGTGCATCGTGACCTGCTGCCGACACCGCCGCGCCACTGACCGATATAATACGGACAGTCACGACATTACACTGTGAGGAATTTATAACTAACTAAACCATTTTTTACGCTAATAATACAAAATACACAATATTCAAATCTCAAGAGTTTATCACGCGAATTATTGCTTATAATATAATAAACGATTTTACAAGTATCTACCTACCAACGCTACGCTTATACACATACATATATGCTTACCTAATTTTTACATAGAACAATAACAATAATATAATGCTAAATAAAAATTAATAATCTTTTATACATATGAATAACCAAGGGATAGCCGAAATAGAATGACTCTTCCGTTTTTAATACAGAAATAGGTCTCCAAAACTAAAAGTTTTTGAGTGTTGCGTCAATTAAGTACCTATTAGTATAAAATCACATTCGCAAGTGTATAATATATTTTTGAGTCCAAATGTTTTCTCATATTGAGCCATTCAGCACCACAGTATCTCCATGTAATAAAATCAACATAAAACTTAAAAAAATATTAAAACAATATACCTATTGAAATAGACATATCAGTTTCTTATCCTGTGATTCATACTATGTACAATCATGTTCCTACATTTAGTACATACGATTAATGTAGGAATACACATTGCATAAGGGAACATTGTATGCATTGTATGCACATGTTCCTACATTTAGTACATACGATTAATGTAGGAATACACATTGCATAAGGGAACATTGTATGCATTGTATGCACAATACGTAGGTACCAATGTAGGTACTATAGAGTATAGATGGATATTACTTTGTATGACGTGTGTATTATGATTCACCTTATATAGCGCACTGAACATTGACTACCTCCTCCACTGTTTGGTCCAATTCACCGCTTGTATTATGAACATATCAAGATCTTGACACTTGAAAAGAATATCATTTTACATATGTGATGCAAACTCTTGATCATCTAGTATTTAAAGTACTATATACATAATATTGAAAAGATGATTTCTTCATTGCTCCCGCTTTTATCTTTTGACAATTATTATGCCCAGATTGCATTATAGATGTCCATTCGTTTATCAATATACCTACTGTATCAAGATGTAAACAAATACAATAAGTGCTGTCTTTTCACGCATACCTAAATAATATTATCGTTGCTATGATCATATATAATAGTCATTTTGTGATATCATAGTAAATCTGCGAAATAGGGGTTCCCAGTGGACTAACTGTATGTAATAACATACAGATTGTCAACTACGTGCCGAAAAAAATAAGGCATTCATTCTTTGCGGTAAACTCACCCTCTGTACATTGATTGCATTTAATTTCAATGCATTTCTCTTTAAAATTGTATGTACGGTGATCAATGTAAGTTAAGAATTTAAAAAGAAATATAGCAATACAGGACCAGAATTTACAATCCGTGTACTGCAATGTTAATATTATATAATGTAATTTAACTCTGTATTTATTTATTTATTTATTTAAAATCTTACACGGCGTGAGCCTTTTACATGTCAACAAAAAAAAGTATGACAGACAACAACAACAACAACAACAAAAAAACAATCATACACAATCACACAGGTACATTGCAAACTCATAAGTCAAGATCAAAATAATAATAGAATAATAAGAATTAACAAAAAAAGGTCTATATAATGAGTCAATTATGGTGTGTCAAAATAAGTCAGTAAATATTTAAAACATTGGCAAAAGCACGTCAAAGAGATAAAATTTAATTTTGTATGATTTAGTATCAAATGTAAGTCCAGTGAAAATAGAGACAAATTAAACTTCGATTAAAAAAAACGTTTAATCGGTTGGTTGTTACAAAAAAAGCGATTGTAAATAGCTGAACTTCAATTTAATAATTGAGTAGATAATATAAGTCTACTAACATAGGTATCTACTTAAAGAAACAAAACATAACCAAGTCTAGCAATATGCTCATGATCCTTACACATTGTCAATACAGTAATACACTAAAGAGAACATGCACTTATCTCCTGTATAGTGGTGCTATTCAAGAGGAGACTATTATTCTAACAATTGGACGATTCAAATGGACCATTGATAGTCTCACCTACCAACCAATATATAGACTACAGAGTGAGGAGGTATAGTAAACGCGACAGGGAATTATATTTTGTGAATGGAACAAAAGATCAGCTAATCTTCAGTAAGAATAGAGTAGGTGTATATTACACCATAGAGATGATATTAATATCATATTATTATTATTATTTTGTGTGAGGTTTGCTAGCTTGGTCCTTCCAAACCAGCTTTCAAAAAGGATCAAAGCAGGGGTGAATATGCAGAAATATAATTTCAGAGAGTCAGATTTCAAAAAAAATACTTCTAACAAACAACGTATATGTTATATCACATTTACTGTACTGTAATAATATAATTATGAAAATAAAACAGAATCACAATGATACTGAAAATAAATATACATATAACCATTTACCTAGTACTGTATATTATTAGGTTGAGTATTATGTGTAAGAAATAACAAGAATCTTGTGCTAAAAAGACTGAGTTTTAAGGAAATACGCAGTTTAGTGATTTGGTTTAGCCTATTCGTGACTGTACCATCCCAATTATAATGTTTGTCTTAATTTACCGTCAATTTTAATCCAATAATTGGCAGTACAGATGAAAAAACATCGGTAAAAAATAGGAAACGCTTACAACAGCTAATGGCGAACGATTAAGCGTAGGTATTTATATGTAACGATAAAAACCTTAATCTAAAAATAATGACACAACATTGAATTAAAGATGGCCTGAGTGATATCTAAACGTGTTTAACGTAAATATTTGATATTTTCATGTATAAACCTAAATATAAATTCGCGTAATTGATAGAAAGAAAAAAAACACTATCGCAAGTCTCTCGGCTAGGGATGACAGTAAATGACACAAATTTTTCGCTTATCAGAAAATATAAATAAATAATTACTAACAATTAACAGAAAAACGACCAATACTTTATAATTTTCGTTATAATATGTACATTCTCTATTCCCACGAATAGTAATTATAATACCTACAACTATTATCTTGCTCCTTGTCAAGTAATAGTAACTTACGCGTATCATCTCCTAGATTATATATTATTAGGTTTATTATTACAGTCTAATATTATTTTATGTCTATAGGGGTAATATTACGTATTAGAGATGTATGATGTTACTATACTTATATAGATGCCTACATTCTACAACATATTGCCCGCACATTCGACTAGGGGTCGGTGCTGAATAACAAAGTAAACAACACCAAGATGACAAAACAATGGCACTTGTGTCTTTATCTACCGAGGGTGCGGGCCTTATCAGAGACAATATGACACTTTTAATTTATATTATTTACCTACCCTTTAACTTTCCATTATTTTTGCGGGCCGAGAATAAAAGTTAATATAGATTGATATATAATACATGTAAAGACAAAATAATATGTCTCTAAATTTAAAAGGATATCATATTCACTCAACGAATTTCTATTCGTATTCTTTCAACGTTCATGCTCCTAAAATGTGAAACAATCTTTCCACAGTTGTAAATAATAGCAGATAGAATTATATACATATTATCTACATACATATAAGATATAATGACTTACATTATTGATGAAGATCTTAGCATCCTTTGATGGTTGATTCTTTCTCGTATTTCTGATGGGACACTAGTTATTAATGTATTGTATTTTTGATTGTTAACATAGTAACCGATATTATATTGACAATATACAAAAAGAAAATGAAACAGTGTTTTAGAAAAAATAAAAAAAATTAAAATCGAAATTCAAAATAAGCCATGGAAACGCTTCAAAAATAAAGTGTAAATAAGTATTTAATTATTTTGACATACCTACATAATTTCAACCAACTAAATAATATGTACCAATGTATTTCTAACTAGAAGAGTACCTAATTATATGACAGTTATATTTTCTTTAAAATAATTAGTAATACAGTCTTGTTTTAATTGAAATATCTGGTATTACAAGTAGATACATTGTCACACAACAACTTTTATTAAGTACTTTTATAATACATGAGTGTATCTACTTGCCCCTCGTTAAGTTACAGTAAAATATCTACTGACTTAATAACATTACTGTATGGGTGAATGATGATGCCGGTATATAAATCAAATTCCATGTTAGCTATCTGTAATCACAGTTAATTTGTTCCCATGGATTGTATTTTATATTGTCGGTGGATCCATGAAACCTCGCATGTGTCAATTTTTTCAAAAGTGATTTAGGTACTGATACTAAATTATTACTTAAAGTAAGTAAGTACTAAATTATTCATCTCATCATACGACATTTACCGATGAAATAAACTGTACATTGAGAAACCAACAGAAAAATCATTGGAGAAATTAAATTTCTTGCGTGCTGTTTTTTCTTGGATAATTCTTGAAAACTCACATGTACTTTAAAGAAAATTCTATGAAATTGTTCAACTCATGCCTAGAAATTAAAAATACTACATTAATTCTGGGACATTAATTCGCTCAATTCTGGGACGGGTACTTTGATCAAATGAATTGAAAAAAAAAAATTATATTATGTATATTGTTATGTATATATATTATGTATGTTATTGTGTATACGTATTGTTGTATTATATATGTTATTATATATATTATATGTATTATGTATGTATATTGTTGTGTATATTATATTATGTATATTATTGTGTATATATTATATCTTTAAAATCACCATATAATTCAAAGCCACCTTCCACGTAACGAATCAGACACATCAAAAACGTCATCCCGCAAAAAAAATTTTGATCAACTATAAAAGCTTGAAAAATGCACATAGGAAGTTCCATGAAATCAACAACGAATGTAGTATCACATCATAACATCTATCTACACAGAACTAGAATATATACAATATTATGTGTGTTGTGCATATCTGACCATACAAATGCATATTTTAGGGATGTTGAGGTATATTTCATTGTTGATTAAGAACATATTATATTTAGACACGAGTTTTATTTAGATAGCTCATTAAATAAATCGATTATATTTTCAAATATACCTACATCTATCAATTACGTATTTTTTTATAAAAGCAAGTATGACAAAGTCATCAAGAATAGAATATTTGATCTAAACAGTAATTCCTAACGATTTTTGAAATTCGACCAAAAAAATAGAAAAATAATATCTCCATGCGTATCTTATGAATTTGATGACGAGTGAAACTTCATAAAAAAAGATTTTTTTACAAAAAGATTTATTTTATTAAATTACATGATTTAATATTGTAAAGAAAATAACGTAATATGAAATTATTATTTTTAAAAAGCCGGATCTTTTTAAACATCTCCAAAAGTGTTTTCTAATGCAATATCAAAAGATCTATGACATATGAACACCTTTCCAACTCAAGCCACGATACTCGTTTATATATATATAATGAGTTACAATCCATTGGATTGGTCTGCAACGAGTTTGGTTTTTCTTCTCCATTCGTCTCTATTCTCCGCCAGTCTTTTCAGCTCTACGTATGAGCCACAGTTCATATCACTCTTCAGTTGGTCCATATATGCGTCTCTTGGTCGGCCTCTGCCATTTGTCCCCTCGGTCTTACCCTCCGCGATGGCTATGAGTAGTCCTGGGTGCCTGATGTTGTGGCCAATCCAGTTAGCTCGTTGTTGGCTGATTCTCTTAAGGAGTTGCCTTTTTTCGCCTACCCTGGTTAATACTTCTTCGTTTCCGACGTGCTCCGACCAATGGATCTTAAGCATGCGTCTGTAGCACCACATTTCAAAGGCCGCCAACCGTCCGCTTTCACTCTTGCTGATGGTCCATGTCTCACAACCATAAAGCAGAATGCTCCATACAAAGACTTTAGTAAGGTTCTTCCTTACGCTTAAGTCAATATTTGGGGATTCCAATATCTTTGATTTTTTGTTAAAGGCAATCCTTGCCTGGTTTATTCTGCTTACGATTTCTGCTTTGGAGCGTCCATCCTGGTTTATTCTACTGCCCAGGTACACGAATTCACTTACTTGTTTGATGCTCACTCCATTTATGGCAATGTTCGCAGTCGCTTCCTCTCTTCCAACGACCATACATTTTGTTTTTTCTTTATTTATTTTCATGTTGTACTTTGACAACAGTATACTTTCCATTTTTCCTAAGGCTTCGTTCAGCTCCATCTCGGAGTCTGCGAGCAGTGCTATGTCGTCAGCATATCTTATCATGTCGACCTTTTTCCCATTTATTTTTACTCCTGTCCAGTTCTTCATTTCTTCTCTCAGTTCATCAATGGCTCGCTGTATATAGCAGTTAAAGAGAGCTGGCGACATTGAGCATCCTTGTCTTACGCCTTGTTCGACCCTTGCTTCTGCACAGCTCTCTCCGCTTTTAATCACAGCCATTTCGTTCTTGTATAAGCTCCAGATTGCTCTTCTGTCTTTATAACTCATTCCTATCTGGTTGAGGGTGTTAAAAAGTTGTTCCCATTCTACTTTATCGAATGCTTTTTCAAGGTCGATGAAGTTGATAAATATTTATTATATGTATTAAAAGACACTGCCTCTTTGTATGGAGAATTTTGCATTGAGTGAATAACTTGGGAGGCTGTTTGCGTTGAGGTACTAGATATCATGTACTTCAGTACTTATTATCTTGTTACTGAATAATATTGAATTACCTACCTATAGATGACAGCTTTTGCTAGTCCATTCATAACAAGTTACAGTAATGTAGTAGTTCTCTTTTATTACGCAAAGAAAGAAGATTAGAAAATTCTTTAAGTATAAATTTATTATGTTGTAATTTGAAACAAGTGTTTCTTTCTACTATTGATTATTTCCAGAGAGACGTCTTTCGACTATCGACGATCAATAGTAGAAAGAAACACTTGTTTCAAATTACATAATTATGGAATTCTACTACGTGTGCACCGACACAATTAATATATAAATTATGTTTAAAGTGTCAAAACACTTATAACTTTTTGCGTTTCGAAATAAATGCAATGAAAAGAGATATGATTAAAAAATATGCCATATTTTATAACATATTAAGATTGTCATAATGAATTGAACATTTTTAGATAGGTAATCTTTTAAAAAGTATGTTTGTTGATGAATCTAATTTTTTTATACAAAATATTTAAATAAAAAATTAAATGGTCTAATTCGAATTTATTAGATCCATAACCTAAAATTGAATGTATAGACTGATAAATAATAGACATTCTCAGATATCAAATTTTCCCTAGTTGCACGTTATAGTACATGACATTGTAAGCCGTCTTTATTGATATGGAAAAATATATTTAGATTGAATATTGTCTCTAAACCCAAAAAAGGGTGAATGGAATGATTTATGGGGCATAAAATCATCTCCATAAAACATGTATTTTTCAGTCTTATCGGAAAACAAGCATAATATTATTAATAACCTTATTATTTAGAGCATTTTTTGTTTGTTTATTTATATGAATACATTTATACAAATGTGGAATACTACATAAGTATATCGCCGAATAATAAATATTAATACCTAAAACTCTTCTAGCAAAATTTTCAGATGGCTTAAAAAAAACTTAATTTGCTTAAAAAACAACAATAATATAAGTGAAGACATATCCACAATGTGTTTATTCTGAACTGATGACAATATGCATGTAAGAAGTAAGGTTCGTGTTATTCTAAATGCAAGAAAAAGGTTTGCTGTAGAAAAAATATCAAAGCTAAGAGAAGAGTACAACTGCATTTACATTTTACATAAGTAATAGCTAAGTAATTCTGCTGCTAAAGAGTAGCTTAATAAACCTACATACTACATTAGCTTTAAACTAAAAGTAACTTTAGAAAAATAGTGTATTTAAAAATACTTTATGGTACACCCTTATAATGGATTCTGTAAAAGAATATTGGATTTATTATAGTTGATGTTGAAATTAGAATGTTGGAATATTTATAATTCTAGTAGAAAATAATAATATTATTTGTTATAAAAATTTAAGAGAAGGAGATGCAAAATAACATCTTGGAAAGACAGCGTGCATCGTGGAATAAAGTTCAGTCGAGCGAAAAATACGATCAAAACATAAACCAGTAAGTTTATTATAGAAGATTGTGAGTATTATTATTATACATACAAGACCATGGTAAAAGAGAACATCATCTGCTATAATATACACATGTATGCTTCTTCCTGTTCTGTAATACCTCACACATCTCAACTCTATCATGTATAACATAGTATCAATAGAAACTGCATGAAGAAACCAACAAATAAACAACATAAAAAGAAAAATTGCTACTAAAACAGTAATGTACTACTAACTCAAGCGAAATTTAGTACTTTATCCACGTGTACATTATTATAATATTTTATACATATATACACATCCAGTACATAGCCATTGAACTGATCATGTATCGAACTTCACATAGTCGTATAGTAGGTATTTGAGATTCTAAGTTCACTACAAAGATGAACTATACTCTATGGTTCACTACGAATTTCTATCCAATTTGAATTTTATCGGAATTCTTATAATTTAAGTAAATATATGACCTTTATAGATAAATGTATTTTATGTAGGTAGTTTCCAAAATTACAGGAAAAGTTTTTCCCTATAACGTAAATGGAAATAATACAGACTGACCGAAACGAACATTGCTCTACATCTACAACAATAAGTTAAGTAACAATTACGCAAAATATATTTAGTACAAAATATATTTGAAGGATATTTTCCTTCTCAAAAACATATAGCTAATTACGTCTATGCATCAGTACAAAAATTCATAAACTTAATAACAATAATTTTGTCACATTATTAATTTATGTAGCACACAATTCGTTTGACATGACGAATTTCTGGAATAAACCGCGTAAGTAATGGAATAAAAAATACTTACAACTGAAAGAATGAGTCGAACGTGACGTCGGCTTTTAAGAAATGAATTTTAATGAGGATAAAAGAACCTGAATACGGACACATCACCTTGATAGGGAAAAGGCATTGAATTAGATATCGCGGTAGTAGCGTAAAGAAGGAATAATGTATTGATAAAGTCAATTTTACGCAAACCCTATCCGTGCCTGGAATTGGATTAGGGAAAGTAAATGATACATATTTATAATATGAAATCTGAAATAAACAAGAGTATAAGATAACACCAAGGGAAGGCTGTTTATAATATGAAAAAGGAATCCATCAAAGTAGGTACCTACTGATAGATAGGTATAAGTCGGTAGCTATATATAAGGGTTTATTTGTATGTAGTAAGTAGAGTATGATAAGATCTTCTCTCCCTCGTCTTTTATTCATTTAACATCACGGCACAAAAGGTTTGTCCAAATGATTGGATCAGAGGGTCAGATAATGGATTCATCAGGACAAAGTAATACAAGGTCAATTACCAATACGTACCAATAGTAGTATCAGTATTGCAATAAAGAGAGAAGAAAAAACAGGGTATCATTACTGATAGTTGAATTGAACTTAATATTTATTTTAAAAAGGGAAAGAAAATTTAGGAATAAGGATAAGAAAAACTAATTCAATATATACAAATGTCGGTTCAGATATCATGGTATAAAAAAAAGTAAGTAGTTGAGAGCGGTTTTGAAAATCATTTCAATATATTCAGATATGGTTTAAAAAATATTTTGTTTCAGTGTTCTTCTCGGGAGCACGAAGTGGTTTAAGCCTCCTTTTTTTAGAGCGGTTCAATATTAATATAGTCACATATCCCTAGGACAATTCTATTGCTCTGATTTCATTATCATAATAATATGAACAGTGTAAAGTGAAAAAAGGTCGTCCAAGCCCACAGAAACTTCAACAAAGAAAAAACCTCTTTCTTTTGGTCACCTAAAAATAATATCCAGTAAACTGTAAATGCTAGCATACAGAAATAGTGTTTAAGAAAAACTTTGCGAATTTGTGAAACAAAATAAAAAAAAAACAAATACGTATAAAACCTCTAGTAACTATGTCTATAACAGTACCTACTGTAAACCCAATTGACCTACTTCTAAACGTTCTATTTGACCATCTATACTATAATAACAATAAGGTGTACCGGTACCTACTACTTTATAACAAAGAAATCGTGTACTGTGAAAATAAATTGTCGAACAGCTGAATAGATTTTACGATACGAGGGCCTTAGTTTGCACAAACCTAATAGTGTACCTACAGCCAGCGTACTCCTACGTGAAACTACAAAACAGTATCGACTAAAGGCACAAGTTTAGTGTTAGCTGGAAACCGAATTCCAGGATCAGTGTTTTTTTTAAATATTTTTTATACAAAATTATACGATTTAAAAAATCAAAAGTATATGGGTGACTGAATTTTTACAAACACACAAAAATATAACAATTTGGACCCACTCGAACGAACGAACGATTATTTTTATTAAACGAAATTTTATAAAAATAAGCCCGCATTACACCTTAAAACAAGGAATCTGTTATTATATTTTTGAGTGAAATTACATACAAAAACTAAATTGTTTAAGTGAATCATAATTTTACGTAATCTCTCATAAAAAAAATATAATCAGTAAGAAACATTCACGAGAAAATACAGAGTGTTAAATGCAAACACAATTTTCAATTTGACCGAAATTGCGGCCATTTTTTAACCAAAACCGAAGCAATATCAGAAAGTCTATCAGTCCGAAATTAGACAAACCGAAAATCCAATTCAATAATATCGGTCGATCAATAGTATGTGTAATACGAAAATAAAGAGTATTGAAAATAGTGTGGGCGGACACATATCTACAATACAATACAACATAGATGCAATACAAAGAAAACAAATATGAAAACAACAAGAGAATCAAATAAACAACAATCATAACATACATATAACATAGAATAATATAGTGACCAGCTGTTTCATAAATACTACGTACATTATATTTGTTTAGTTAAAATCAACAACCTGCCAGCATATAATATTGTATTCTGTATGTTTCTTTGACAGGTAACAGTGTAGGTATTTTAATCAACGGCGAACTTATGTAGGTAGATATGTGCTTTTACCCGAAGCGTGAAATGTTGCGCTTTTTGTCTATTTTTAAATGAATGGCTTATTTATTATTTTCTCTTATCCCGTGATCCCAAATAGTCCCAGAAAAGAATAGATCTCCCACTTTTTTCTGCAAGTTTTCGAGGGGTCTGTAACAAGCAAGTGTTAATATATAGAATTCAGCGATGAGACGTGTCGTCCATTCTGAATGTTTTTTTATTAGGACTTTTTGAATGTTTATTACAAACAGTTAGTCCATTGGTTACTCCACTTGTGTGATCTGCCATATTGTTATAGTATTAGTAATAATTCTTAAAACTGGCGGAATGTAAATGACTTCTTAGAAAGAAATAAGGTTCCAACTACCTGGAAGACCCTCTTTCACAATATATCGCTCTTATGGCTACTATATCAAAGAGTTGAGTGAAAACGAAAGATGTAGCTCAACTGGCGCACAATCTCTATGAATAGAGGAGGCTCATGAAGTATATACCTACGATTGATTTATTTACTCCGAAAGAAAAAAAAATCGTTATAATGATTTTACTTACAATTTTTCTACCCGGTCCCTAGCCTAGTGAGGCGGAAAAATGTCTGCTTGTAGTATCTAAAAAGTTGAGATGATTTTTTACTGAATGGAAAAATAAATAAATTTGAATTTTATCTCGCATGGAATAAACAACGAACACAGGTAAAAACTTACCTATCAACAAAAAGTTTATTCTTCTCGAAAAGTTGATATTTTATAAATTCAAACTCTTGTCTCTGGATATTTAATATTGAAATGTTAAGTAAAGGTGGAACTAGTATTATTTTATTCCATAAAGGTGTTGCTTCAAGCATGGGGATAATATGTGAGTTCTTGCAGAGAATTCTCATTTGATAAACTAAGCTGATTGGTGTGGTAGAGTGACTTTGTTAGAATGAAAGAAAATCGTTCATTGCTCACGAGACTGAACGATCACAAAAAAAACTCAAACAAACCACCACTTTGATAGTGTGGAAATGATGATTAAATTATTTCACGGTTCCATGACTCAAACACCATACGAGTACCGTGTACCATCACCATGAACGACCGCAAAACGCAACTCAAACACAACCCGATGCAGCCAACGTGAGAGCTAATGAACCGTGGATAATGGATACCAAACCAAAAACTATTAATAAACATGACAATATATTATTTAACATGAAATATTGTCATAATAACTACATGACTTTATTCAACCGGTTAAACCTATATTACATTTACTAAGCACTTTTCCAGTAACAATAATTCTTCCTTGTTTGTATATATTTTCAAACAATGAAGAAAAATTTGGATGTTAAATACACATTTTCAAAATTATTAGATGATATTATACAATTTAATACGAAGGAATTCACATTGTAACCATATTAATTTAATATTTATTCAAACCAGTCTAGAAAATAATTATTCTTATTTTAACAAGGCACCTATGTACATAATTAAAATAGTCCTATAAAATTAGCATCGTGTAAAAGTGTTTATGTATCAATAATAAAATAGACATTAGTAATGTTTATTAAACGGCATTATCATATTTCTACACAAAACAGACAAATAGCGTAGTAAAACATAATTCATTCACATTATCATAATTCAACTCACACTACTATTATTGAATTGTGTTTGAATGATTCAACAGAAATTGTATCAGTGAATTGCCGATTAGACACATATTATTATTATAATCTTTTTGATGTTGTCGATAACATAAATTATGAATCAACAATTTGCAAGTACATATATCACACTTGTTGATGTAGAAACTCTATTTAATTGATGAGATTTTATTTATTTATTTATTTATTCTTTTTGCACATCATCATTATATAACAGTTCTAACAAAACAATATAAAATTTAAAAAAACTAGGACGATGTGCAGTGGCGAGATTATCACTATAAAGTGATTTCTTCCATCTAACCACAATTTAAAATTAGATTTCTAGAAAAAGATATCAAGTAGGTAGAAGTTCCGTTATAGAGGGTCTTTTCGTTAAAGTAATTTTTTTTCTTATAAAAATATAAATATTTGAGGGAAATAATTGAACTGTCAAATAATGATTTGAATAAACCTTTAGATATAAGAATAACACATAAAAACAAGGGCAATATTATGAAAAACAAAATTAATGAAAGAAAACATGACAAACAAGGAGGATATCTTATGAAAGAAAATATTAATATACCGAGCAATAAAGGTAGTACTTCTGTACAGTAAAAATATCACAATAAAATGAGACAACACCACTATTTATTATTAGAAAAGACAGGGATGTCAAGCTCTCTATTTCCCCTCTTCCCATTTTCCTTTCTATTGTTACTATGGTAGTTTTTATTTATACATTTATACCGTTTTTTTTACAACCTACATATATTATAAGTGTAACGTCTCAATTATAGAGAAAAATATATTTGTCGATATTTATCAAAACACAACACTAAGGAATTCAACATTACTTTATAGAAATCTAGAAAAAATGTGGCAATACTTTATAGGACGACGTATCACTATTTTCTGCGGAAAGATTTTAATTTAATTAAGAAGTTAATTGGTCCAGAATTTGTGTATCTAATAACTATCTCGACTATAGAACCAAAGTTTTGATAAATAATAGTGCAAAAATTATAACAGTGAAATTTTAGTTATTACCTATAGTGTTTTATTTATTTATTTATATAAGTCTTCACTGTACATTGTTTACAATAATACAAATTAACATAGAAAATATCATTTATACAATTCAATGTACAGAGGGCGAGTTTAGTGTTCTATGAACACCTTGGCAAAGGTTGGTTCTCTCACTCTTTTCTGTAATTTTTCGAGAATCTTTTAAGAAAGCGGTTATTTGTGATGGTGAGACATCTCGAATAAAATATTTCAACATTTTCATCTCCGATATAATATGCCACCTATCCTGAATGTCAAACTTTTTTATTTATTAAATGCAGTTGGTCTACTGGTTACCCCACTTGTGGAATACGTAGTGATGGTGGGAGATGCCGTGATGGTATTTATTGATATCATATATTATATTTCTCAATATTTAAATTATTTTTCTGTTAGGAATAAAGAAAGAGAAAACAACTACTGTCATTTACAGGTGTATTGTTTGAAAAGAACACAATCTCTACACATACCTTTTTGTAATAATAATAATAATAAATCTCATAACATAAGAGCCTGAAGTCATGACTTTGCAAATACAAACACGACCCTCTCTACTACTTCACAACTAGAGTCAGTTTTATTAAGCCTTGAGGTTTGTCGCTTCAGCAACCATATTATTACAGTCGTACATATATTATTATTACATGTCATATATACATACACACCTATACAGACTAACTAACCACTACTAGTGTAGGTACCTATACCCAGCAACAATGACAAGCCGCTATGTCTAACAGTCCTAGTTCAAATAGACACGAGTGCAATCTAAGGCTATTATTCTAGGAAACATCGCAGTCGGAATAGCCACTTATTACACCATTTATATCTATCATAGTACATAATATGTATCAACCAGATACAGTCACGAAATTCTGTTGCCCGTATAAAAACTTTATTTTGAAATATTCATTGAATCCACTGAAAGAATAGAAAAGAATGTCCACTTTTGCTGACCCTCTGATATTATAATTTACACAACAATTAGATACTCGTATGTATTCAATTCCGTTGTTATAGTAACGATGAAGATACTTTTTAAGTTTATTTATATTATTTTACTTATTTACCATGCAAATATAAATCTTATATACCAGCTTCAGAAGCAAATTGAAAACTGAACTCTTCACCGACGCCCTTGAGACGGTCTAGGGACTGTTAAACGGCGTCAAAATAAAATCATCTAGGTTCATCATCATCATCACATTTTACAAAATAACTCGGTAGATCAATATTAAACCAATTCTAATATACCTACTACTACTACTATACCATCACGGTATAATAGTCCCACATTATTCTAATATTCATTTTTTTATTCTATAATATAATAAATTTTCTTCACAAAATAAAAGCAAATTAACTAATACATTATTTCATAGTAGTATTTTATCGGTATTCATTTTGTAAAACTCAATATTATGTAATAATAACATAAAAATATGATATTGAGTTTTAATAATGACTAGTAAAACTCAAAATCAACTTTTTATTTGTTATTTTTACACAATTTTCTTATTTTACTCACTACAACAATTACGTAAACAACATAAAATTAATTACTTAACACATATCAGTAAGATTAAATACATAACATAAAACTTCCTTAGAACCTTCATTGGACTATCCTATTCGGAAACAATGTTAAATTGTATATCAACTGATTTCGCTAAATAAAATAATAGTTGATTGATTGAGTTGACGTTAATTTTGTAAAACTCCATTATATTTGATATAACGAAAACAATTTTGTTTTTGTTATATCAAATATAATGGTTATTTCCTAAGCAATCACAATCTCAGACTGCTACTGAAATAGCCCTGTTTTCATTCAACATAGTGTATGAGGATCTGTATTTCGATGATTAAATATTTGACTCAGTATAGGGGTAGATATTATAATGTATTTTGCACAATGCAAGCAGAAGCAAACCTCTGGAGATTATTACTTGGAGAGCTTGTAGGAGCAGCATTTATTCTTATCTTCATACTCTCTAATATTTACATAGTGACTAGTGATTCTGTAGATGGTTTGCATTTTAATTAAGATGAACACAGCAGAAACCGAATTGAAATATTTCAACATATTGTTACATAAACATACAAGCGTTATTAATTAAATGAATAGCACACATTCTTATTGTTATACAAACAGTGAAGTTAATGAAACTGTCATGTAATTAAATAAGAGCAATTGTTTGATTAGATTTACATTTAGTAATATGTTATTAGTATATTTTTCTTATTTATTTAGAAGAGGTATATAAATAGGTAGATAGGTATATTATGTAAAATATTCAATATTTTCAGTTCACATTGCTTGAATGACTAGTATTTTAAAAACACAAAGACAATATTGAGTAGCATTAATTATACAATGAAAGTTTTTTTTTATCATTCCTTGTAAAATATTGGAGTTCATTTAATTGTGTTAGTCTTCTATTTCTTTTATAATATACCATCACGGCATATTCCACAAGTGGGTTAGCCAGCGTACTAACTGCATGTATGATTGTCCTCTCCATACCAATAAAAATATAGAATATTCAGGTTGGGTGGCATAACTCATCGCTAAATTGCAGATGTTATTTGTTTTATACGTGATGTATTAGGAACACCTTCCTCTTATAAGATATTCCATTTGGGTTAGTTGGAGGAGATCGTGCCTTTGCGATAAACTCGCCCTCTGTATATTGATTGTATCTTACATGTATGTTTATCTTTTATGATTATATTTACAATTATGTTTGTAATCAATTTACAGTTAGGAATCCACACATAAATATTTGAGTCCGTTCGTATGTATGTATGTATGTATGTGCGTATGTCCTTAATGGACTCGGAAATTAGGAAAGACCGAAGTAAAATAATATACTCTATACGAGGTCTCATCTTCTGGGCAGGTTTAAGGCTAAAAACATTTAAAATATCTTACATATTGATAAAGATATTTTAATTTTAATGCGACCATGTCACAAAATTAGCCACAAAATGTATGAAGAATATATGCAAGGTTTAGTAAAGAGCAATATTCACAGTCAAACATTTTTCATTGTATTGAATTAATTTCAAAATGGATGTAACAATAAACACAACAATTCTGAAACTAAATAATTAGGGTTTATTTTCGTAATAAAATATTGTGTTTGCTAATGAGAAAAGCTCTTGAATTACGTGAATAAAAATTGCATATTTTTGACATATTGGGCTATTTTCATAATGGAAGACATTATGAAACCATAGAAATACTGTAGAATAATAATAGTTTTACCTATAAAATCCATAAATAATGTTAAATGATTTTTCAATGAGTGGGATCCTATTTATTTTCACCCAATATTTTTTACATGCATTATGAAATATTTGATAGTTAAATATTCTTGAATATTGAAGGATGCAGATAATCCATTTTTTAAGGTTTTTTTGGGAATATAGAGTACATAGGTGACAATTTATTCATGACTTTTTTTAATTTCATAGCAAATCTCTCAAATACCCATTTATGTACTGCAAACCAAAAATACAAATTCGAATGTGGACAATTATATTTTAACATTAATGTGCCTACAATTTTTTTCGCGAAATGGGATATTTACCCTTTTTTTCTTATAGAAATTTGGGATGACAATCTTCGAGTTTTTACATTAAGATGAAGTTTTTAGTAGTTTTTGCACGTAGGTACCCGCCTATTTTTCTAAATAAAATATGAGCGCTCGGGGTGTCGAGCTCACATATTTTTCATTTGGAAGAGGTTTTTAGCACTTTTTCCATGTAGGTACCTACCAATATGTGGGATTTCTTAACTTCAAGCTTTTTCATCGCGACGAGGTTTTTAGTACTTTTTTTTCCATGTAGGTACCTACTTATTATTTTTTTACATAAATGTGGGCATGTGAGGTGTCAAACTTCAAGATTTTTCATTGGGAAGAGGTTTTTAGCACTTTTTTCGATGTAGGTACCTACCTATTTTTTACCTAAATATGGGCATGTGAGGTATCAAACTTCATGATTTTTCATTGGGAAGAGGTTTTTAGCACTTTTTTCGATGTAGGTACCTACCTATTTTTTTACCTAAATATGGGCATGTGAGGTATCAAACTTCAAGATTTTTCATTAAGAAGAGATTTGCAATGCTTTTTATGATGTAGGTACCTACCTATTTATTGTTGCTTAAATATGGGCATGTAGGGAGTCAAAAATTAAGTTTTCTCATTGGGAAGAGCTTTTTACTTCTTTTATCCACGTGCTTCATTTTTTTTCAATAAGATTTTGTTGTTTTAACCCATGTATTTGCAAGGTTTTCTATTTAATTAATCCCGAGCGATGCCGGGTTACATACGCTTGTTAATAAATAAATTCGAAAACTGACAGAAAAGAATGGGAGGGCTATTCTTAACCGGGGACCCAACGGCAAAAAAGTTTACACATACCTTTATTCAAAATGAAAATAGTCAAATATATTATATACATACTTTGACTATTATTTAGTCTACATTGTGTACTTAAAATTTAAAATATGTAGTCGAAGGTTTGAATTAATTGATAATTTCGGATTGTTAAATATATAGATCTGAATCGACAATTTATTGTAATGGAAAAAATGCTCAGAAACTATGTTTATATTCAACTCGCAACTCGCTTACACTTCAATAAAATAAATATAATAACATTTACTAATAACTAATAAGTGATTAAGTATAGAGTTCTACTGACGATCTGAAGAATACGGCAGTCGGCACTATGTAATATTATAAGTTAGTTTAGTTTATAGGTAGTAGGTAGGTACGCATCTTAATGATATTAGAATTGATCACGCAAAAAGGAAACTAATGAGTGAAGTTGAACAGTAAATAATTAACACATCACGCGATCCTTATCATGAGAAACAAACCAAGAAATTATACACAAAAAAATATATTCCTATACTAAGTTATTATGTACCTCCTATTACTAATATTGTAAGGCAGTTGATTTATTGTTTGTATAGACTGGAAGCATTCTAATATATTGAAAATATCTACCGAATATACATAATAATATTATATTAACACTATTTCTCGCTTCGTGCTTTGAAAAACATAATTTAATAAATCAAATGTTTGTTATTTAGTAGAAATTAATAGGATTAAGAAGTATGGTAAATCATTATTAAAAGTTTATTAGCGTAATTAACTTTAAAAAAATAACTGTTTGAAAAAACTTGCTGTTGTTTTATTGAAGCTTTGTTTTACTTTCGTTAAATTATTCAGTAATTCTTATACTACTAAATTAAAAATACTAAATTGATATGTGTAAACTGTACACCACCCATCTATTATTTTCAGTAATAAAATGATTTTGTCTGGCTATAGGCTGGCATAAATGAATATACATGTAACACCAAGACCCAAGATAATTTGAAAAAGACAATTCTTCATTTTGGCCGGGCCGGGAATTGAACCTCGAACCTCGGGAACCTCACGAGAGCGTTACTTCCGCCATAATAACTCATTGGCAATATTTTAATTGAAATAGTTTGCAGTCGTAAAAATCAGAGTAAAAACTCAGTAAAAATATGTGATGATTTATATGTATTATGAAATTTCATTTCATTCAACGAGAGTTAAGAATTCACTATAAACTTAAAAATCACCGTAACTTAAACATATAAAAACAAATTTTCTTTGTAGCAATACATCTTGTAGTAGTTGGACGATTTCACTAGGTACCTATTGAATTAATTACACAGGTAATGACATAGTTACTCATCCAATTCCATACAATATTACAAATATTATTGTATAATTGAAGATTGGTATGATCAAGTTGGTCTTGTATTGAATATTGCGTTGATGATGACTAAAACCGCGTGGGAAAATTATGACCGTGAAAAACAAGCCTCCTATTTATTTGCCGCTTCAGTTGAAGTCCCAGTCAGTCCAGCTATCTTAGTTAGTAGTGCTTACATGGTTATAATATGAGTATGATGGCGCTATGTCGACAGTGCTTGCAAGCAACCAACCAACCAACTATACCGGCTGCTGTCACTTCATTAACATAAAAGCTACATACCTTTACTGTGCCTGTGTGTGTGTAAGGTCAGATATTTTAATGCGCCCTTATTATGAAGATTACCTTAACTTTAATAATTTCTTCTTTTTTCTTATAAACTTCAACCAATCATTTGTATTTTGCAACAAAATGTAAAAATAAGATAACAAGATAAACAAAGTCAGCCCTCGTGGATTAGTATTTTAATTTTTTTTTTAAAGGGCAGCGCCCGCCACATACCTCGTGCCGTACCTGGAGATATGTTTCTCCATAACGACACACACATGCACAAATAGGATTTAATGTCGCATTAAAGCGAGAAGTGCTGCCCCGAAGGAGCACTCTAGATTTAGTGGCCACTGTATTTGAATTATTTTTATCATTATTTATTATTTATATCACTATGGTCCGAACTTTGATTATCATTTTAAGTACGGAAAGTTATTATTGAGATCCTGCCATAATTGATTTAGCTCGAAGAACAGGACAATATGTTCCTTGCATATTGAAATTAATTTGCTGTAATAGATTAAAAATTACTGGACGAATTGCTCAAAATTAATTGAACCAAGATGAATTTTATAATAAGGATCACCCTAAGAACACATTGAGATATTGGTATTTATACAATATCCTCATTACTTAGTGTGTACTGGCTTATAATGAGTAATCATCTAGTAGATTCAAGTATGTATGTATGTATATATCCTTACTTATTATGTGCTTCTGATATCACACACACACTGACACACACATTGTTATTATTAAAATTATGAAATTCATTATTGGTAACTAAATTCTTGTTGTATCAATGACAACAAGTCTCTGCCACATACTTGATCAATTAAATTTGCAGCAAGGTCGATATGCAAAATTATTATTTTTAAAATGTAAAAATATAGATCACTTAATGATATATTTTAAATTCTGATTAAGGTGAAAAAAAAATGTTTCCAATTCGAATATGATAGTAGGTATTAATTTTAAAGAATCCAAAGTTAAATTTTACTCTTGTAATTTACTAGTATCCGAAATGTTAAAAGTAGTATTCACAATTTAATGGAGTTTTCACACCTGCATGAGTGAAATTATTAAGAAAAGTACTTAACAGTCACTTTTTAGTTTATTTCTTAATATTCTTTTTTAATATCCTATTTACATAATATTTACTTAGGGTTTAGTTCATTTACATACATACATACATACATACATACCATCACGCCGCTTCCCTCGCGGGGTAGGCAGAAAGGATCGAGCGCCACTTCCTTCTATCTTTGCATACATCTTTCGCTTCCGTCACTGTCATACAATTCCTCATGCATGCTCTCCTGTTCAATGTGCTCAACACGTGACCGTCCTGTAGGATTTGATTTAAATGATCTTGCCATTTAATCCTCGGACGTCCACGTCTCCGAGCACCATTCCTCTCAGACAAATATATCTTCTTAGTCATTCTGTCCTCATTCATTCTTTCCACGTGCCCAAAGTTCATTTACATAGATAAAATTGTTTTAACATTATTATTAATTAACCGGGTTAGTTGGAAGACATCGCATTTTAGCGATAAACTCGCCCTCTGTACATTGAATTTATAATTGTTATTTTTATGCCACTATTTCACTATGTAATATTGTAACCAATGTACAGTAAAGAATAAAATAAATAAATAAATAAATAAAATTGCTAGTTAATAAATGGTTTATATGTTATAAAAAAGTACAAAAAATACTAAAAGAATAAAATGCATATCTACAAAACCACAGCGAAAAAAGTGCATTTTTTCAAATGAATATCACATATTTCCGTGTGTTTTTATAAATAATGAAATAAATTTTAAATATATATGTGAAAATTGAACGGCATTTTATATGGTATGTTTAATTAAATTATCTGACGCGACTCATAATCCTTGAACACATCATTTTTTTATTTAGAAATAACAAAAAAACATTAGGAAGTTAGTTGCGGAAAAAATTGGGTATAAAAATTAACCGTCTGTGGTTTTACTCAATCAACGTCAACTCTTTTTTGTCATTTGATGTCAAGGTTCATGAACTGTAAACCATATGTCTTTTATTGTAAACAATTCATTTTATTGAACTTGTGAACAAGTTCACAACATTCATACACAATCGTGTACATATTGTAGTAACACTATACTATGTGCTATGATTATAATACATACATCAGCAGCCGTACTTACAAAGAAAGAGTAGCTATTCTAACTCTTATACCCGAATAAGTATCACCTCAACCTTAAACAGATTTTTTTTATTTATTTATTTTAGAGTTAACGGTATAAGCCTTTTAGATAACTTACAATGAAAAATACAATGAAAAACTTATGTCTGACAAAAATTATTCCTTATAAAAGTCAATGGTTTTTGTGCATCCTTTCCAGGAAGAAAATACGAGGGAGACTGGATGAACATCCATAAGTCGACCCCAGTTATGGCTTTCTGGACGAGAACCAAGGATTTGATTTGGAATTATTATTAATACAAGCCGAAGCCGTACAAAAAATAAAGTAAGTACATAAGGTACATTGTGAACAACACTCTCTATTAGAACATAGACAAAAAGTCATTTCCGTACAATATTTAGTAGGTGAATCATAATACAAATTGTTTATTGAGCGAGGTTATAATTTAACCACGGATAATACTAATCATTCTATGAATAACCTTTTTCATTTAGTTAGAGCTAATTTTGGATGTCTTTAAATAACCAAGTCTAAATTTAAGTTTTTTGTGAGTACGAGTGTAAATGTTTTATATCATTCTATAATTCGTACATAAATATTTAAATAGACATGCATGGCGGTCTGCAAATATACACATAATAGGAATAATGTATAATATACCTACGCAGTGTAACTACATAATATATATATACGTAGTGGAGTAGGTAATATAAGTTTATGAACAATAAAGGGAATTTTATGAGAGCTTTATTTCTATATCTGTTCCATACATATTATTATATAGATACATTGTGTTTTATTCTGTCTGATGTAAGCCATTCATTACCATACCGGAACTTGACAACACATTATAGTAATAAACACACAATTTATTCAGTAGCGGTCTTAATAAAATTTAACTTTTGACTTATGCACTATTATTATTCACACTTGAGACAAATATTGCGAATAGAATACAATATATATAATATAATTAATATTATTTCGAATTTCTTAAAGTGCAAAAAATTGATATGTCAGCATTTAAGCTGATAATAATCCTTCTATAAATATAGAAATAACTTTACTAGAAACTGAACTCGTAATCTCAAACATGGATGGCAAGTCTGCTTATGGTGCATTTTAACAAGCATAGTATTCACTGGTTACCCTAACATTAAGAAAATTCGTGTAGCTGACCATTAAACAGATTTTAAATTAGTTATGAAATGCTCTTCGTTTATTTTGTTATATTGTGTTGAAGCTACTTTACACAATTCTTTGTCTTTTGTATATACATTTTGTACATGTACGTCGAATGATTTATTCGGCGCCGTTAAATGGAGCATCCATCTCAATGGTGATACTCCCACCCTAGACTGATTTCGACGCAACTGCACGTGCTGTGCGTTTCGTGCAGTACTAGAAATCAGTTTGATTGGTTTTCTGGGTTTCAACACGAAAAAAAACTACATAATTGTCTCACCAATTGGCAATTGTTCGGGTATTTTTATGAACAATAAAGAGTGGATTATTTTAACATAATATAACTTAGACTTATGACTTAGTTAATGCTAAAACTTTATTGATAGTTAATACTAAGTAATGTTGTGCAAAACGTAACTACTTATTAGCACCAGAGCATATCAATATAACAATGTGTAGATACTATTTTGAATATTATATTATTATTGTATCGACACAACAATGTGTTATACTCGTAATAATTTAGAATTTACGAGTAATTCCACACAAGCTTTGTACAATTATACATATAGGTACATAGATACGCGCTGTATTCGGATCATCTAATAGTTACTATACTAGGTATGTAAAGTAAATTAGTACCTACCTAGTACTTGCCATTATTATCAGCATACTAACTGTAAAGTGTAGTAAGTCCGACCAATATACACTCACTATACACTATAGAATACAGTCTGCATACTTGTACGTATGTAGTTTACAATATCAGAGTTAACCAAATCAAACGGACAACGTGAATGTGTGATTCCACTAAAAAGATTATAAAATAGAAAAGAACAATCTATTTCAATTATCTTTTTAAGCACGAAAAGTTATTATTGAGATCCTGCCATAATTAATTTAAATCGAAAAAGTGAACAATAAGTTTTTGTATCAAATATATAGCTAATTCACAAAGTCGAAATCAAAATAATTATTAATTTATGTATTTTTTTATAAGCTTCATATTCTTTTGTTGTTCATTTGAATGTATTTTAACTAAAGTTATTTGCAAGATAAGTAACGTAGTACCAATATTTTAAACAACATTATAATTATCACAAATAATTTAAATAATTAATTTAAAAATAATTTATTTCGCACCAAATAAAATCTGACGATAGCTCATAATACGTTTAAGATTGTAATAAAAATTCAGTTCAATTTTTTTCTAAAATATGTTAAGGAATATGATAATATGTTTGATTATATAAATTTGAAAACAAATCTCTTCAACTATGTTTATTATTATGGCAACATTGATTATGTTTAAATGAAAAAAAAACTATTTTAATAGTTCATATTCCACAGTTTGTCTACCACTAGTTTTCACCAGAGAGTTTACTCCGGGTGTACCTACACCTATCATGATTGTGTGTGTGTCGGGTCGGGATTAATGAGTTTAAACCGCAGGTTGAATTGTTAGAAGAATAATAACTCTCCAGTTATACCTAGTATATAGGCAGATAGTATTAACTATATAGTGTACCTAAATATATTATTCTATAGATTCTATACCACGACCCGTAAACATAAATATTCCCTTGTTTATGTTCTGATAAACATACATATTATAAGCAAGCGAAAACTTTCATTAAATACGTATGTACGAGTACCTAATAACTTTTGGGACACGTTTTTCAAAATATATTACTAACATACTCACTAACACAGTTACCAAAATTTTAATTGTATGGCATATAGGTACTAACTAATTTTGAACTACTTATTTCATATCATTAACTATTGTCGCTTTATGTGTGTTTATGAATAAATTCTTTTACAATGGATCGTTCGGTGAAATTTCTTATGTACCTACTTATTTTGAAATTATTGAATTAAATTTGTATTATGATTTAATCAATGTGATTTAAAGATTAAAAACAACAACTATTTTTTTATTTTGTTTATTTTATTTTCACAAACATACACCATTAGATTGCTTTTTTGCAATATCTATCATCCTCTTTATCTATACCATCGCGGCATATTATGCATATCCCACACGTAGGATAGCCAGCAAATCAGCTGCATATAATAAACATGAAAGTCTTCTCCGTGCTAGCAAAAAAATTAAGATATTCAGAATGGGTGGTAAACCTCATCGCTGAATTGAAAATGTAAAATATCTTTTTGTAAAATAGCAGTAGACCAATTCTCCGACGGGTGTTCCACATCATTTACAATATCATTGCTTGCAATAATAGATAAAAGTCTAACAATGATAAAATATAGAACATAAAAAAGTTCAAAAAATGCAAAAACTACCTACAATCAAGTTCCAAATAATAAAAATCAAGATTTGAATATAAATATAAACATGATCATTTTCATATCATGTATAATAAAAATATTCAATTTAATCTAGTAGATGGATGAATTGCAATCAAACTGCATATAATTATGCAACTAACTATTTCATGCAAATAAACTTAAAAATATTTTTAAAAAAAGAACATTATGAAACAATTTCAATTTCTTTTAACTTATCAAGTAAAAATTTGACAAAGCCTTCAGTTCTAACTCATTATTATATTTGATGGTTTTACTTATCTATGAAAAACTGTACGATTAGAGTTCAACGCTTAGGTAATAGTCGTACATAATAATAAATATGTAATATCACACAAGACAATAAAAAACATTGTTTTGTTTTCCAATAGTAACCATGACATCCACTCTCGCGTAGACATTATATTTTTTGACAAGTTAAAAATAGACAATGAATTATTTATCAACAACTCGAAATTCATAACATGTCTAAACGCTACCCAAAATATAAAGATGCCGTAATGAATAATTTACAAGGTAGAGAGAAAATAATGTGTCGTCTGTTTAGTACTGACTTATCTCTCAAGATAAGGATTATGTTGTTTTTATGAAACAGATGTGTATCCAAAGTATCAAAGTATCCAAAGGAATGTTCTTAATATACAATACATAATGTATGCAAACAAATAAGTAAACAAACCTGCTCTCTAGCCAGTTGGAACCAAGTCTTGAGTATGATAGGCAGTCGGAGATCATGGTAATGTCGGGTAGTCTTAACACTAATGAAGAGATCACTCAAAGTAGTGGTCAGAGGCCTCGGAGTAGCCGTGGCTGGAGGCGGAGGGGTCACAGCGACCACAGGCACCTGCACTTCGTTGGATTGTCCCTGGTCCCTGGGCAATATCACAGGCTCGGGCCTCACACTCACACTAGCTCCTGCTTGGTACAGGAGCAGGGTACCATAAGCCAGAAGAAGACAGCCGGCAGCGCTCTGGGCAGCCCGTCTCCAATTTTTTGCACCCATTTCACTTGTTGCGCCCCATGCGCGCGCAATCAAAACAATACCACATGACACAAATATTACGAGTGACAACAACCAACTCCCGCGCGATATTTGCACAACATCGATATTATGAGAAGCCGTGATTCAAGATCTAGCGCACCACACACGCACGTTGCATGTAAACTAAATAAAAACTGTAGCACGGACACAAGACGTACCGTCGGATACGGCGCCATCTTGATTCCTGCTCTCCCACTATATTTAATTAGACAGGGACGCCGCTATCTAGGCAGGCGCCACATGTATCTCTTGTCCTTGTTTACATCTGTAAGAAAGAGAGGTTGTTATATAAAATGATCACCACGTGATAGTGTGTTCTCTGTCTGCGCGCGCATGAAGTGAGCCAGTCGAGAGGCAAGATTTGTTTTTTTCGTAAAGGTTTTGTTTGCAGCATGTTTTTGTGATAGTTTCTCGCTACATAATGGTCCGGGGTAATTGGCAGGTAGGATCAGCCGACTGTTGTGTGTTATTATTATTATGGTAGGCACCAGCCTAGGCAACAAATGCCAAGTGATAATCTCGGATTTAAATTGTTATTACGGATCTCGTGTTATGGAAATACAACACTCACCTACAATATAATATTATAATAGTAGAAGCGAGTGGTAAATAAATACCCGTATAGCTATATTTTTCAGGTTGTTGCATAATTCAAAGTTACATTAAAACCCTGGGGGAGATCAGAGGTTATTCACTCAACCGTTACGATACAACTGCATAATGCAAGTTCTATGTTGACCATATCATACCTATCTGCATTCTACTTACATAGGTACACAGTTGGGTACTCGTGTATGTACCTACACGAGACATTATAACATAGAATTATACCTCCACTTAGGTAGGTACACATAATATATACAAACTCATAGATAATGCCCAAATACTATCAAAATTTCAAAATCAATCGAACCAATCAAAATAATACCTACATAAGAAGCGTAAGACACAGTCTCTTGATCTGTTCAAGAGTCGATTAAAGACACACTTGTTTGGTATATCATATAAATGATATGAATTGTACAACTTATTGTTATTTATATATGTTTAGTTTTTATAATAGCTTATTAATATTTGTATTATATGTATCAGGCTTTAATCATAGGTATAAACACGATATTTTAGGATGCGCCCTTGAAGTGAATATATTCCACAAAACGGCGCACTATAAATTGTCTAGTTATTATTATATTACATAGAAGACTATGAGAAAATAACAAAATGATGTAAAATTACTGCAAAATAATGACATTAACCTATCCAGTTTCATGGCTGCAGAAAATCGTAGTTTATCCATCAACCTATAAATAAATGGACTGCTGGGTAAAAAACAGCAGTCTATGTCATTGACTTATATCATCTTATGTATAATGAACTATGATGATTTTTCAACCATCAACGATCTCGTAGCCGACTTAAGAAACAGCATTTAAAAAATATGATTATCCTGAAAGTTGTAAAGACACTATAAAACATTTAATATCTAGTGATTAGGTATGCAACCGAATCTTATTTCACAGAGAAGACAACCAGGTGGTTCATTCTACCAGTGAGTTCGCTGATTACCCAACTGTGGGAGGAACCGTGATGTAGAAATCATTGGCTATGTCCTATCAGTATCTTCCACAAGTGGGATAGTCAACGGACTCACAACATAAAATAAACATGCGGGTCGTCCTCTGTGTGTTAAAAAAAGGAAAGGATAAGTGACATACTTCATAGCTGAACCAAATACCTTTACTAAATTTGATATTATTATAGATGATTTTTTACAAATACCTGTTTTTCAAAGGTGGAAGATCTATTCCTTTCTAAGAAATCCACGGTTAAATCTCCCGTATAATATTTATTAAGTATATAATTAGAAATTATTAATATTAATAGTTATGTAAATGAAATTATTCATAAATATCACATATGTAGGATACCTGGGACTCTACAAATACATACATCTGTCTACCTCACAACCCATTGGAACCCGGGAGAACCTCGGTCTCGTATAAATACGTAAATAATAATGGGCTTAGGTGTATTATTTATAAAGTTTTATAGATGTTACAGGCATAATGATTTATGATGTAAACCTTCAATTTAAATTAATATTGATGATAATACTAAACTTATTTTATTAAGATAATATGCGCACTGTTATTGTTAAGATGGAGACCGAAAATTTAAATAAAATTAAAAGTTTACACCCTGTAATAAAGCTTTAATTTAAGCTTATGTTACGTTATATACCTACCTTAATTATTTAGTAGCTGGCGTTTAAATAGTTAGTTAGTAATTTACCTCCTTACGATTTTATTTTGTTGCTCACAAAAAGAAAATTTTAAATATTTTAGTTTCATAACTATTACTATGTTATATTTTTATTCAAAATATTATATAATATATCTCATCACAACGTCTCCCACAATTATTGAGGTAGCCAGTAGCAAATGAGGTAGCAAAAAATATGATATTTAGATTAGTGCATAATAATTATCCCCCGAACAAACGATGTTAATAAATTATTAATTGTGTCGGTGCACACGCAGTAGAATTCCTTAATTATGTAATTTGAAACAAGTGTTTCTTTCTACTATAGATTATTGATTCCGAGAGAGACTTTCCACTTATCAGGTCATTATCAATCATTAATATATAGTTGAAAGAAACACTTGTTTCAAATTACATAAAGATGTTATTAAACATCAAATACATAAAGTCTTACGACTATTAATTAACCTACTCACATTTTCACGAAATTCTTCGTAACATACAGAATCAATTTTATAGTTCCTACACTTACAATAAGATCGCAGAATTGATTGAAAATATTTTGTATTCTTAATTTTTTTTAAGCGTCTGCTTATTTTACAAAAGAAGTATGTAAGAATAGATATGGCGTTGCGTTCACTCTGTCTACCTCTTCTGGGATACGGCATGATATTTTTCAAAGAATTTTAAACTCGAACTCGAAAATATTTATAGAAATTACTTAATGTATTCATTTTGTGCTTATTACATTAGAACAACATATTGCTTTGAGCTTTAAAAAGATTCCGTATCTAATGATCTCACTAAAATGATTATAAGTTGTGCGTTAATATTTCCATAATATTATATATTACTGAGTAAGCAGTAAGTATACGAGATATTGTAATATAATACCTACATAATATAACATTATTATAAATATAATAATTACATTTCCACAGCCGATCAACGCAGCACCAATCATTCTTTAATCAATACTTATAGATCTCTGTAGGTACAGTACTGAGTAGGTACCTACTAGGTACACTAATAAGAACATAATATTAATAATATACAGTCATACCTGGATTTGCCGTGATAAATAATTCATTCCAAAATAGTTAATAAAAATCTAAAATCATGTCGATAATATATGTTTTATAAAATAAATAAAACTAATTTAATTCAATAAATAGATTTGAAAAGTAGGTACCAAAATATGTAAACATTTTCTTTATTAAAAAAAGGACACAACCTATTTTTCAACAGAGGGATTGAAAATTTCATAGTCTTGTAATTCTTTCCCAAAATCTCAAGAAATTATCTGGATTCTAGTTTTTCTTATACTTAATTATTTTTATTTAAAATATTTAGCATGGTAATCATTTTCCATTATATTTAATATCAGCATTATGTTGTCTCTGAGTTTCAAGAGTCACAAGATGTATTGCAAAAGAACAGACAATAAATCACATTTTATACTCTTTTGGTTTTCTTTTTAAAATTTTAGTATCTATAATATCTTTCACTTGGGTATGTTAGTAAAATGTTCACCCAATTGCCAAGAATTAGGGCAATTATTTAGCGAGTAAAAATAACAGAAAACCGAGACGATGAGAGTTCGTCGGTAGCCTGGAGGTAGAGTCTCGGCCTTCAGAACAAGGGGTCCGTGGTTCGATCCCAGGTGCCGGCAAACTCCCCTTTCACGGCACAAGCTTTTAGCTTAGTGTGAAAGGTGTATAAGGTTGTATTTGGGTTTATAACAAACCCTGATATATCTTTTTAAAAAAAAAAAAAAAAAAATTAAATTTAATGATCAGGCAGTTGGTACTCTGGTAGATATGTATCACATACTCCGTAGTGTAATGTATTCCTGGGTCAGTGTAATTTTATGTAAGCCTTGGGCGATTTTAAATCGCTTGGAATCGATTCTAATTCAGGCTGTCATCTGATGGAGTATTTAACACGGTCCATCGACTTTCTGATTTGATGCAGGACATGTTACCTCTAAAAATTATAAAAACAAAACATATCTATCCATCTTTTTTTTTCATTGTCCTTAGGCCCTTACTATGTAGACACTTGGACTCGTCATACATATTTCATCTCTCCATCAATAATTAAATGTTTGGAACATTTTTTAGTTTTACCACATTTTTGGTAATACATGCAAATGAAAATAATTTTATGGGTGTAGTTTAAATTTATTACTTTTTTTTTAATTTTCTTTATATCTTTGCAATAAATTATAATATCTACTTTCCCCACATTCCCTTCATTAGTTGAAAATGTTATTTTCTCCTTCTTCGATGAAATGAAAATTTGGTGATTAAAAGAAAAGTTGCTGATAAGATACTCAGTAAACCGTACTCCATTTACTGAATCGTATTTTGAAATAACACAGAATTTCATATAATTTTCACTAGATTTCACAAGATATCTATGTTATTTGATGATTTTTTTTATGAAATTTACTCAAGGTATTAAATCAATAATGAAAAATAATAATCTTTTAATTTTAATACCATTTCTATGCCATTTTCATTCACTCCGAAAATTTTCACCGAATGTAATATATCGATTAACATTTACGATGATTCGATATAGACCACACATCCCATACGACCACATTATACTTCATTTAACTAGCATCACATACTTAATTACAAATATGTACCCATCATCGGTAAGTGGGTACTTACACTCACTTTTCACTGTGGATTAATGGACTTTGAACTTTGGAATGTATTCACTGACTTTTTTTTTATTTGTCTCATTTTATTCACTTTAAAGCTTATATTTAAACATCACTCAAAAACGAGGAAACCACTAGATGTAAGAAAATCGAAAACTTAAGAAAGCTTTAGAGAATTGTTGTGATTATTTAACAGATTTTATTTACAGTTCGAATACAGTTGTGGTGGAATAAGATACCTCATTACTAAGTACCCATTATTAATAAAAATATTGTGTGGAAATGGAAAAATTAGGAATTTGTTTTATTCAAAATATTCCTTTGTATGATTAAAAAACAAACGTCAGACCAAAATAAAAAAAAAATCTAACATTGCCTATCTCTTGATTCTCAATTAAACCTATCTGCAAAGAAACTGCCTTTTTGGTTCATCTAATATGAGTCATAGGGATATATAATAATTCTATTCAATTGACTACTGATTAAAATATATTGTCATTTTTTCATGAATTACCTTTTTTCTGCATTATATTTTTGGGTTAGTTGGAAGAGATCGCGCCTTTGCGATAAACTCGCCCTCTGTATATTGATTGTATGTAATTTTGATGTATACCTTTTATGTAATTGTATTTTATCAATGTACAGTAAAGAATAAATAAATAAATAAATAAATATATTTCATGAACTACCATTTCATGCATAATTTCCTTGATTTACTTATTTATGTAATTTTTTTTAAATTATCAACATCTATTAAATATGAAGCATTAATTCTTAGCTCAAACTTATACACAGATGTGATATATAATATATTTTTCATTTAGTTTTTTTTTATTTATGGTTTGGGAGTACTTATAGACGAGATATTAAGCAATTGTTATTGATGTGTAGACAATATATTTTAAATATTGCCTTAACGTTGAATATTATTGAATATAAAAAAAGCTTATTAGGTAATACAGTTTAAGATTGATACAAGATAACGCATGCTGAAGATTCATTGGTCGGAACACGTCGAAAACGAAGAAGTGTTAACCAGGGTTGGCGAAAAAAGGCAACTCCTCAAAAGAATCTGCCAACAACGAGCTAATTGGATTAGTCACAACATCAGGCACCCAGGACTGCTCATCGCAATCGCAGAGGGCAGGACCGAAGGCACAAATGGCAGAGGTTGACCGAGAGACGCCTATATGGACCAACTGAAGAGGGACATGAGCTGTGGCTCATATATGGAGTTGAAGAGACTGGCTGAGAATAGGGAGGAATCGAGGAATAAGTATAATGAGTTACAATCCAATGGATTGTAACTCATTATATATAGAGTTTAATTAACTAGTGTCGAGGGAATAAAAATATTCTGATAATTATTAATAAAAAAATATATAATGTTAAAATAATCAATAAGAAATACGTCCGAGTTATTTCGCTAGGAGATTGTCATGTAGATGATGAATGATAATTTAGAAACTCTTGGGAATAAGAATACATACAATGTTATGCACAGTTTTGTATAAAAGATTGTTGTATGTTGTATCTGTAGAGAAATGGTGATCTAAAATATGAAATTTTGTATACTGTCCGTGGTTTTTATTTTTTAATTATCATACATCATAATATCGTACCTTTAACTTTAACTTTTGCTTTTTTTCTCAAGACTAAGACATTTCTGGTAAGATTGGAATCTTCGCTGGTCCACATGTTGAGTGTATTAATTGTTAACATATTGTGTTATGACTGTTTGATTCTTTAATATTGTGAAAATAAAAATAAAATAAAAAAAATATCGTAATATTTTATCAACGTACATAATCATACCAAAATGTAATCTATTACTAAGGTTAGAAATACTATGTTTGCCTACATTGATACCAGTAAAAAAATTCAAAACTATAACCTGTTTTTACCTTCACGTCATCTACTACAAGTGAAAAAAGTAGTCTGTGATAAACAGTGAACTAACGAGATGTAATGAACAAGAAAGTTGTCCTTTGCGTGCCACAAAATGTACACGTTCATGATGGGTTGCTTACCGCACTGCTGAATTAAAAATTTGATCGTTTACACAAGATATTTTACGAATACCTCCCATTTACAGGAGACTCGTAATCTTACAGATAAGAGTGGTAAATAGTAAACATTAGTCATTTAATGGCATTATATAAGTTTTTTTCCTACATGATAACTTCTTTATAAATAACTTCAAAACAAAAAACAATAATCCGTTATAGATCGGTCGCGTGGACCAGCGAGAAAAAGTAATAAAGAAATCTTCGGTGTCCGTCATCCTTATGAAGTGAATCGAACAAATAAAGGTAAAAAATGTTATCGATACAAAAACTCAAACAACGGGTCGTGTGATGGATTATAGATAAACGACTATGAAAAGGTACTTCTATATTACTATTTTTCCTTTCTATAAACGTTATTTTACCAATGATATCAGAGTACTGGAAAAATCTTGGGATAACTTCACACCATATTAATTAGTAATTATTAGTAATTATTTAGTCACTCATGCAAAATCATCTATGGAAAATCAAAACTGTGATAAAACTTCTCAATTCTTACAATTTGATGTATGTATCAATCACTCAAAATAAACAGAAGTAACGGTTGAAGACAGTTAAAGATGAAGCAGGATGATTTACGAGAAGCTGTTTGGAGACCTTCATTGAAGAGAAATATCAAAGCTCTATGAGATAAAAATCAGATTTCAATTGCCTATTAAATTCAACCCTCATGTTTTTTTTATATATCTAGCAACATCATTAGATCCTTTTTTACAAGAAATCAACATCTTAAAAGTATTATCTTCGACAAAATTAGAACATTGTTTACGTGCCAAAGCACGCTTAGGACACTGTAGAATTTACAGCAGAACTTGTGAACAACATCCACATGGCATGAATAATATACATTGCTCTATATAAAATTATTTTAATTTTTTTTGTGAGCTTTGAATAAAAATGATTTAATCTTTGATGGAGAACCTTTTCATATTGGTCAGATTGGTAACTAATAAATTCTGTTGAGGCAGCACTATGCGGCTGCAGCACCTGCCTTCATACCATGTACAATAATTGTACATACCTATATGTATAATATTATGTCTATAACTCAATAATCTCAATATACCTAATATTTTACACATGCCTATGTAATATTTAAAACGATATTGATACATACCTATAATAAAACATTGTATTTATGTTACATACTTCAGATCAAAAATTGACCGAGATTTTTACTTTGTCCCGTGGCTAATACTAATGAAAAGACTGTACGTGTACATAGTCCTTAAGACTTCATTTTGGCAAATAACATTAGGCAATTTGTGTTGTCACTTATACTTAGATCGTACACGTAATGCAAGTTATAAAATGATAAAAGATTATACTTTGGGTTTTTGGTGGTTGAAAACCTCTTGGGCGACAAAACAATATCCATTTGATTAATGTTTTGTACAAGCCGTTGAGCAAATTCATAGCTAGAAATTGGTTCTCAAGCAAAAAACAATAAAAAAAAATATCGACTCACTACAAAACATACATATTATTAACTATTTATTTATTTATCATACTTATCATCCGGGTTTAAAAAGAATACATCGCAATTTGTGACTTCTGTAGTTTACAATACAAAATTCCCAGACAATTAGGTAGGTCCCAGATTAAAGAGAAGCTTCCAAACTAACAAAATAATAACAACTTCTACTTACTACCGTATTTTAAAATAGTTTAATATTAATTTAATAAGACCTCTGTCTCTAGTATTATTATATATAAATCGTTCTAAGCCTAATGATAATGACAGTGACTTCTGGTACCTACATACCTATAGTTAGTTACACAGATCTCCATCTGATTGAATAGGATATTTGTGAGAATACACCAAATTCTACAAATTATATCATTACAGGAAGAACGAAACACGCCCACTATTTTAACTATTTACTAGAACAAACACCCATTTTATTTATTTATTCTTGTGTAGGAAATTCCAAGAATAGTCTTAAATCTAATATTTACGTGTTGCATGTTTGCATGTTTCTTACATGCTGCTGATCTGCTGGCTACCCCATTTGTGGGATATGCCGTGATGGTATAGTAGTAGTAGCACTAATATTTATGAATTGACGAGTTCCCTGGAAAAGGCAGGTGTATTTAAATTATCACGTTAGTACCTTCTTCTGTAAAGGTCCTACTCCGACGTTGGCGATCACTCTGGCATAGGCTTCTCGGTCCTGCGCTATCTGGAACGACTTCTCCGCATCTCTCATTCCAGTCCAGTATCGTATATTGCGCAGCCACGATGTCAGCCTTTTGCTTGCCCCCCAGCGTAAGTATAACACGTTTAAAAATTAGTTGCAGCGATAAGGCATGCCACTCATTCAAATTCGAAATAAAATATTTTTTGAATGAGATAATATTATATACATGCATGCATTAAACATTTTTTTAATAATTACCTATTTACCCCTCAAAATTGAGCAAGGCTCGTATTTTGAGGGATATAGGTATATAATATATTTTCTTTATATGAAATGGAGAGGATTATCTGATTTGTGAAACAGAACCAAACTATCAAGCCGCGTCGGAAACTTTGTGGATGACAAACCAACTGAATTTATCCTAAATTTAAAAATTATTAGATTAAATTAAAAATTGATTTTAAAAATCACAGAATAAATTATGGCAAAGAAAATATTTTTTTCAATTTTTATTAATTCAAAATTGAGAGCTGCATGTGTCCATAAAGGTATTTGTTTATAAAAACATACATATTAGTTTAACAATTAGAGAAAAACATTTTTTGAACTTCATACAAATATGACCGGTAGATTGTGGTTGTATACATAGTATATAAATTTCTATTCTATTATATACCTACAAAAGGTATAGGTAACACTAACAGAAGTAAGTCCCAATCGTTTTATAATCAGATAAAAACACCAGCACAAAAATACCTTGTCATTCTGACTAACTCTTGCTTCATGATATAAAAAGGTTGCGAGTGCTGTTAAAAGTTATAGCATTATTTTATAATCAATATTTTTAAATTATCTTTTTATTTATTGATTTATAATACGTTTTAAAAATTTTAGACATTTACTGAATTTCAGATAATTTCTATCACTGTTTGAGACCTGTAAATTGAGTTCACTAGACGTAAAGATCTGCAACTTATTTACGTAGTCAATTACCCTCAGAGATACCATATAGATCTCTTATATATCCATCTATATATACGATCTCCCACAAGTAAGGTAGTCAGCGGACTAACTGAAAATAATAAACATGCAATTCTTCCTTTCCGTGTCAATAAAAGTTTAGACATTCAGACTGACTGCACACTTTCATCGCTGAATTGAAGATATTAAATTTTTATACGTGACAATTCACAAATTTCTACCTTTTGCAAGGCACTCGAAAACCAAAAACAGTGGTAGGGGACTTTTTTCTTTGCCGGGACTTCATAGTGAAAATTAAAGATTTTTTATGAAAATAAACTATATAATATCAAATATCGACCATTGGTGTAGTTATTATATAAATAATAATTTAAATGCATGTTTTGCAATAACTTTCTGCTAAGACATTATTTTACACAAATGCTTTACACTAAAACTCTAAGAAATTTAAAACGAAATAAATAAAACAAGCGTTAGAATACTACATACTATTGATTTAATTTATGAGAGAGACGTCTTTCGTCTTATGAGGACATTGTCAATCTTCACAATGTCCTCATAAGACGAAAGACGTCTCTCTCATAAATTATCAATAGTAGAATAAAACGCTTGTTTTATTTATTTCGATATGGAATTCTACTACCTAAACACCGACAAAGTGAATCTAAGAAATTTAATACATCTGGGTGTTTTGTACAACAGAATTTTGTTTTAATAATAATCCCAGATTACCTTCACTCAATTTAATCGCAAAACTAAAATCATTTTTCGTAACGATTTGTTTAATTGATCATGTTTCAGGTTTTACACCTACAACACAATATATTATTTTAACACAATATATATTATTATTGTGTAGCAAAGCCCGATTCCAAAGTTTGTAGTAAGATAGATAGATAGATAGATAAATACACAGTACACATGTAGAATGACTGGTAGATTTTCTGGTGTTATATTATTATGTACGTACGTGGCTCATTCAGTGCGATGATGTTGCACAATTTTCTTTAAAAATATATTATTATATACCTGGGTATTATAGACTCTACTTAGTTTAACATTTAATGAGATCACTCTAGGAGCTTAAATATTATGCTGGTTGATACATCGATTTTTAAAATCATTTTTCGTTGCATATAAAGAGAAATATAAAGAATGTGAGCTAACCTTATGCAAAAACGCCTAAATATTGATAAAAAAAATATAAATGAATATTTTTTTAATGGAATTTTTAATGGTGAGGAAGCGCGGACGTCCAAGAACCACGTGGCTTGATCACGTGGACCAAGACCAATTCTTAAGGACGGACGCGTGCTGAGTAAGAGAAATCGGCGTGCATGTATGAGAAACTGGATGAATGTAGAGGAAGCGAAAGAAGTCTGTAAGGATAGATCTATATGGCGTTCCGTTCTCTCTGTCTACCCCTCCTGGGACATGGCGTGAGGGTATAGTATAGGAATTTTTAAATAAAAATTTCATATCATAAACTTTTATACTCACATATACCCTCAAGCTGTAAAAAAAAATACTCTTAGATAAATACAAATATCGAACAGTTAGCTAAGAACCCTTCGTGAGGAGATTCAGTTTGCTGAATTATTCTAACTTTTCAACTTAAATCGGCTTAAACGATTATAAATAAAATAGGTTTTTTTCTCTTCAAATAATATGTTTTAAAATAATATACAATATACTATTTTAAAACATATTATTTTGTAGTGAAACTCGATATCAAAGTTTGCAGTTAGATAGATAAAAAAATCGGTTTAAGTATATATAAGTTGATTTTTTTAATAAATACTACAATATTAGTTTTATCGTTCAAGGGATCGTTTGCACCTCTAATAATTTTCCTGTATAACTTTTTGTATGGTGGGCAGTGTACCTACTAATTAAAATATACCTATTAACAAAACAGGTGATTAGAGGAACATTCACAGTATCTAATGACTTATTAAATTTATTTGTTTGTTACTTTTTTTTGGATCGGCATATCTTTGATACTGTATTATTGTACAGTATTCAATAATTAATTCGTTGAACTGTTCCGCATGTTGAAAAGGCTAGTAATACAATACAATGCATAAGTCTAAATTGAATATTAATAAAAAGGAAGCATTTCACTACCTCACCGATGAATCAAAATTAGATTTATGTATATTGTATTAATATAACATACTTATAACTTCTGGCCTTTTTTGGATTTATGTAGAAACCTATTGTGTTGAGAGGATTTTTTCAAAGACATCTGCCTTCGAAAACAAATCATTAGATTTGATGATATAATAAGATTTCTATTTTTTTATCTGAATTTCGACAATGTCTAATAAAAAAATAATATCTGGATATTTACTATAAACAGAGTAGTCATTGAATGTCTTCAATGACACACATACACTTACTTTATACCAACTGGAACTTTTTAAAACACATCAAAGAAATTATGAGCTCCAAAATTAAAATTATATATATACTTCATAAAAAACAAACGCTTTTTAAACAATGTTGTTTTAACCTTATAATATATTGTCTAAATTGCTGTCCCAGATGATATTTGACATTAAAATAAGTTACACAAATTACTTTTGCGTGAAATCAAATACAAAACACTTTGAAACTTTTCATAGAAAATTATACACAATACAAAATATAAAGATACCTGAAAATCGATAAAAGCTGTCACGTACCCACCTTTGTAAAATATTATTTCAGACCGTTGGAATCTTCTATGAAGTTAGACTAAATGGCTTCAAAAAGCTTGTGTAACTCCCTCTCTGCTGGGTGTAACATTCCGGGAGACATAAAAATGACGACCTGATGTAGTATAAAGGTTTATCTTCCGTCCAGGATATGACGGTTACGAGACGCCAGATAATTCACGGTTCACACTCTCAGCTCAGGAACAGGGTTGCTAAGAATATGAATAAATGGAAATGTAGAAGCAACATGGAAATTATTTAAAACACTACATAATAGCTTTACTAAAAGTTTAGTGGTATGATATGCGAGACATAGATATTTACATAATAGAGTCCATGGGCCATGGGTACACTCGATCACAAATAATAGTGTTAATATCAATAAAGTCATTCAAGTCATTCAAACATGTAGGTATGCAATGACATTCAACCATTCGATTTTTGATTGAATTCAAAGGAGTGAATCTCCCGTGACGGTTTCACTTACTTTAGAAAAACTCATTTTATTCAATTCACTATTACTTTGAATTTTAATTCATGAAAGTTTCAATAAAACAACAAAAAACATATTAAAGACATTCGTTAAAAATCTTAAAGTCAATTAACAAAATATATAATTTATCAAAATATGAATTAGAAACTTAAATTCAATTAAATTAAAATTAATTTCTAGTAATAAATACCAACCCCTAGTTGTAGGTAAATTATGAAAAACTTTAAGTATTCAATACCATGTTGTAGATATGAAAGTGTTAAGTCCACAGAGAACACAATGTCCTTTAAATGTTGTGATATAAGTGGTAATAAAGAGAACACTTTGTCCTGGCAGCCATCACGCATCTCGAACATTTATTCATCATATTTCATTTTTATCTTATCCCCGTGGGGGCAATACACCGTGAAAAATCACACAGAAGGTGTGAATAACCTAAATACATGTTATATTCATCCCAATTCTTTACAATTCTTTTAACATAGGTGAAAATATTATGCTTACATTTGCTCGTATAAGAATTTTTAAATAAAAAATATGTATTTTACTACAGCAGGTACTTACATGGATTACAATCCATATTGTAGACTTACTTTTCATCAATTTTTTTTTTAGAATAGGTAGGTACATGTGTTCTTGTAATGTATGAAATCTTTAATAAACTTTTAAGTTAGATAACAAGAACATTGAACAATGAAGACTCCTACCTCACGTCGGTCATAGCATTAACGCGCGGAGGTAACGTTCATTTCTTTGAGTCACGAGGTCCCGGATTCAATTCCCGGCCAAGTCAAAATGAAGACTAACTCGATATGTGTGAACTGTACGTATGTTTGTATGTTATAATATGATTTCTCATTCACATATAATATTATATGTACGATTACACTCAACAAACCTTAACAATGCGATGATATCCACAAAATTTGCAAACAAATTCTAAATGAATCATTGACAATTTTGTTGGAAAAATCTCACATAAAATCAATACGCGGTATTTTAAATATATAGCGCAGTAGGTAATAAAAATTCAAATTTCAATGCAATTCTAATATATAAAAGGAAGTCGTGTGTGTTACAACACTTATAACTCAAGAATGGCTGTACCGATTTGAATGATCTCTGATTTGTTGGATTCTTCTCCGCCCGGAATAAACTATAGGCTATTAAAACATCTTACAAATTCACGGGAAGAAAAAATATGAAGAAAATTATTTACGCCATACATTTTTAATTTCAAAAATAAAAACAATATGGAGAGTTATGGCGCTGTTAGCGCCCCCACGTCGCCTGTTGCATTGTGCTAAAATAATCCGTAGGTTCTGCTATATTAAGAACCAAATTACTATAACTAATATGAACGAAATGTGTACTAATATTTGTTTACTATAATTCGGTAGTTACATGGCAATAGGTTGTATCTCACTAAAACATAATTTTACAGGAGAGCAAAAACAAAGTTTATAAGAGATATTTCAGCCAAATTTCGAGCATTATATATCAAAATGAAGGTAATTAGGTATTATTTCTACAAGATAGATGTAACATTCTCTTAATAATTTCTTCTACAAGATGTATGTATGTAACATTCACTAAATAATTTCTTGCAGTTTAAAAATATTTGAGTTTTTTTGCCATGTTGATGAAAACAATCTTTCTATATGTCAATAAGTTACGTCTTTTCTCTCTTTATTTTGACTATAAAGAGACATATCCTTTTGCCACATCAAATATGACACTATTTTGAGCATTTTATGGAACAAACTTGAAAACGCAAAAAATGCGAGATACAACCTATTGTCATGTAACTACCGAATTATTCGACTAATATTTATGTATCGATAGATCTTCTGTCACATAAATGTGGACGTGCACAGATTATATTTGAAATTGTATTTTATTTTTGCAGATGGAAAATTATTATTGAACCAAAAATTGTGCTATTAAAGATGAAAATAAGAATGTGTTCATGTAGGTAGTTCTGATGCAAGATTGTGTAGTGAAATTTGCAGACAGAGAAGAAAAATTACGAAGAAAATTATTTACGCCATACATTTTTAATTTCTATAAAAAATGCAATATGGAGAATTATACAAAATCAACAAGTTTTTTTTATAGATTGGCCTATTTATATGATAATTTTTCTATACATTCTCAAATTAGAATCGTTATCCATACAATTTAACATCTGTAGTTCTGATATTTCAATTTTTAAAAAATCATGGAAAGAATTTTTATAAATTTTTAATGAATAGGTAAAATCTACCTGAAAAAAAAATTAGTACCTACATAATTATATTACGTACTGCAGATAATTTATAAACAAATCTGAGTTAAGTATAATTGTTCAACATAAATTGTTCATGTCGGCCGGTGTGGCGCGGAGCTCTTTCCTTTGAGTCACGAGGTCCCGGGTTCGATTCCCGGACAGGGCAAAGTGAAGAATGACCTTTTTCAAATTGTCCTGGGTCTGGGTGTTACATATATATGTATATAGTGCATTGTATATGTGTGTATCGTCGCGTTAGTACCCATAATCAAGATTCATCTAAGTTTGGGACTAGCTCGATGTGTGTGGATTGTCTATGTAAAAAAAAAATAATGTAACTTTCGCAGTTTAGCGGCCCCACCCGTTGTCGAGTACTTTTTTACCATAGAAAAGGTAATATTTTTGAAACTTGAGGAAATTGTTGCCATATGTAGAATTATTTTAATTTGCCGGCCAAAAAAATCCACTTCGAAAATTAATCTCCTAAAATTCCGTACATATTACTCGACAACGGGTGGGGCCGCTCATTTTCATAGTTGCGAATTTTTTTCCCTATAAAAGAATTTTCCAAAAATTTGGTTACCAAAAAATAATTCACCATATGGCAACAATTTGCTCAAGTTTCGAAAATATTACTTTTTCTATGGAAAAAAGTACTCGACAACGGGTGGTGCCACTAAACTGCGAAAGTTCCAAATGAATTATATTTTTTTACACTATACCTTCGATGACACACTTTGACAATTACGGGAGTTTGTAAAGAGATTAATAATATTAATCATTCATAAAGTCAGTGGGAGAGGGCAGAAGATAGGGCAGGTGTCGAACATGTGTTGAAAGGCTTGGTTTGGAGTGGCCAGAGGTTCTGGAAGCAGCGGTGGACAGTTATTTCTAGAGGAGATACTTCGGGGCAATGGGCCCCCGACCGAACTAGGACAAGGGGAAGAAGATGTATGTATGAAATCGTTCATTGATTCTTAGGCGGTACGAAGTTCGCCGGGCCAGCTAGTATTATTATAAAATGATTTACATTAAATTTTCCAAGAACAGATCATTAACCGTGACGGATGTCAAATAATAAATGAAAAATGCTCCTTTAGTACTAAATTAAATCAGTCTTACACAAAATCAAGGAATAACTGTCATTTCACCTTTTATACCAGACTAAATGACACGATGTTATTAAAAAAAAAATTTGCCAACTTTAACGCTACATATCTAAAATTATTTCTAGTAAATTACAAATGTTTATTGACCATTAAAAAAAATTATCATTGAAAAAATAAAATACCTAACCGATTCATAAAATTAATTGTATTTACAGTCTATTTATGAGAATGTTTACCATGGAAATTAATTGCTTTAATTCCTTAAATTTAAGAAGGAAAAAAATGCAAGTTAAGCTTTTCATTTATTCAGAGTTAACTAAGGCATATCTAGTTAGTTGAGTCTAAATAAAATATATTTTATTGGTGAATATACACGTTTCATTATAATGCTCACACAAATAACCAATCAATAAATTTAGTAGGAGGACATTTTGTTTTTGTCAGTTTTATTTTAGGCAACAACAAGAGATCGACACGAAGAGTTGATATTCGTAAGTCCTGTTCCTTTCACTTTTGCCGCCAATTAAAATACCTCACCGAGGATGGACGAGGATACCGTTGGACAGGTTTGGAGACTTTTGATAAATCATTGCCTAATTTAAATTTGTCCCAGGCTTCCTTATCAAATAGGTTCTCTACGTATTCGTATCTATGTACTTATTTATTTTATATCTGTAGTAAGTACTACATAACCACGATATTATCAGTGGTTCCGGTTGACCAGTAAGTAAATGGTAGATAGACATAAAGATGATACGTTTTCTAATTTTACCACAATTAACTGCCAAAGTGAGCACAGACATAATTATTATATATAAACGATTTACAAAATTATATAAGTATAGATGTGAGGTGTAAATCTCCTCCTTATTTTGGGATAAAAAAAAACTATAAATTAATAAAAGGGAAATATAATGGATTACCTGCTCCAGTTTTTACGAAAGCTTCCGCGCTTATCCTCAATATAGAACTGTTTGTGTCCCTTAAGAATAAATAAAATTAAAATAAAATATAATGTTTGGAATCTACTGAAAGCAATCTCTATCTATCTATCTATACCATCACGGCAAATTACACTCCATAAGTGGGGTAGCCAGTAATAAACTGCATATAATTAGCATGCAGGTTGTCATCTCTGTGCAAATAAAAACAAAACATTCAAAATGGGTAGAGTACCCCATCGTCGAATTGGAGATATTAAATGTCTCAAACATGATGTTTTATGAATTTACGAAAATTTACAGGGGACTCAAAAACTTACAGAAAAGGGTGGGACATTATTCTCTGCGAATAGTTCACTATAATTAATATACCGTCGAGTCGGGCAACAAGCTGATCTTAAATAGTTTATTTTATTTTGCACAATGTTTGGAACATCTGTAACATTTTAGACTTCAATTAAATTATAGCGAGATTTGAACAAAAATTTGTCATTGGTATTTTCTAATTGGATGTTAAAAATTCGTATAGTTGTTGATTTTTTGCGGAATTGCAAAATAAAAATAAAAACATCGAAATATAAAAACAAAAGTATTTTGTGAAGGATAACGAATTATAAAGATCAATCGAAAACAAATCGTATCTATTTTAAAATAACTTAAGTAGGTATATGAATTTATTTAATTCTACATTGTATTATACATTGGTCACTATAGTAATCATTATGCAGTACCAAAAATCATCAATTATATACATACATGATTCAATGTACAGAATATGCGTTTATGGGTGTACTATAAAAATCGAAACAGTATTTTTAATTATGACCTATGTAATTGTACTCTCAATAGTTAGATCATCCTCTTCAATAGTAATTTTTAAAAAAATCACATAAAATTACGTTTTTTTTCATCCTAAATGACTTATTTTTGATACGATGATGACTTCCTATATGTTCATTAAATGTAGTAAGTCCTGAGCCCATGTGCGGATTATCGCTTAGCACTATCAGACTGAGCCTCTAAAACTGGGGCGTGGACCAATGCCATGAAATCTGGTCCAACAGTATAGGGTTGAAACTTGAAACTCAGAAAGGAACTGATCATAGGGTAGGTAATCGAGGAAATTCACCACAGTAGGTACCTATAAAACTTAATAAGAAACAAATAACTAACCAGACGGGACACTGCAAACTACGGGAACACATGTCAAAAATACCCCAGTCTGCAGAATTTTCGCAGAGGATAATCAAACACCTATCCACATCCTCTATAATTGTGACGTACTCGTTCACAATCGAAGTTACATCCTCGGAGGGCCACTCCTGGACTCCGAGAAAGTGAGGCTTCTCGCACCAAGACAAATCGTCAGTTACATGCCGCACATTGGTCTTGAGAGTGAGATGTGAAATAGAAGGATGTCACAATAGATATATTATGGTCGTAATGACACAAGGGATGCAACGTCCCTTGACCTTTATTAAAAGAAAAAAGTCCACAGACCACTCCACTTTTATAGAATACCGTGATGGTTTTAATAGGTAACAAAACACCTAGTAATACTTTGTACCTGATAAATAGGCAGATACAAAGTATTACTAGGTGCTTTGTCAAAATATTGTAAAGATTAAGATAAGAAATGGCATCCTATAGTTTAATATTATGCTACACATTTAATATTATTTGTCATAAAAAATAATCAAGAAAGACGAAACAAATCAATTAAATGTCTGGGATGGAAAATAATGTAAACTATGTGGATATATCGTGTTAGAGAGGCGATAATTAAATACGCGCTGATGGCCAACCGTTTTTATGTACATATAATATTATAATATAACACGTAATTATCTACAAAATCGACTAAATACTTATCGATGTAATATTAAATTATCTTAGTGACATTATTTTCCATAGTATGATTTGTAGGCAATTTAACGACATGACAATAATTATCTATCAATATCCAAAATATGTATCTCTCATATTTGAGGTTACAGGGCCATAAACAAACCGTACTTAGCGATCGACTACTGGCGAACTTTTCGACAATTTACCTACATGTACCGTGTAATTATGCGTTACTGTTGTGGTTATAGTCGAAAATTCGTTTTTAGTCGATCGCTAAGTACGATTTGTCTAGGGTGTCTGAATGTCCTCTTATTGCCATAAAAATCTAAGCCATTACACAATATAAAATTATTTTCAGTATCCATATGAATGTATAAATTTTAATGATATTATACTCAAAATTATTTTTTTATCTACAAATATCATACATAATTTCGTCATTAAAATTATTTTTTTATAATTGGCAGGAAACAAGAAAAGAATCACCCGTTGATTCTTACACATATTAAGAGGGTTGGTGTAAGTTTATATAGGGGTGTTATGTTGGTATATATTGTTTTTATATTTCAGGTAATCATATTATTCAAATGTTTATTTGGCGTGCATGTAAATCATGAAATTTGAAAAACATTAAGCATCACTAATGAGAGTACACATGTGATATGTATACCTATACTATATAGGTATGTAATCATTATTCAATTATTTCTCGCAGTATCGATTTCGCATTATACATAATCACGTCACCGCGCTACAGTGGCCATTAAAATATTAATGGGACGATATGAGAGTAACATTAGGGTGGTAAAAGGGAGATTTGTGTAAATTAGTGTACAGACTGTTGTAAACAGCCGGGTTAGTTGTAAGACATCGCATTTTAGCGATAAACTCGCCCTCTGTATATTGAATTGTATAACTGTTATTTTTATGACACTATTTTTTATGTAATATTGTAACCAATGTACATTGAAGAATAAAATAAATAAATAAAATAAATCGCTACACACATACTATGAGGTATTTTTTTCCACTATGTATAAAGCCATCGTATTTTTATGAAATTAATCTGAATTTGAAATAAAACTAAATACACCCCAAGCACCCTCACACTAAGCAATGTGATTGTATCGTGAAAGTGGAGTAGATCAATAGCGGGAGTAATCGAAACCGATATCTTAATTTTACTACACATTTATATACTATTTTGTGTTTATACAAACCAATGTCTAGTTTGTACCTACTATTATTATTTTGCAAGTTTTCACAGCAAAAACGGGTGTAAAATAATTGACTATTTCTATATCGTATGCATGTACATTTATGGTAAACTGAGTAGGTATTTACATAACGAAGGTGAGAAAAGTTTAAAATCAGCTACTTAGATATTTATATTGCTTGATTATTTTTCATTCATATTCACCTTCCGGATATACAAAAAATATAGACTACCACAACGTGACTGCTACATCGACAGATAATAATAATTATTGTTCAATTGGAATCTGATCGATCTTAATATTACCTACTAGGTTCTATGTAGGATAAGCTCAGGACTGCGGTAGATATACCTATTATAGTACAGACACAGGTAGATAGGTACTAAATCTGATACCATTAGGTAGTTAGTTACAAAGGTACTTACTTGGTAATGTATTATATATTACCTATTTCCTAACATATTCTATGTGTGTATGTTTGTATACGGGTAGGTAGGCTGGTAAAGCATTCTAGTTTGTATATAGGTTTCCTCTATATAATTCCGCATGTCTTTGGTTTGCAGCAGTCCGAGCAGGTCACGATTCCTTTATCAACAGCTGCTGCAACCACATTATAACTAATACCTTGGATTATCACAATCAAACTACACAACTAGGCAATGGAAAAAGTTAAAAAAACTATATTTTTCTCTATTCAGACACAGAATCGACTTTCGAACCCTTACGATCATCCTCTGTAAGCCTTTGTATAAAAAAAAATGTCTAGAAATGGATAACAACTTCATCGAAGAACTCTAGAAAAATGTAATATCTTATGGTTTAATATAATTTGTGTATAAAATATTAAATTCACATCTTACTCTAACTTTTGGTAGGTACTTTTTTTTTTGTGCAAAATTATTCGTTTATACCATGTATCTTTATCATTTGTGTCCATATTATTTTGTACAATAAAGTTTATTATTATTATTATTATTATTATTACTTTTTTTCTCTTATTAAAATAATAATCTAACTATTGCAGCATTTAATATAGAAAATAAAATAAGAACAACTCATTGTGATAATGTATGTGACGAGATTATCAGTGCTATGAAGTAATTTCTGCCTTCGAAACATTAGTCACATCTATAATCTTTGCTCATCATCATTCAATTTTATTTATATCAAAATATCACAGTATTTTCACTCTACAACAAACCAACCATTCATCACTAGTGAGATCAGATCCAGAAGATTGGCATGACATATTATATAGGCCATGTTGTCAAATCCGAAGAAGAACGGTCGATTTAATGTATTCTGCAGGGTATACCAGAGGGCAGAAGACCGTTAGACAAACCAATTATTCAGAAGCTACTAGGTAACATCAACCGAGATCTAGGGAAACTTATTTCTAAAAACAACTAATTCCAATCCACTACTCAAAAATGAAAGGCTTGTAGGTCTGTTGTTTTGAAGGCCAAGGCTCTGCAAGGAAGTAAATAATAATAAGTCAAATAAATTGATTAAATGAGTTGAACTGTATGCCATACAGATTACTGAATCATTTTCTATGTTGACTTTTAGAGTCAGTATAACGACAACATGAAATATGTAGGTACATGGAATAATAGATATTATTGTAATTTATAGTTCAGATGTAAAGTAACGTAAAGATAGGTAATGTTACATTACTGTGGGCAGTTGTTTTTGTATTCCGTCTATCTTAGATTTATATTAACTTAATATTAACATTGCAGCAAACTTCTTGAAGGCTGTCAGATAACAGAATAATATTACATATATATTTTACAATACCGATGATAAAGAATAATTTTCTATTGAAGCAGTTGTAAATCGGGAAAACTCAAAGATGATAATATTATAAGACATTATTATAACAAAAACGGGGTAAATATTTATAGAGCCCATCCATCTATATTCGTCCCATCTCTGTATCTCCCTTGGGTAGCCAGCAAACCAAGTGTTCGTAATAAACATGCAAGGCATTTATAATAATAACAATACAATTTAAGACATTCAGAATACGTGGCATACCTCATCGCTGAACTAATAATGTTATATTTCTTGTACTGTATATCTATCTTGTACTGTATAATATTTTTCTTCAGACATTTTAAGTCAATCTTTGCGTATAGATTCTGTTAAAAAAAATCCTACTTTTTTTAACTTACTGCAAACATTTTCTTTTAGCAATTCTATTAAAGACTAGAGGTTTTTCTACGCATCTTTACATTTTCTAGGATCGAAATAAACATACCTCTACCTACATGTTAAATAATAATCTAACCACTGTAGTTTGTGATATAAATGACAGTTCATACAATTTTAATTGTAAATGAAAGACATATAATAATAATATAAGTATACATATAATAAACAATGTCTGGAGCTTTCTCTAGATAAGCATGTTACAGAGCTTTAAACATTATTACTTACAAAATGAACCAACAATCCTAGACTAGATAATTTAAAGGATATTATCACGCGATACAAGATTCATAATACATACTTATGTATGTAATGTACCTATATAATATTATATTATTATAAAACTGTACCTACACGTTAACTTACGTATATATATTTCAGTAGATACAAATAATACTAGAAGGTTGTACATTTAGTTGTGCCTATTATCTATTAAATGTAAATAATTGAGAAAAATCAAAATCCGTCTACTTGTTCACTTGTTTCAATTTTTTTTATTCGTTTACATACCTATGTGTTTCTGTACTAAACCTTTCAATATGTATCAAAATTTCTGTATATTTTCACTTTCACTCTCTCTCTCTCCGTCTTTCTATTATTTTATCACAATTCCCAAAAACCACGCACACTAAATGTCTTATTTTTCGATACGGAGAGGACAACCTGCATGTTTCCATAAACATGCAGTTAGTCCGCTGACTTCCCCACTTCTGGGATATGCTGTGATGGAAAAGTAGTAGTAGTAATATCAAATTTGAACACATCATTTACATCGAAAAAAATTGCAAAAAATTTGGATGTGTGGTGAATGTAGATGTCTTTCAGTTTATTCTTGCGCCGCGCCACTGAGGCTAAAATACATACAAATATATATAATAAGTTACAATCCATTGGATTGGTCTGCAACGAGTTTGGTTTTTCTTCTCCATTCGTCTCTATTCTCAGCCAGTCTTTTCAGCTCTACGTATGAGCCACAGTTCATGTCCCTCTTCAGTTGGTCCATATACGCGTCTCTTGGTCGGCCTCTGCCATTTGTCCCCTCGGTCTTACCCTCCGCGATGGCGATGAGTAGTCCTGGGTGCCTGATGTTGTGGCCAATCCAATATGAAATTAATAGTAAAGTTTGACTATGCCATCGCCGGGCATATAAGTCCAAATATTATCAATAATATATTATAAAATAAGAAACTGGATTAAGAGTTACTTTCGCCACGCCCAAGATACAAACGCGTGTGTTCAAAATGACTTGTCCATAGACCGACTGTATAAACCAGATCTGCCACCCTTCACCACCACTATAATATTATGCACTAACTTATAATATATACTATACATATTATGCTATTATTATATTAATTACTATTCTCTATGCTGCATCAGTGGCGTAAACAACAAAATAACCTCACATAAAAACTCAACGCAATTATAAATTATCATCATCTTGCCGACTGAGTCTACACATATTTGACTTGAAAAACTTAAAATATGTATACCTACACTCTGAATATTGCTTTTATAATTTAATATTTCATTTTCAGCTATATGACATTTTACCCATGCTAAATACCGTCTCCAACATTCAATCGGGAGACCTGAAGTTCATAATTCGCTGTTAATCAATTACATCTCCATGATAGAAGCACATTACGTGTTTATATTTTACATAATATATTATAATTGACTTGATTGTAATATATTAGAATTGACTTGATTGATAATCAAATAAGCAATCGATCTTTACTTTCACAATATCACACATAAATGAAGTAACTAGAAGACTAACTGCATATTGTGCAAGGTTTCGTCTCCATACCAATAACAAATAAGATAATACAGGACGAATGGTATACCTCATCACTGTATTGAAAATGTTAAATGTCGTATTAATTATAAATAAAACACTTATAATATTTATAATATATCCACTGTGACTTTTTATTAGACGCGAGCCGGCTTTCAAGAGCTACCGCTCTCATCATCAGGCTAGCGAAAAGTAAAAAATCTTCCCTTTACTTTTCGCTAGCCTGATGATGAGAGCGGAAGCTCTTGAAAGCCGGCTCGAGTCTAATAAAAAGTCACAGTTGATATACTATAAATAAGTGTTGTATTCATAATTAATTCAACATGAATTTCCACCAAGTACTGTCGGTTGAAAATATCAACTTTAAATGTCATGTATGAGATGTTCTACGAATAATTACCTTTTACAGAATTCTCGATAATACATAGAAAAAAGTGCACATATTTTTTGCCAGCGACTATAAGGACTATTAGCGAGCAAACAAATAGAAAATAAATATGGACAATTATTGAACTCAACAAAATATGAACAAATAAGACGAATTTAAAATAATTACGTCAATGTTCTTAGCAAGATTATAATAAATAGTATTTACGTTGGTTGTCTGATGTAGTGTAACTAAACGCAAATTATTATCAATAACAGCGTATCTACAAGGCAGAACATAGAATACAGTGTCTGTCGGGTGCCTATAGCCTATAGTATACATACCTACATGAACTATGTATTGTACTACCTAAGTGCCTACCCAGCACTCGGTACAACCTCATGCCGAGATTAATTGCCGGGTTAAATTTCATACAATGCTCCGTAATACAGCATAATTATAATGAAATTTGTAATTATTGTACATATAGGTATAAGATGGTCTATTTATATTAACCTGCACTTTATTGTGTTATGAATATTATTGCCCTGTGGAGATTCAGAATACTTAAATAAAATATATCAAAGTTTATTGTAAACCCAAATGCATCCCCACAGAAAACATCAGCATTTGTCGTTAAAAAAGAGTTGGTCGATACTGAGACATACCTAGTCAAGAACATTTTTTTAATATAATAAGTACCTACCTTCCTGATCACTCGTTAGCGAGTGGATGGCCTTTGAAAATAGAATAGAAGTACCTACCTACTTCCCTGATCACTCATAAACGAGTGGATGGCCTTTGAAAATAGAAGTACCTACTTGACTTTTTTCAAAGTAAAGAACATTGTAAATTTTAAATTATTTTATCTATGATAAACGTGTCCTAATGATATTTTGACATAATATTATACAATATTATTTTTGTGAACTGTCAATAATGATAAAATGACTTTCGTACAGTATTTTGTTTTTAAAACCCAATTTATATTTCAGTACATAAATTGTTGAATAATATTGTCAGGACGTATCAAAATGCTTTATGCTGCTTATATATATCCACCAGAGAAGAAAGTTAAAGAAAAGTAAGTATTAATATATGAAATGATTAATGTATAAGTTGTATCTTTTTAGAAATATTTCGACTTTAAGTTCAATATATTATTATATTCCCGTGGAGCACCCGGTAAAGAATTGGTCTCCCACTCTTCTGCGTAAGTTTTCGAGTGTCCTGTAAAAGGCAGGTGTTCGAAAAAATTAAGACATTTTACATCTTAAATTCAGCGATGAGGCTTGCCACCCATCCTGAATGTCTTGGTTTTATATTGGCACGAAGAGGACAGTTTGCATGTTCCTTACATGCAGCTGATCTGCTGGCTACCCCACTTGTGGGATATGCCGTGATGGTATAGATATAGATAGAGAGAGATATTATTATATAATTTTGGTGGCATTTAAATCAACGGTTTATGAAGAGTATGTTTATCCTCAAAAATATGAAACATAAAATTGGATTAAAAATACAAGCGTCACAATGATTTACAATTATTTTTTTAATTTTAATGAGACGTTTTGACATATATCCATTGATATTTCTGTTTTTTTTTTTTGTAAACTTCATAATTGTGAATTGAAAATCAAATTAATTTATAATTCACAACTAAATCAGCTTAAAAGTCGAAAGACGTTTCTTTATAATTAAAAACTTAGAAAAAAACGCTTTAGCTTGTTGATCCAATTATAAAATTCTACTCTGGTGCACCAATACTTTTACTAATTAAGCCGAATTTAATAATAATTGTGAAATAAATGGGTATTTCATTATGTTTCAGGGAAATTGAAGAGGTTGTAGAGGAAGTTAAAACAAAGACTTCTAAGCTTAAAAAACATTTCGGAAGTGCACCTGAAGCGAGTGACTTATCAACTGAGGAAAAGCTCGCCAGAGCTGAAGCACATCTAATTGAATTGAATCATAAGATTGATGTGAGGGTTAATTCTACGCCATTACTAAAAATAACTGTAAAATTGAAAATCAACTAGATATTTTACGGTTATTTACAAACCGCATTGAATACAAAAATATTTTCTTTTCATTATTTTTATCTTTTTCATAATTGCCTCTATTTTATGTTACTTATTATTTTTGTCTTGTTTTTCTATTTCATACTTCGTTATACCATAAACCAAATATAGACAAAATATTTTTAAAAAATGGAAAGAACTAAAAAGAAATGCCGTTTTATGATAAATATTGAAAAATACATATCTACCTATTTGTTTGAATTTATCTCTCCCCCGCCCTCCCCACCAACTTAAGAAAATATTTGTGCACACTTTATTTTGGAGGAAGCGGGAATGTTGTTCCGAGCTTACAAATCAATTAATACTATATAGCATAATCATTAATTTAATAGACTTATTTTGTTTCAGCGCCTGACGAATGAAAACATTGCATTGCAAAATTATTTGGATGAGAGGTTTGTTGTCATTTAGCGTTTCACTATAATAATTAGTCATTTTACTCAAAATTATTTGAACACCTCATTCTTTTGCTTGAGAACATTGACTGCCATAATTTTAAATTTTATTTTTAGACCGGAATTATATTATGACACTGCAAAAGTGTGCTGCTTGGATCAAAACGAGGATTTATACAATTGGACCCGCATATACGACAAACTGATTACAGATTTCCATAAGATGCCCAGTGTCCTGAAAGAGAAAGAAGACATTCTGAACAATCTGAATCAACAGCATGAGGAATTAATAACAGAATACGAGTATTATATTTTATTATATCCTAGATTCCGTACATTCGATCAAAAAAGAGAAAATGATGTAGAAAATCAATTGTTGAGCTTGCATGAAAATTGGTAGGTATATAAGTTTGATGGATGAGAAAGATTTTATGTAAGTGCCAACCCGATTGTCTTCAACGGCATTAGTTCCCAATCCCAAAGTCACGGACCGGTATCGGTCTTTTTAGTAGTTGAGTTTATGAGTTTGAATTAATTAAAATTATATTTCTTCCTTTTCAATGCTTTAACTATTTATAATTTATTGTCTGAGGTAATGGATGCCTATTTAGTGTGAGTCTGGTTTGCTGGTCTTCCATTGGACAGGCGCTATTGGTTTACTTTTTACCCTTACATTTATTTTTTGTATAATTTTGTTTCCACGTGCATGCTGTAAACATGCTTAAATGAGGAGTTGGCCTGACCAGATTTATGTTTTTTTTCCATGAATGTTTTGTCAAGCCAAAGAAATAAATAAATAAATGTGTAATGAGATGGAAAAGATCGACCTATTTGTATTGTTTTAAATTTTCATGATTCGACTCACATAACGTAACATGGCTAAGAAATTTATTATGGAATTATATTTAACTAATAGCGGTTGTTTTAGGAACTTGGAAGAACGTGAACGATTGACAAAGCATTTAAAAGAAAGAGCAGTTATATGTAACAAAGAGTTGGAGGACGAGGCAAAGAAAGTAACAAACATGCAATCAAAGCTGTCCTGGATGGAAGACTATCACAAGATTCAGATTAGTGGAGAGGTTGCAATCCTCAGAAGAGAGCAGGAGAAACAAAAGTTCTCCATAAATTTCTATAAAAAGTTATGCGAAAAATTAGAGGTAAGTATTATGATAAATATTTACTTAACACCTATTATACTCACACAATATATTTAATATACGACAACGATATCAGAGCAAGAGAAATGTCGTGTGAATGGGTGATTCCATTGACATGATTAGTTCTGAGTGGAAGAGGTTTGATATAACGAAAACCAAATTGTTTAAAATTTTACTATATTTTATTTATTAAATTAGTAACCAGGTTTCGACTTATGAGGTCATTGTCAAACTCCGTTATATCAAATATAATGGAGTTTTACAAAATTAACGTCAACTCAATCAATGGAAGAGATGTGTTTCCATACTGTGTTTCTTTAAGGACAAATGTAATGTAGGTACTGTTATATTTTGTTTATCAAAAATGTACCCACAATGTTTACTGATTTCTTACTCTATTGTGAATAGTGAATGTTAAATTTACCCAACTTAAGAAATGACGTATTTTTTAGGAAAACGAATCGATTCCAGCTGATTTAGAAGAAATATAGAAAAATGGTCCTGAATATTTAAATGAACATGTTCTCCACTCAATAACTATAACAATCCAAAATTAATATCAAATTATGTAACGAAAAGGAAAATTTAATGTGAAAGATTATTTCTTTATTCATTCTTTACCGTACATTGACTACATACAATTTCATTGAAGGCATACATTCAAATTAATATGCAGAGGGCGAGTTTATAGCAAAGGCGCGATCTCTTCCAACTAACCCAATTTAATTAGCTTTATATTTATGTTTAATTAATAATTGTAAAGTTTATCTTGAATTTAATAAACATATAATAGAAAATACATATTAAAGTATACTTCCATTTATCATAACTCTGTGTGTCTATTCAGATAATGATTTCATTATTATTAGCGACCTAAGTACCCTATAGGAAAACAAGTCTTGTTGAACTTAACAATATTAGCTATTTAGACATTTTGACACACTTAAAAATTAAACGTAATGACCTTACTTACAAAAAATACATATTTTTATACTTGGTTTACTAGCCATGTACGTATGTACAGTATTAGATTAAAGATATCCTTGCATAAATCAAAATCTCACTCACAAAATATTTTTTTCAATGGTGTTCCTAATCATATTTTATCGAAAGTTTAAGATTTTTATGAATATAAATTTTGTTCCATAATGTTTTTTTTTAGAATTTTCAAATGGCAGCGGTTATTCTAAAGTCAGAATGCGCCAAAAAAATAACAGTTGAGTATAATAATTTTTAACCAACACACAAAGCCGGAATAGCTGTTATTCCGTTATCGTGGTATAGGTAGGGATGAATGTCACCATATAAAAATAATAATTCCCAGTCTAGACAGACTATCAAACTCATTCCATTTAATGCAGAACATTAATTTGAAAGGCTTTTGATTGAATCTCTTAGAAACCTTCACCATTATTGTTATTGTAGTTGAATATAATTAATATCTGTTGACGGGATCTGTGATGTATAAAGGTATTATTCTTTATATTAAAAGGTTTATTAAAATGGGTATTATCATATTATGTGAAGACCTCGAAATAAATAGTTCTCACATATTTTTCAACAATAATTCTTTGGGCTTAAAGTTAAAATATCACGTATAAGACGTAGCGTCTACAATTTTAGCAAAGATCCCTGTCCTGTCCTGTCCTAAATATTATTGTTATTTTAATTATTGTTATTGTTACTTTAATTATTAGTTTGGATTTACATGTTGTTAGTACCTACCTACATACATTTCGTTTCTATAAGACATAATTTGGCATTTAAAATTTAACAAAGAAGTTTGTAATCTGAACAACTTATATTTATGTAGTAATTTCCAGCAGACCTAGACAAAACACATTAAGCGTTACGTTTTCGTTCGAATATAGACGTCGTTGCGAGAAAATGTCAATTATCGCAGCTAAAATACACAAGTATTGTATTTTAGCTACAAAAATTGACACTTTCTCGCAACGTCTTCTATATTCGAACGAAAACGTTATGCTATAGGTATGTGTTTTGTCTACGGACCCAGGGCCCGTTTTTTTTCTATATTCGATTATACTGATCAATAAATGTTGCGAATCAGCTGGTTGTTCCACTTATAAGAAATGCAATGAAAGTATAAGTATTTACCTAAATAGATAGCATGTTTCATACTAACTAATTTCATCTTTTTAATCATAGACAATTCCCTACTTTTGTTGTAAGTATTTAAGTAATATAAATGACCTGATATTAATATCATTCTCATTTTAGTGGGAGTATACAAATGATGTGATATCAATTATACCAATGTTTCTATCTAATAAACTTAACACGATACATTTACCTACGTGTACTTACTTACCTACATCACCTATTGTAAATACATAGTGTAGCGATATTTTTATATCACTATAGAAAAATGATTTTGTTCGTTGGCAAGACAGAAATTGATAACGCGACGCCGCGCATGCGTGGTGGGAGGATTTCTCAATATTGGCGGTCGAAAGCAGGAATGCTTCCTCTTTTGTATTCGACATTCCAAATTGGCAGATCGCAAAATGCGATAGTGAATATTAAGGTTTAAAAAAAAACCTTACCATTTTAAAATGGTTGATTAATGTATAAATTAGTTGTAGAAATGTGTTCTATTTGTCGATTGACAGTTTAATCATATTTAATTATTGAAATCAGTGAAATTCAGGCCGTCATCGAAAATATGGTGAGTCTAAATTGTTGCAATTATATTTTCGATGAGAGAAATTTCGTTGTTTAATAAAATAAACCGAAACATAGTTTGATAAATACTAATTACGTTGTCCTTTAATGTTTAAGGATGTACGGCTTTCAGTACCGGAATGAATTTCTCAGTTATTCAAGATACGCCTCAGTACTAGAATGAATTCAAGTTACGTTTCAGTACCGGAATGAATTTCTCAGTTATTCAAGATACGCCTCAGTACTAGAATGAATTCAAGTTACGTCTCAGTACCGGAATGAATTTCTCAATTATTCAGGATATATCTTGTGACCAAAATAAATTCTTCAGTTAACAAGAGAATAAATCTTTTTCAATTATCAAGATGCTGACTTCCTCTTATACCAGAATAAACCTTATGTACCTATCAGGAAGGAACCTTCAATTTCGGGAAACGGGAAATGAAGTGGAACTCGAAGGAAGATAACTTGATCAGGTTGTTCTCATTCATTCATAATTATATATAAATATTTTGTTCTAAAGTTAATGTAAATTGTATAATCAAACAGAGTTTGATAACTTTATGATATATGTAGGTCGTTTCTGAAAAGAAAGGGTAGGAGTTAAGGATGATGTGCCACAATCATTATTTAATTTTAAACTTTTAATCTAAGGGTTAGTTAGATTGCCACATAGCAAATGATTAACAAGGTTTTAATCTTTTACTATTTTACTGTCGAGAAAGTTTATATAAAATGTATGTAAATTCATTGACCATACCAAAGGTGTCACCGAATACTGGAGGTTTGGAATAAATTGAAAAGAAAATAATGAAATAGCAATTTTATTTTGTTTCTGAATCTTTCCTTCTTATTGGGGATTGTTGGAAGGCACCGTTGATTTAATGGCAATATGCATTGTTGAATTTATAGAGAGAAAAGTCTTGAAGTCTTTGTGATAAAATCTGGGTTAACCCATTCGACCCTGAGCATTTATCGTATAGTCAATTGTACTTTCCAATACTCTTTGTTTTATTTTTGAAATCTCTACCGACTGAGCTAAAAATTATTTTTTTGAGGTTGTGATAATTGATTATTTTACCTTGTACCATGAGGGGTACAAAGTAAAAGAGCGCATGAGAGCGCAAGAATAAAAAAAGTATATGCAAAAGTCCGTCGCATATTCATGGCGCCCAACGTGGGGCCGACCTTTATAGAATTTAAAGACGAATTAAATTTTGGTGGCAGAAGGGTCACATATTCATGTCACCCAAAGTGTCAGCCAACCTTTGTAGAATTTAGGTTGAATTGAATTTTGGTGGCAAAGGGGTCACATATTCATGTTGCCCAAAGTGTCAGCCAACCTTTGTAGAATTTGGGTTGAATTGAATTTTGGTGGCAGAAGGGTCGCATATTCATGTCACCCAAAATGTCAGCCAACCTTTGTAGAATGTAAAGACGCGCTGAACCCAAAAATTTTATTACTTAGACTCAAGATTTTTAGTAATTGTCTAATTTGGTATCTTGAATACAAAAGAGCATTCATTAATAGTTGTAAGTAGAATAAGTTTTGTTTAAAAAAAAAAAAGTTTTTAAAATTTTAATTTATGTGGCAAAATTAATATTTGAATTTTGGTGGCAGAAGGGTTAAATTGTATTTCGATTTTAATTTTACAAATTATATTTTGTTATCCGTATAAAAAAATTGTAACATAATGTTTAAAAAAGTACTGTAGGTAAATTAAAAAGAATGAAAAATTTTGAATATGTAACAAAACATTTTTTTCAGAGTCGCGGTAGTTAAATATATTTATTGAATATGTAACATGATAAAAAAAAAGAATATTTATGGGTATACTCAATATTTTATTATTATTCTAATTTGTTGAGTTAATATTATTTTGCATGCTTTGAGATGATTGATTGAAGAAGGGAATTTAGTCAAAAAAAATATATGTCAATTTTTAAATTGTTTGAGAATATTTTAAAATAATTTTGTTCGTGGAATACCTAATTTGAAAAATGGTAGATAAAAGTTATCTATTTATCAATTTATTTTGTGGATTTTATTTTGAGTTTGTATAAAATTGAATGGTATTACCATAGTCAAAAAAATAAAATTTTGTTAAAAAAAAGTAAAAGAAGTGTGAAAAATGATTTTGAATTTGATATTTAATATGTTTTAAAAAAAATATGTTCTAGCTCAAATTGCTGATTGGAAATGTGTGATAAGATATGGAAAGACGAAACCCAACATCATGTCAAAATACAGAAAGCTGATTGCGAGTTTTAATTTTATTCAAAAAGGAGTATACCTATTAACTTATTAAACAACCTTCTGGTGAGTTTTTATTATATTTTAAATTGAAAATTTATTTGATTGATTGCCTTGTCTGAATTCTTCTCATGCTTCTGGTACGGCTATTGCAACTCACAACTAATGAATACGTTGAACGAAGTAGATTTAGTTTTAATTTTAAAAAAATAAATAAAGAAAATAATTTATTTTGAGCATTGTCCGATTCTGAAATAAAAATGTATGATTAGAATTTTTATACGAAAATAATATTATTATTATTCTGATGCTATTCCGTACATACTGTGATAGGAATGTACTCTTCTCTCCAACGCATAATAATTGTTAATCACTTTAGTTAGAAAGAGACGGAAGATTGTAAAGCGGACGGAAGATACAAAGGTTTGGATTTCAATGTTTTAATATCGAATGATAATATTTATATATAGGGTAAACTATACTATTATGGACGTAGTAGATTGTTGATATTTTTACATAATCAATTTAATACGATAAAGTCGTTTCAAATAATTTTAAGATTGTAACACTTAATATTACTTGTATTATTCCCTGAAGGGGAATGTAGAGAGTCAACACTTAAAACTAATTTGGGCGCCAGGTGTACTCCTGAAGGGGTACACCGAGAGAGTTCAAAACACTTTAGCAAATTCACAATTTATTACAATCACTTGACAACTGGTACAATACTGTATAAAGAAAGTAACACTATTAGTAAAACAATAACGAAGACACCTCCAGGCTAGGTTAGATGGATATTGAGGTAGTCGGAGAGAGACTAGGTAATAAGGGTCGCTACTACTGTATGGCACCAAGAGTAGGCACTTCTTGGACAGCCAGGGAGTAGCGGGTAGGTATTAGGAAAGTTACCATATAGCAACAAGAGTAGGCACTTCTTGGACAGCTATAGAGGGTAACGGTAGGTAAGGAGAATCACTTCATAGCAACAAGAGTAGGTACTTCTTAGACAGCTATGGAGCAACGGTAGGTAGGAAACCTTGGCCCTGGAAGAGCCACCGCGATTCTGCCTTTCAGTATGCCGGGCTCCGTCTTTTATACCCTTGAGTCAGTACTGAACAGCTGATGGATACCTTGGAAGTGGACGGTGTGATAGTGGGAGAGGTACCTGTTCCTGAACTCCGCCTATCTATTTCCGCTCGGATTGTTCTAGAAGTTTCTAGAACATTCGGGAACATTCTGGAGGCTTCCATCAATGAGACATCTATTGATGATCCTGTTAAATAATCAGGTACTTCCTGTACCTTGACAGCGGCTGTCAGTCATCATTGGCAGGTTATGTTGTTGTTATGCTATGTTGAAATTATGTGGTGTTACAATCTCCCCTTCTGGATCTGAAGGCGCCCCGACGATGATCCAGCATCTAATTGTAGAGTCGATGGGTTGCCTTTCTCCTAGGTTGAATACGATGGGTGATGGTTGGTAGTAAGTCAGGCTGTCCTGCCGGTTGCGTGGCAGGTTCCCCTGATAGTTTGGAATCTGATGATAGCAAGTCAGGCTGTCCTGCCAATATAAGGGCTGGTTCCCCTGACCTCTTGGATGCTATTTTCTTCGGACGTCCTCGTTGTCTAATAGGTATTATGGGCGTTGGTACTTCAGCTTCTCTTCCGTGGTACCGTTGTAATGCCGATGTATGATGTACTCCGATGGGGACTTCAGGATTGCTTGCTGCTGCAATTTCGTAGGAGGCTGCTCCATGGGACTTGACGATGACGTATGGTCCATCTCTTCTTGGCGCTAACTTCGCACTAAATCCTTGTGATGCTTTACTGAGTGGGTGAATTTTCACCATCACTAGATCTCCCTTTTTATAACGGGGATCTGGGCGTCTGCCCTTGTCTGTGACGATTTTGCGTCTTTCTTCACGACGTTCTTGATTCTCGTCGGCTTGCTGTAGCATTTGGGCCATCTGTTGTAGTCTTGGCGTAATTTCAGGTAAGAAATTCTCTGACACCACGATCTGACGAAAGTCATGTTGTACATCATCAGGTGTCCGTAACTCTCTTCCAAAAGTTAGGTATGCTGGAGAGTAATTAGTTGTTGAACAAATTGTCGAGTTCATGGCGAACCTTATGCTGGGCAGCTTTTGGGGCCAAACTCGATGTCCTTCTTCTACCAGTATAGCCAATTGTGGCTTCAAATCACGATTCTTTCTTTCGACTGGATTGGTCTCTGGGTGATATACTGGTGTAAAAGCATGCTTGATGTGTAGATCATATGCTTGTATCTGCAATGCCCACCGGGCTAATCTTCCTGTAGGTGATTTAAGAGTCATCAACCACTTCAGGGATTGATGATCAGTCACAATAGTGACAGGTAATCCTTCTATATAACCACGGAACTTATTTAAAGCCCACACAACTGCAAGGGCCTCTCGTTCCGTTGTAGAATAGTTCTTTTCTGCTGGGGTCAGCAGGCGACTGGCATACTCGACTGGGTGCTCCTCTTCCCTCTCCCCTTGGACCAGAACTGCTCCGAGAGCATAGCCACTTGCATCTGTCTTGACAGTGTATGGTTTACTGTCATCAGCTTGTCGAAGTATTGGGGCAGTGGTGAGTGCATCCTTCAAATGATTGAAAGCTCGTTCTTGCTCGTCGTTCCATATCCAGATGGTATCTTTCTTTACCAATCTCGATAGTGGTTCAGCAATGCTTGCAAAGTTGCTAATGAATCGACGGTACCAAGAGCATGTTTGTAGAAATGACACGAGTTGCTTGATGTTCCGAGGTGCAGACCGATCTCTAATGGCTGCTGTCTTCTCAGGGTCAACTTGAAATCCTTGAGGTGTGATGTAGTGACCTAGGTATTTGATGGTAGAACAACAGAACTTACACTTCTCCTTGTTAACAGTAAGATTCTGCTTTCTCAGCTCCTGAAACACTGCGTTGAGGTGAGTGAGATGTTCTTCGAAGGTTGAAGAGAGAATTACCAGGTCATCCAAATATGCTAGCATCTTTATGCCATCCAACCTGATCCGGATGTGATCTACCATTCTCTGGAACGTGGAAGGGGCATTACGAAGGCCAAAGGGCATGCGCTTGAACCGGTAGATGCCAAATGAGGTTATAAACGCCGTCTTTTCCTGATCTTTCTGCCTAACCCTGATTTGCCAGTAACCGGCTTTCAAATCCAAGGTTGTCATGTAAGGCGTTGGCTTGGCCTCGTGTAGTAAGTCATCAATTCTTGGTATAGGATAGACATCTGGAACAGTAATGGCATTCAGCTTACGGTAGTCTACACAAAAACGTAATTCGCCATTCTTCTTAGGTACTAGAACCACTGGAGCGGACCAAGGTGATGAACATGGTTCTATGATGTCATCTTCTATCATCTTTGCTATTTCCCTCTTGAGCACTTCCTTGCGCGGAGGAGACAGGCGGTATGGTGGTACTGCAATTGGTGCGTGCTCACCTGTGTCGATATAGTGCTCGGGGAGTGAACATGGTAGTCCATTAGACTTGAAAACCTCAGCGTGTTCTTGTAACACGCGATCCAATGAGTCCTTCTCTTGCGCAGAGAGTACTTTCTCATTGACGTCCAGGCTGCAGATGTCCAAGCGCTCTGGTGCGAATAAACTCTCCGACCGTGGTGACAGTGTGGGGTCGGCATTAAATACAGCTATTTGCGCATCTCTGAACATCCTATCTGCCAGTCTGGGAGAATAGCCATCGAACAAGACTCCTGGTTTGCACGAACACTCCTGGCTAGGCTGTCCTGTAGATTCTATGGGCACTTGACACACAGGATCATCAGCTGGAGGGGGAGTCGGAGGTGGCGTCAGCATTGCAACTGGAAATTCCATAGTCTGCGGGATCACATGCACTGATTTGGCCGCCAGGATTTCCCGTGGTGGTGTGATCATCATCGGAGATATGGCAGGAGGGACATCCATCTTCTGCCTAACCATTCGCACTGGGCTCGGCACCAGGTCAGTCCGTGGTGCCACTGGAGGTGGTGTGGTCTTCACTGGGGACAGCAGTGGCGGCACCTCCATCTCGCGAAGGACGTTTGCGATTGCGCATATTGGTTTATAGTCGCTACCTGAGGCTGATTGCGGCGAGGGATGGCCCTCATACCCCAGTGCACGGGTTATCTCAGGCGACTCTACGAAGTACCAGGCCCTCTGTGGTAGGTTCAGTACCAGTCCTGCATCTTCAATAAATCCCACTCCCAATAGAGTCCGGTTGTCTCGGGACTCTGGGAATACAATGAATGTAGTTGGTACAGTGACCTCGTGCAGTGTCACTGGTACCCTGGTGGTCAGGATGTCCTGGACCTTGGCAGAGCCATCAGCCAGCACGGCGGTGATCCTCTGCCTATGAAATTGTGCCCCACTGTCTTTCAGACAGTTGTATAAGTAATATGAAGCGACGCTGGATTTGGCACAGCTGTCGATGTAGGCAGTTCCTTCATATCCTCTCACTTGGATGGGGACGGATGGTCGATCTCGAGCATCAGTGAAGTCCAGAGAGCAGAACGACATCTCATGGCTTCCTCCCTGAGGTTTGCCTCCGCTGCACTTAGGGCACCTGCTGCGCGTCACTCCTGGGGTACCGCAGCCGTAGCAAGCAAACTTGGGTGCGAGAGTGTTCGTCGAGTGACTCTGTCTTCCACTCTTGAACCTGGGTGGTTGGTTTGCCACCCCTTTCCTCTTCCTGCACCTGTCATCAGTATGGCCCCATGCTCTACAGATCCCACAGCGTGGCCTAGCCTTCCGTTCTCCAGATTCCTTCAGGAACTGTTCCACCTCCCGAGCCATTGTCATCAGTGTATTAAAGCTCTTGAACGATGTTCTGGATACCCTGTCACGAATCTGAAGATCCAGTTGACCATATACCATGTCAAGTTGTTGCTCCTCCGTAAGAGTTGGTCCAGGCAGCTGGGCCAACAGGACTCGCTTCTTGGTCAGGAAGGTATCTATCAGTTCATCGGGTCTCTGCTTAATATTCACAATCTCCTGGATCAGGACGTAACCAGGCTTCCTAGGAGCAAATGCATCCCGGATCCGCGCCTCAAAGTCTGTCCATTTCCGAACCTCGTGCTTCACTCCTTGCCACCATTTGCCAGCCTCGCCCCTCAGCAGGATGGTGACACCAGTAAGTGCATCTTGATCCTCAATGTGTTCAATGGCTTTGAACACCTTCACCGTATCCAAGAACGTCTCAATCATCTCCATGTCACGAGTGCCATCATAGTAAGCAGCGCAGCTTGCAAATGAGCCGGATCTTGGCGCTACCATGGACATCAGGTGCTGGAACTGTTCCTGGCTTAGGTTGACCGACATGTTGATAGGATCTTCTGAGGATTCAGTCACACTACGGGTGAAGTACTTCGGTTTGGACTCCAGTTTGAAACACAAACGAAGAAACACTGAGTTTACCAAATTAAAATACACACTGAATTGCTCTGAGAGGAGTCTATTCAATACACAACAAACAAGGTATATAAACACTGTATTGTTTTGGAAGGTTCATCAAAAACAATAATAAACAATAATAAAGTACATGTAACACAATATGTTATGAAAGAGTAATGATATGCACAGGTTTGCTTTTAGTATAAGTCCTCCAAGTACACACATATAATAATTAAATATGATTTGCTGTGAAACAGTCCATCAACAATAAACACATATAGGTAATAATATATAAAAATGAAATACGAAGAGCTAGCTCACAGTTAATGTTATGCACAGGTTCGCTTTGAATATAAGTCCACCAAATACACACACATAATAATGAAATATAACTAGCTGTAAAAGAGTTCATTAGTATTATAAACACATATATTAATGAAATATTATTTGCTGTAAAAAGAGTTCATTAGTATTATAAACACACGTAATGATAACACATATATTAATGAAATATGGTTTGCTGTAAAGAGTTCAATAAATTATAAATACATGTAAAGATAATGCACAGGTTTGCTTTCACAAAAGTCCCCCAGATACACAAATATATATAACACATGTATAATATTATTCAATAGCAATAAACATTAGAAATAATTGGAAATAATAAACATTCGAACTATGACACTTCGCCGTAAATAAACAAAACAGATATCACATGTGTTCATAGATCAAAGATAATAGATTATCGAAACTGTCCACAGAGTCATAGACATTAAATAGTTCATTCAAACGGTCCGATAGTGAGCCGATCATTTAACACCAGAGAAAATGATTTTCGTCTATGGTCTATTTTCAAAACACAATTTTTCATAACCTCACTTTTAGATACAGTGCGTTGCAATATTACGATTACGATATGAAATTATGCTAAACACTATTAAAGTACAATAACACTTTTTCAAACGTATTTAAACTTATCTAAACTGATTTGAACTACAGTTTATGAGTATTTTTACTTACAAATATTATCGAGGTACAGTACAACTACGATTAACACTAGATTATTATTATTATTAACGAATATTATAATTAAAGTACCGTACAACTAAGATTATCACTATTTACGAATATAATTATTAAAGTACAGTACAACTATAATTATTTTAACACTTTTCAAAACAAAAACACTTTATTGTTCACATTTCACAGGGTCGTCTTCTCGCCACGAGTTGGGCTGCCATTTGTAACACTTAATATTACTTGTATTATTCCCTGAAGGGGAATGTAGAGAGTCAACACTTAAAACTAATTTGGGCGCCAGGTGTACTCCTGAAGGGGTACACCGAGAGAGTTCAAAACACTTTAGCAAATTCACAATTTATTACAATCACTTGACAACTGGTACAATACTGTATAAAGAAAGTAACACTATTAGTAAAACAATAACGAAGACACCTCCAGGCTAGGTTAGATGGATATTGAGGTAGTCGGAGAGAGACTAGGTAATAAGGGTCGCTACTACTGTATGGCACCAAGAGTAGGCACTTCTTGGACAGCCAGGGAGTAGCGGGTAGGTATTAGGAAAGTTACCATATAGCAACAAGAGTAGGCACTTCTTGGACAGCTATAGAGGGTAACGGTAGGTAAGGAGAATCACTTCATAGCAACAAGAGTAGGTACTTCTTAGACAGCTATGGAGCAACGGTAGGTAGGAAACCTTGGCCCTGGAAGAGCCACCGCGATTCTGCCTTTCAGTATGCCGGGCTCCGTCTTTTATACCCTTGAGTCAGTACTGAACAGCTGATGGATACCTTGGAAGTGGACGGTGTGATAGTGGGAGAGGTACCTGTTCCTGAACTCCGCCTATCTATTTCCGCTCGGATTGTTCTAGAAGTTTCTAGAACATTCGGGAACATTCTGGAGGCTTCCATCAATGAGACATCTATTGATGATCCTGTTAAATAATCAGGTACTTCCTGTACCTTGACAGCGGCTGTCAGTCATCATTGGCAGGTTATGTTGTTGTTATGCTATGTTGAAATTATGTGGTGTTACAAGATGGATATATTAAATTAATGTGGAGATTGAAACTTTAATATTAATGATATTAGTTTATATAGATATGGGGATATTTAAGAGTAATTTTGAATAACGGAAGACTTTAATATTTAATGTATTATTTCTTTTAAAATGTTTTTTTTGTACATTTTTGAATTGTAGATTGGCATATTTTAGTGCAATAGATAGATAATTTAGAAATTCAAAATGGCGGATAAGGAATTAAATAAAGGAGAAATACAAGAAAATATGGATAGGGAAGTTGCTGGTTCGTCTAATGATAATAAAGAAGAGAAGATGGTAAAAAGAATGGTAATAAAGGAGTTTTTGATCGACAAGGGTCAAATAGGAAGGATATAATTTGTAGATTTTGTAACAAACCCGGACATGTATATATAAATTGTTTTGCAAGACTAAGGCAAAACAGGGATGTGAATCCCAATAACAAATTTTATAACGTAAAAACAGAAATGCAACGACAAGATGAAAGAAAGGGAGAAAATTAGAAGACGAAGACGTCTGAAAATTGAAATATAATGTAAATAAAAAAAAAAACTGTAAAAATTTTAGTTAGGTATTATAGGATATAGCTATTTAAGTTTAATGAAATGGGGAAAAGGAGATGAATTTGATAAAAAAAATTTACGTAGTAAATAGTACGTAGAATTACGAAAGAGTAGGGTTGGATAAAATTAAAAAGAAAAAAATCGCTTCGCAAAAATTATTTAGATTCTTCGATAATATGAACTCTACGCGAGTACATAATACAGAAAGGGTCAGATAAAAAGGTGAGGTAAGAATATGATTCTCTGTAAGATGGGTCATGTGTTATAATGTCATTACTGGGACGTGTAATGATTTGTATTGAAAGTTTGTAGTATGCATAAAGGCATAATCTCTGATACGAGTGTGTCAAGCTATACGCGGTGTATACATTTATAAACTAAGGATACGAGCTAGCAAGACGTATATAGAAGTATGCGTAGTGCTTATATGATATGATAGTAAATTGGATTCATGCTCAAGGGATGAGTATTGGGTCATGGTTTATGAATTTCAATAAGAGAAGTTTGTAATCTAAGACGAGAGTTGATCATTCCGTCTTGTCAAAACGTTTTGTGGGTCTAATTATGAATCAAATGAAAGTAGTAGGTATGTAGGCGGTGAAAGGGGAAAAAGATAGACGAAGGATGAAAGTGAATGATTGTAATAGAATGAAAGTAAGGATTTGCAACGTTGATAAATGATAGGTTTGTAGTACTCAATAGTCTCGCGATTTAAAGTCAAATAGTAAAAGGGGAATTTGAAAATGAAATATGTCGAGAAGGTCAAAGGTTGATGTTCGTTATATCTCTTTTGTGAGTATATTGACTATGTAATTTTCAATATGAAAGTGGAAATATTAAAAAAAAAAAAAAAAATATAGAGATAGGTAATGTGAGAAAATGTAGATAATGGAGTTATAGTATACATAATTTAAATCGGGGATACGGTGGTAAAGAAGAGAATCCTTAATTATCTCCATAAAAAAAAAACGAGTAATTACGAAATAATTGTGTATACGATTGTTAAATTCATTTAACAAAGTAGAGAAACTTATATTATGAAATGGGGTCGTTGATTAGAAATTTTCGAAAGAGTAAAGTACGTAATTTTACGGATAAAAGGGAAATAAAAAAAGAAAGGGATTGAGAACCTTTGGTTGTAGTTGCATGTGCTTATCTGAGGAGAGATGGGAGAATAAGACATGGCAGGAAAATAGAATTGATGATAAATTGATATTTTCATACATGAAAATAGAAAAGAAAATGACATGATGTTGAAGTGAGTCAATTCAAAAGGTTGAATCAAATATTTTTAATGTTATATAAAATATAAATGCATAATATACAGACAGATTTTAATGTATTTGAATGTTGAATAAAAAAAAAAGAAGGCACAAAATGTATATAGTTTAGATATAAGAAATTTTAATATAATTTGTTATGTAGCTAAGGAAAATGTGGCAAATCATATGAGCTTGTAGTAGAAGATATTTGAATATTGTGGCACAAAACAATTTAAAATAAATGTAGTAGATCTGAAAAGATATTTAGTAAATGTAACAAAATGGAAATGTATTATTTAATATATAAGTGTAATTTATAAATGCAAAGATAAGATGAGACCTGCACTGGTTTAGAAATTATTTTCTTATCATTAAGTACTTATTATTTACGGGTATTTTTGTTCATTTTGGAAGTCGTTTGACCCGAATATTCGGAAACGAATGTAAATTAAAGTTTTAAAATTTAAACGAAACCAAGATTGGCGCCTATGGAATTACAGTTTTTCTTTAAAAGAAAAGGCTGGGCCCAGTGCAGTGCTTAGATTAATCTTTAAAAAAAAAAAAAAGTAGAGTAAGTTATAGGGTTGATGAGAACATAGAACGAGAATAACCTGATATAAAAAAAAATAGCTTCACTATTTTTTTTGGTGGGCGTGGGTGGTAATATGTAGCGATATTTTTATATCACTATAGAAAAATGATTTTGTTCGTTGGCAAGACAGAAATTGATAACGCGACGCCGCGCATGCGTGGTGGGAGGATTTCTCAATATTGGCGGTCGAAAGCAGGAATGCTTCCTCTTTTGTATTCGACATTCCAAATTGGCAGATCGCAAAATGCGATAGTGAATATTAAGGTTTAAAAAAAAACCTTACCATTTTAAAATGGTTGATTAATGTATAAATTAGTTGTAGAAATGTGTTCTATTTGTCGATTGACAGTTTAATCATATTTAATTATTGAAATCAGTGAAATTCAGGCCGTCATCGAAAATATGGTGAGTCTAAATTGTTGCAATTATATTTTCGATGAGAGAAATTTCGTTGTTTAATAAAATAAACCGAAACATAGTTTGATAAATACTAATTACGTTGTCCTTTAATGTTTAAGGATGTACGGCTTTCAGTACCGGAATGAATTTCTCAGTTATTCAAGATACGCCTCAGTACTAGAATGAATTCAAGTTACGTTTCAGTACCGGAATGAATTTCTCAGTTATTCAAGATACGCCTCAGTACTAGAATGAATTCAAGTTACGTCTCAGTACCGGAATGAATTTCTCAATTATTCAGGATATATCTTGTGACCAAAATAAATTCTTCAGTTAACAAGAGAATAAATCTTTTTCAATTATCAAGATGCTGACTTCCTCTTATACCAGAATAAACCTTATGTACCTATCAGGAAGGAACCTTCAATTTCGGGAAACGGGAAATGAAGTGGAACTCGAAGGAAGATAACTTGATCAGGTTGTTCTCATTCATTCATAATTATATATAAATATTTTGTTCTAAAGTTAATGTAAATTGTATAATCAAACAGAGTTTGATAACTTTATGATATATGTAGGTCGTTTCTGAAAAGAAAGGGTAGGAGTTAAGGATGATGTGCCACAATCATTATTTAATTTTAAACTTTTAATCTAAGGGTTAGTTAGATTGCCACATAGCAAATGATTAACAAGGTTTTAATCTTTTACTATTTTACTGTCGAGAAAGTTTATATAAAATGTATGTAAATTCATTGACCATACCAAAGGTGTCACCGAATACTGGAGGTTTGGAATAAATTGAAAAGAAAATAATGAAATAGCAATTTTATTTTGTTTCTGAATCTTTCCTTCTTATTGGGGATTGTTGGAAGGCACCGTTGATTTAATGGCAATATGCATTGTTGAATTTATAGAGAGAAAAGTCTTGAAGTCTTTGTGATAAAATCTGGGTTAACCCATTCGACCCTGAGCATTTATCGTATAGTCAATTGTACTTTCCAATACTCTTTGTTTTATTTTTGAAATCTCTACCGACTGAGCTAAAAATTATTTTTTTGAGATTGTGATAATTGATTATTTTACCTTGTACCATGAGGGGTACAAAGTAAAAGAGCGCATGAGAGCGCAAGAATAAAAAAAGTATATGCAAAAGTCCGTCGCAATAGGTATCACGGTCAATTACAGTATACAGATAATAGGTAATATGGTCTGTAACAAAAGCACATACATCTATATAATCTAAGTACAACAAATAAAATATGTTTACGTAGTAGTGATGTAACGAATATTCGTATTCGAATTCGCGAATATTTGCATATTTCAAAGTATTCGCAAAAAAATATGCGAATGTTTTGCGAATATAATTTTGATAATAAAGTATCGGTAATTCGGTAAAAGTACCGGATACTTACCCGGTCCATTGTAGAAAAAGGTACTACAAGAAAATATTATTTGAGAAAACCGAGGTGATTTGAAATATTTTAAATTCCTATACCATTTTGAAAATTCGGCGACGGGGGGGTAGAAATTTTATTGTTTGACCAATTGTAGAAATTTAAGCAAGTCAATATTCGCTATTCGCAAATGTCGGCAACAAATATTCGCATTCGCGAATATCCAAAATCACACATTCGTTACATCACTAATACGTAGGTACTCGAACTTTTAATTTAATACCAGCATTTAGCCGCATATTTCTCTCAGGAATAATCGAAAATTAAATGATATCAACATTGATTACTCACAAGAGTTTAAAAAAAGGTTCAAATGTTACGTGGGTACAAATTGTAATAAAATTAAATATAGGAGGTTAGGTAAATTTTAAAGTTATAAAGCATTGCAAGTATGTAAGTGTTGCTACTAGTGATGTAACTTGCAGATTTCAAAGTATTCGCATCCGCAAAAAAATATGCGAATATTATTTTGGTAATAAGGTATCGAATATTTGGTAAAAATACCGGATACTTACCCGGTACATTGTAGAAAAAAGTACTGCAAGAAAATATTCTTTAAGAAAACTGAGGAGTTTTGAAATATTTTAAATTCCTATACCATTTTGAAAATTCGGCGACGGGGGGGGTAGAAATTTTAATGTTTGAGCAATTGTAGAAATTTAAGCAAGTCAATATTCGCTATTCGTATTGGCATTCGCGAATTTCGGCAACAAATATTCGCATTCGCGAATGTCCAAAATCACACATTCGTTACATCACTAGTTGCTACCAATGTCACCCATGATGTGGATTGATTGATATCTTTTTTAGAATTTCCATTTATCCAATTTTAATTTCAACGTAAGCAAATTTGTCCACACGAGAGGTGCTATAGCTATGTAGTGAGCAGCCTAAAAAGCTGGCCGGTCAAAACCACCACGGGTGGAATCATTTGAAAACACTCCTTGTGTGTCCCTCAGGCTGAGGAAAGCAAACATGCAACATAGGAATAATACAATAATAATAGTTAATATCAAATATGTTTTTGTTAATATCAAATATGTTTTCAATAATAAAAGCATTTTCAAATGTAGAAAAATAAAATAAAACAAAATTATGTTGATATAGGTACATAATAATTATTTTAGTCCAAAATGCCGAATTGCGGTATCCAGAAAAAATTTATTGGGTATTCGTGTATTTATATCATGGCAAATAAATACTGTATGATTCACAAACAAGAGGAATATCTTACAAAAATAGTTATCTTTTTCTTGTGTCATATTAGATCGTTGGCTACTCTAGCGAAAGCTTCTCTTTCTTGCGCGCCCTGAAACAGCTCCCCCTACATGTCTGATCTCGGTCCAATCTCAAGGAAACAAACGCCACAAACCAACAACAAAGATAACAGCTGTCACGAAGCGGAAAACATTTATAAAATTTATAGGTTATGAAGTTTTTACCATAGATATGAACGCCGCGCACATCTGCGCATGCGCGAATCGTTCAATCGTCCGAAAATGTTGGAAGGTGGTCAACTCGAGACGATATCGTTTCTACTGGTTTTTATCGTTTCAGACTAGCTGTCATTTTGTTCACACGGTTCAAATGGCTGGCGATATTTTGGTGCCTGGCGATATTCGCCAAAGTGAGAACACCACATTAGTTGCGCAGGCAAGACGTTTGCCTTCTACCAGGACCACGCGGCCCCTCAATTCTATAGTAATTTTTATTTTTTATAAGTATAGTCGCTCCAACTATACATTCTTCTTCTTCTCGTGCCGTATCAGGTCCCCCCGACGTTGGCAATCACTCTGGCGAAGGCTTCCCTATCCTGCGCGACCCGGAACAGTTCTCCCACATGTCTCATCCCGGTCCAGTCTCTTATATTGCGCAGCCAAGACGTTTGCCTTCTACCAGGACCACGCTGCCCCTCAATCTTCCCCATCAGTATCAGCTGGAGCAGACTATACTTATCGCCCCGCAGAACGTGACCCAGATATGAAATCTTACGGACCTTAACGTCCTTCAGCAGCTGTCTACTGCAATTGGCTCTCCTCAAAACCTCCGAGTTGCTGACCAAATCTGTCCATGGTATGCGAAGCATTCTCCTGTGCAACCACATCTCGAATGCCTCCAACCGGTTCATAGTGTGCACTTTCAGGGTCCAAGTTTCTGAGCCATACAGCAGCACAGACCACACATAGCACTTCAACATTCTCTGCCTGAGTTTCAAATTTATATTGTCATTGCAGAATATTGATCTCATTTTGTTGAATGAGCTACGGGCTGCTTCAATCCTGCACTTCACTTCCACATCTGGGTCCACAGACGACGTAATCATACTACCCAGGTACTTAAATCGATCCACCCTCTCCAGCAGCTCACCATTGAGTTGCAATGTTATAGCGGAGTAATCTGCTCTGCTAAATGCCATCCACTTCGTCTTCTTTTTGTTGATATTAAGGCCTAATTCTTCTCCTGCGTTATTAATGTTTATAAGGAGCTTCTGGAGATCTGCGATGCTATCGGCCAGGATGACAGTGTCATCGGCGTATCTTATATTATTGATGCATTCGCCATTGACCTTTACTCCCATTGTCGAGTTTTCTAGAGCCTTCTTAAAAACATAATTGGAGTACATGTTGAAGAGCAGCGGTGACAATATGCAACCCTGACGTACGCCTCTTTTAATGTCAATTTCTTCTGAGGAGGCATCACCGACTTTAATTTCGGCAGTTTGGAACCAGTAAAGATTTCGGATAAAGTTCCTATCTTTGTCATCTACGTTGCATTCCTCCAACATTTGCATTAACTCGGTGTGTTTGACTCTATCAAAAGCCTTCTCGTAATCAATGAAACAAGCAAACACATCTTTCCGCTGGTCTCGACATTTCTGCAGTAGGATGTTTACTGCCATTAATGCTTCTCTTGTTCCAAAGGCATTCCTGAAACCAAACTGGGATTTGTCGAGATCTTGTTCGCATTTGTTCCTTATTCGAGCGTGAATGATTTTAAGAAACAGTTTCAGCACGTGACTCATAAGGCTTATCAATCGATAGTCGCTGCATTTCTTAGGGTGTTGTTTTTTGGGTAGAGTTATGAAAGTCGATTTCAACCAGTCGTGGGGGATTACCCCCGTGTCGTAAATTTTATTGAAAAGCCTCAGTAGACGATCCACATTATCCTCATCAATGAGCTTTAGTACCTCCACAGGAATTTCGTCTGGGCCGCAGGCCTTTCTATTTTTGGATGTTGCGATTGCATGAAGTAACTCAGACCGTAAAATTGGTGGTCCTTCCTGAGATTCACTATTTCTGGTATCAGTAGGTCTCTGATCTTCAAAAAGGTTTCGAATATAATCTTCCCAAGTCTTAAGGATGTCTTTTTCATCTAATATAAGTTTATTATTGTCATCAAACAAGCAACTGGGTGCTATTTTCTGTGTTCTGTTGGACATTTCCTTAAGTTTCTTGTGCATTTCGAAAGGGTTATGCTGTCGATCAAGAGCCTCTAGTTCTTCACATTCTCGTTTCATCCACTCCTCTTTAGCCTTTTTAACTTCCCTCTTGACGGTGCGTTGTAATGTTTTATACGCTGTAGGATTATTTTTAAGTAGTCTCCGCTCCTCCATGAGTTTTAGAATGTGTTCCGTCATCCAGATTTGTCTTCTTGGTGTATTGTTAGACTCCAACTTGTTTTTACACACAGTGTTTATTTGCTCTTTCAGACAATTCCACTGATCTTCTACAGTCATGTCATCATAATTTTGTGCTACTTGACTCAATTTGCTGTTAAGATCCCTTGTAAACTCATTTTTAACAGAAGGACAATTCAATTTACCAACGTCAATCCTCCTTGAGTTCTTCTGTTTCACTAAGGTTTTAAGTCTTAGAGTCATATCTACAACAAGGGGGCTGTGATCAGAGCCTATATCTGCACCTGGATACGTTGACACCCTTTTTATACAATTCCTGAATCTATTGTCTATAAGAACATAATCTATCTGATTCCTTACAATGTTAGCTGCCACACCATCCTGTGGGGACTTCCATGTATATAATCTTCTTTTTGGCAGCTTGAACCATGTATTGGTAATGATCATATTCTTATCCTGACAGAACTCATACAGCCTATCACCTCTCTGGTTTCTTTGACCTAGACCGTAATCACCAACAATGTGTGCACATCTTCCTGCTCCTATTTTAGCGTTGAAGTCTCCCATTATTATTTTGATCTCATTCGACTTTAAACTATTCAAAGTATTGCTTAGAGTTTCATAGAATCTTTCTACCTCGTCATCGTACCTGGGTTCAGCAGTTGGTGCGTATACCTGTACAATGTTCACATTCAACGGCTGTCCTGAAAGTTGGAGAACCATGATTCTATCCGAAATAGGCACAAAATTTTTAATATATTTAGTAAACTCCTTCTGTACAAATACGGCAACTCCATTTCTACGAGGTCCATCATGCGGGTCGCAGCCGGAGTAATATAAAACTCCATCCTTGTGTCTATGTGTCCCTGAGCCCGTCCATCGTAGTTCACTTATTCCAAGAAGATTCAATTTCAATCTTTTCATTTCCTTTACTGCGTTATCTAGTTTGCCATCGGCATACAGACTTCGAACATTCCAACTTCCCAATCTAATTTCTGATTTCACTATATTGAGCCGGGAGATTCTTAGCACCCCCTGCCCACTGAAGGGCTGCCCGGGACTAGGGGCCGTGGTCGGTTTTCTCGCCATAGTGATATCCTGGGAATGATAATCAGAGTGGTTTCCCGTTGCCTTCTCCGATGGGTTTTCTGTAGGGGTCACCTTCCCTTAGCTGGGGGGGTCCGGTTTTATGGCGCCGGACACTCGCCATTCGCCCTCTCACTATCTGCTATGATACTGATGGTAAACACAGTGGTCACATTGCCCGGGGTTCGCGGGGTCAGAGACCACTCGTGGACGCTAGTGAGTAGGACTTGTTGGTATTGCTGCTCCTGGTATATGCAACCTGGTTTTTCGTGATATTTTATAGAAGTATAACTTCCAGCAAGATATACCCCATCACGACCCTACCAACCATTAGAACCCCTATAGAACTATAGAACTATACATACTTATAGAAAATTAAAATTACTATAGACGTGAGAAAACTTAAATAAAATATCAATTTTTCGCCAATGCTGGTGAAAGATCTATATTCCGGAAGCCAAGTCAAAATTGTATGTACGACGAATTATGAAATTTTTTGTTCCTTATTTAAGAATGGTTTTCTTTCGCATCCTTTTCGTTTTCGCTACGAAGATATACCAACTCTGAAAAGATTATTCAGTTATTAAATATTTATGAGTTTGATCGATATTACCAGGACATCATATTCCAAAGGTAAATTTTAATATCACTAATATTAATTACACTTTGAATTTCTCCTTATAACTTACAAATTTTATATCGATGATTGTGTGGCCAACCTCAAACACGCCATCTTTAGAAATAAAATCGAAATATAAATTCGTATTTAGCGGCGTATTGTATTACCAGTAAATAAAATTTTAATTCGTTTATAAAAACTTACTTGCCTTATTAAAGTCATATACATCCATGATTAAAGTAACCTTTTGAATTTCATATCTTCATAATTAATATAAATTTGTTCAAATATGTATATAAATTTGTTTTTCTTATTTTATTTTATTTCTGTTTAATTGTTATTGTATGGTTTGTAAAATTGGCTAAGAATGTTTTTGTATACTTTTATTTTGTTTTGTTTCATATAAATGTTGTTTGCTTCTCTCGTATAGAGGTACATTGAAGGAGTTTAGTCAAAAGATTTCACACGGAGGTTTTGGCCGGCCAGCCCTTCAGGCTGCCCACTATGGCGCCTCCGTTGTGGACAAGATTTGTTAAGTGTAGAATTTCAGATAAATGGAAGTCCTCAGACTTCTGCGCTATCCGGGTGGTCGGTGGGTCCTTCAATCTTCATAATTATTATTCAAATTACTAAATAATAAAAAATACGTTTTTTTCCTTACACTGGCCACCCATGCGCCATGGTTGATGCAGTCGCACCAACGGTACCACAATGATAAAAAAAAAAGTTGCTGTCAAAGTTATGTCAAGTAAAGATGCGATTTTGAGTGATCTATTTGTATTTCCTAAATTAATATTGATGCATTCTTATAAATTGTAGAAATGAGGAAAGAGAGGACAGCCGACAATTGTCGGCCTTTCAAATTATAAGTATCTTTCAATAATTCGATTTGTTTTATACATAATTTATCGGTGTTATTCTCTTAGTCTAACCTTTGCTTAAATTGTTTACAGCTCATCAAATATTGAGTTTAACAGGAATAAGTTTCGAGAGAAGAAGTATAATTGTAAGTAGTTTGCTTTTTTTATATTTAAATACCTGATCTCTAATGTTTAATATGACATTTCACCTTCCAGAATAGTTAATTGTGCCTACTGAGCAATGTCTAATTCATCTTTTCTATAGGGTTTTGTTGAGCTGACCATTGTCCCTCTTCGAGATAATTTAAGATATATCAGGCTTAATGCTAAGCAATGCAGGATTTATAGAGTTTCATTGAATGACCAATATGAAGCAAACTTTCAATACTGCGATCCTTTTTTGGATATATGCCAAGGCAATCCTAATACGTGAGTATTTATTTATTAGTGTTTATATAATTTTATTATATTTGTGTTTACTATGTTTACATTAGTTTTTTGGCTACCTCACTTGAGATAGATAATTTGGTTGTATTTCGATGGATAGCTATACTGGTGTATGTTTATGTCATTATTTCTAGACGTGCATTGGAGATATATTCCAACAGTCACTTAGTGGCTGCTCAAAAGATAGATCCTGACCACAATTCTGGAGAACTTCACATTACAGTACCACCTGAGGCCGCCCATCTCATTGGAGAGGGGAAGGGACTTCGAGTTGGGATTGAATTTTCTTTAGAGAACCCGCAAGGAGGAATACACTTTGTGGTTCCTGAAGGGGAAAGCACTCTTGTTGAGGTGAAAACATTACTCTTTTTGTGTAAATCTTGAATAGTTTCAAAACAATTATATGGTATTAATATTCAATAGTTTGCTTACCTTCATGTCTCCTTTCTAGACATTTCCTCAATTCTGAGGATCGTGGCCAATATAGCAATGCTTTTTACAACTTGTCTCTGTTCACTGCGATTCTCAGGATGGTTGCGTGAAGTGTAATCTGAGCAACCTCCTTCACCTGGTCATTTCATCTCATGGGTATTCAACCTTTTCCCCGACTTACCTTCACTATTCCAGTCACTACCATTTCTACAACATCCATTGTATCAAGATGTTCATTGTTGTAATTTATTTCAGAAATCTGCCCACATGTTTACATATGGCCATTCTGCCAGACTATGGTTCCCTTGTGTTGACAGCTTTGCAGAACCTTGTACTTGGAAATTGGAATTCACAGTGGACAAGTCTCTGACAGCTGTATCTTGTGGAGAACTGGTGGACACATTATATACTCCAGATCATAGACGAAAAACTTTTCATTATCAAGTCAACACACCTGCATGTGCTCCCAACATTGCTTTAGCCATAGGGTACGAACAACTGCATGTCTTAAATTAGCTATTTTATTTTAATATACTTGTTAAATAATCAATAGCCTGATAATAGATTCTCAATCAGGAGATTTTCAGTAAAAAAATCCTTCTACCAACTTTGCTAACAGAACACAAACATCTTAAAAGTTTATTATGACTACCTTTTGAGTTAAATAAATATGGATTACCTGTTAATTTTTATTGAAACAGTTTTTAAATTTGATAATTGTAATTGTTTAATTGATTTTTCTAATTTTTACAGACCATTTGAAATCTATGTGGATCCATTCATGCATGAAGTCACCCATTTTTGCCTTCCTCATCTCATGCCTAACTTGAAGAACTCCGTGCGCTACATACATGAAGCATTTGAGTTTTATGAAGAGACTCTGTCTACCAGATATCCTTACTCATGCTACAAGCAAGTATTTGTAGACGAGGTGAGATTAATGTCCTATTAATTTAATTACCCTTCAACTATTCACCTTCTACAACATTCTTTATGTCATTGTCATAGATTGGTGTATTGTGATCCTCTGGGCCATCAAAAACATTGTATACAAAATGAGTGATTTTTAACATGTCCTTCAATTCTTTAATATTTTATATGAATGATTCTTTCACAAATAAAACAAATATTTTGTCACTTTTTTAGGTAGAACAAGATGTTTCAGCATATACTACAATGTCTATCATGAGCACACATCTCCTGCACTCTATTGCCATAATAGATCAGACATATCTCACAAGAAAAGCAATGGCTCAAGCCATCGCTGAACAATTCTTTGGATGTTTCATTACAATGCAGAACTGGTCAGATTTATGGTTAGCCAAAGGGATATCGGAATATCTTTGTGGATTATACTCGAAGAAGTGTTTTGGTAATAATGAGTATCGTGATTGGATACAACATGAGCTGATGGAGGTAGTGACTTATGAAGAAAATTATGGGGGGATTGTTCTTGATCCCTGGCAGCCTCCAGCTTCACAGACACATGGCACTAAAGATATTTTCTATTTTCCTGTCAGAAATGTTCATACAATGTCTCCCAGGTATATTCAGGTAAATAAAAACATTTTTTTTAGATTTTAATTTAGATATTTTCAAAAATATTTATTTATTGGTGGAATTATTTATTGATACAGTGAATATTTATTTATTCTTTACTGTACATTGATTACAAGCAGTTTTAAACATAAATACATGACAAAATCTAATAGAATCAATATACATAGAGTGAGTTTATCTTAGAGACAGGATATGACAAGTATATAATATATGAATGTACAGGATGCTCTCTGTGCTAAAGAAAATAAATTGAACATTATCAGTTTTTACATAACTTTTTATGTCTCACATAGATTTTTTTATGTTCAGGTAATGCGGAAAAAGTCTCATTTGGTACTTCGCATGTTAGAGCAAAGAATTGGGCAAGAGCTCCTTCTTCAAGTGTTCAACAAACAGTTATCTCTAGCTTCTAATGCAGCATCCACTCGCCTCAATTGTGGTCTGTGGTCTCACATGTTACTTTCAACCAATCTCTTTGTGAAGGCCATCTTCACCGTCACAGGGAAAGACATGGCTGTGTTCGTGGACCAATGGGTCAGGACAGGCGGCCATGCCAAATTTACCCTCAATTCAGTTTTCAACAGAAAAAGGTATTTATCAATTTATTTTCTTTCTACAGTTTTTTCTTAAATATTTCTACTACTACTACTATACCATCACAGCATATCCCACAATTCGGGTAGCCAGCAGGCCAGCTGCATATAACAAATATGCTAGCTGTCCTCTCCGTTTCAACATAAAATCAAGCCATTCAGGATGGGTGCCAAACCTCATCGCTGATTCAAATAATTGTTCGTTGGTTCAAAAAAAGTTATGATTTTTGTCTTTCATACCATCACAGCAGCTCTCATAAGCCAGCCAGCCAGCAGACTATCTATATGTAGTGAATGTAAATATCATCCACTTTGTGCCGTATGAAATTTGACGTTCATAATTGGTGGTAAAACTTATCCCTGAATTGATGATGTTAAATGTCTTAAATGTGACTTTTAGGAAAACCTGTCTTTTACAGGACGCACAAAAACATAAGAAAGTGGGAGACCTATTCTATTGTGAGAAATAAATCCAAAAATGGATTTATATTATAAGCTCACTTTATTTATTTATTCAATTTGCACATAATCATTATATTTAACAGTGTTAAGAAAACAATACAAAATTTAAAATTTTAAATAAAACTTGTGAATATTAAAGAATATCATATACCTATGAGATTTTTTTTATATTTTAGAAATACAGTTGAGCTGGAGATTAGACAAGATTCGACCACACAAATGGGTGTCAGAAAGTATGTGGGGCCACTACTGGTCACACTGCAGGAGTTGGATGGAACATTTAAACATACACTACAGATTGAGAACACTGTCGTTAAATCTGACATCACATGCCATTCCAAAAGTAGAAGGAACAAGAAGAAAAAGATACCCTTGTGCACGGGAGAGGAAGTAGATATGGATCTATCGGCTATGGAGTAAGAATGATTGATTTTGAATAATTGACTAAATGAGAATGCTAGTTCTTATACATTTAAATAAAATTCAAGAAAATAAAGTTAAAATGTATAGGCAAAAAGCAGTTTTTGTTGCAATGAAATACAAATATCAGAGAAGTAAACTTACAGACAGAAGTACTTTACTGCTTGTATTCTATAAAAAGCTATCAGCTGTTAGCCAGCCTGGTTGTGGTTTCTGTAAAAGGTAATAATTTGAATTTTTTTTTTGCATATTATAAATTTATAACCAATTGTTATTTGCAGTGACTCTCCAGTTTTATGGATCCGTCTAGATCCTGAGATGTCTCTACTGCGTGGCGTAGTGATTTATCAACCAGACTATCAATGGCAGTACCAACTGAGACATGAGAGAGATGTGACTGCACAGAATGAAGCCATAATGGCATTGGACAAATATCCTACCCCAGCAACCAGGATGGCACTCACTGACACAATTGAAAATGAACATATCTTCTATAAAGTAAGGTGCAAGGCTGCTTTATGTCTAACAAAGGTAATGTTGTATCATTCTTACCTTGTATTGTAGAAATTTTGTAGTATTGACTGTAGCTTTAATTTTTTTGAATTATCATTTTTAACTTTAAATAAAAAAGTAATAGAACTGAAATATATTTGTCAAAGAAAAATATATAGGTTTGAAATGAATGGGAGCCGGATAATTTACCGACAACAATTTGCCGACGGACAATTCACCGACAACAATTCACCGAGAGGATAATTCATCGACGTACATTTCACCGACAGACAATTTGCCGACAAATACAAAACAATATAATCACGTTTTGTAATGGTGTATTTTATTGTTTATGTATTTGTGTAACAAAATATTTAAACACCCACTACAAGAAACAATCTGTCTTTTTCTAAAAAAAGAACTTCCGACCACGCCAGAATTATATTATTCGCATTTGTCGGCAAATTGTCTGTCGGTGAAATGTACGTCGATGAATTATCCTCTCGGTGAATTGTTGTCGGTGAATTGTCCGTCGGCAAATTGTTGTCGGTGAATTTTCCTAGACCCGAAATGAATATGCCACCAGAAAGGACTTGCCAAGGACTACAACACTAAATGTTCATTTCATATCAATTTGATCAAAAATTATCATAGTTTAGTTTCTTTCCAGTGTATAGATATTTTAAAGAGTCGTGTATTAAATAATTATGTAAATTTATTGAATGCTGCTATTTTTTCAGGTTGCAAATGCTATGGTTAGCACATGGGCGGGCCCTCCAGCTATGTTGGCTATATTTAGAAAAATGTTTGGCTCCTTCTCAGCACCTCACATTGTGAGGCAAAACAACTTTGACAATTTTCAACATTACTTTCTACAAAAAACTATTCCTGTAGCAATGGCCGGTAAGTGGGAGATTCTGTTACTCGGTCATGCAAAATTAACCATTTATATATATGTACTTAACATTTCACAAATAGTTAGAGCAAAAAGCTCTTGAAAACCTTCTAGCCAACAAAATTTAAACACAATTCAATTTTCGGATCTCACCATTGAATGTTCGAGATTCTACCAACGATTAAGTTGCCAACCATTTATAATATGATTTAATATTATTTATTTATTTTTAGGATTACGCAATGCACATGGCATCTGTCCTCCGGAAGTAGTTCGCTTTTTGCTGGACCTTTTCAAGTACAATGATAATAGCAAGAATCATTACTCAGATAATTATTATAGAGCTGCCTTAGTGGATGCTTTGACTGCCACCATCACTCCTGTGGTGTCAGTTGTTCATCAGGTAAATTATCTTTCTATCTGTACCATCACAGCATCTCAGTAAATATTTTTATATTTTTGTTTTCCATGGAGTCCTTTGCAATGAATATGTGTCCCAATCTTTGCAAATTTTTGAATGTCCTATAAAAGGCAGGTATGCCTAAAAATTATGAATGAGACATTTGGCATCTTCAGTTCAGCATAAGATTATGCTACCCATCCTGAGTTTCTTATTTTTTATGGCACAAAGAAAATAACCCGTCTGTTTATTACATACAGTTAATCTGCTGGCTACCCAGTTGAGGGATATGCTGTGATGGTATATATGTAAATATTTCAGACTATGGTTAAATCTGTTCACTAAATATCTAAATTTATATTTTATAATCTCACTTTCTTGTCACAGGTTCTCCTCCAACAAGATATCTAGTATTTTTTTTTGTTTCTGCTTCTTTTTCACTTTTTCAAGCTGTTAAGCAAGTAGATAATGAATTAATATTAAAAATTGATTGACAGGGTGCTCCCATCACAGCAGAATCTCTCTCGGCAGACACTCGTCTAGTTTTGGAAGAAATAACAAGAGTCCTTAATCTGGAAAAGGTGCTACCTTGTTATAAGAATACAGTGACCGTGAGCTGCTTGAAAGCTGTGAGAAGATTACAGCAGTGTGGACATTTACCTAGTACACCAAACCTCTTCAGAAGTTATGCTGAATATGGACAGTATATCGGTAACGTCATATTAAACCATATTATTAGCCATTGATCAGAGGAAAACTACACTTCATATAATTAAATGGAAATGACAATATTTTTAAATAATTTTTTTCAATAATTTTTTAACGTATTTGCACTTTTCAAAATTACTGTAAAAGATATTTGTCAGTGAGTTCTATCGACTGTTGTGGTAATCTTAGTTGAAACGCAAGTAATATTAAATTTTGATTATAGTTCTTTTTCTTCTAATGATGCGGAACAGAGAAACATTTTCTAGAGTGATCGCCAACGTCGGGGGAACCTGATATGGCACTGATAGAAGAAGATTTCTTCTAATGATGCGGAACAGAGAAACATTTTCTAGAGTGATCGCCAATGTCGGAGGAACCTGATATGGCACTGATAGAAGAAGATTTCTTCTAATGATGCGGAACAGAGAAACATTTTCTAGAGTGATCGCCAATGTCGGAGGAACCTGATATGGCACTGATAGAAGAAGATTTCTTCTAATGATGCGGAACAGAGAAACATTTTCTAGAGTGATCGCCAATGTCGGAGGAACCTGATATGGCACTGATAGAAGAAGATTTCTTCTAATGATGCGGAACAGAGAAACATTTTCTAGAGTGATCGCCAATGTCGGAGGAACCTGATATGGCACTGATAGAAGAAGATTTCTTCTAATGATGCGGAACAGAGAAACATTTTCTAGAGTGATCGCCAACGTCGGAGGAACCTGATATGGCACTGATAGAAGAAGATTTCTTCTTTTGCCTTGATAAAAATTTTCCATTTTTTTTTCTGTAGATATCACAATATATAATGCATTTTCAACATAAATTAATAGAACAACTGAAATTGCATGAGGAGAACTACAGCATTGTGACATAGTATAGTTTCCCTTAGACCAACATATATAATCTAGTTATTTACTCCTAAACAAAACTTTTTCATTCCAGATGTACGACTAGCAGCTTTAGAATGTCTGGTAGACTTTGTGAGAGTTGACGGTCGTGCTGAAGATCTCAGTTCTCTTTTAACAATTGTGGAGAATGATCCTGACCCTACAGTTCGACATGGTCTAGTTCGACTGCTTGTTAAAATGCCACCCTTCCAACGAGCAATGAAGCATCGATTAGATATGGAAAGTTTAGTGCACAGGCTGTGGAATAACATCAATGGACTTTTGTCTAATGATGCAAGACTTAGATGTGATATGGTTGATTTATATTATACATTATATGGTAACAAGACACCCATCTGTCTGCCGATTCCTGAAATACAAGCTATGTTGAGACAAGCACAATATAGAGAACAAAAGGAAAGAGAGAAGGAGAAGCAAAGGGAAAAGGAGAGGGAGAGAGAAAGAGAATTGGAGAGAGAGAGATTGAACAATCAAAGCATTGAGGTTTGTTTTCATGTACATATTAAATGAAAATATTTTATTTGTTCATTCATCTTCTGAACTTATTTTAAATTTTAAAATATAAGTAGTGCAATGTACTACATTGTATACTCATTGTACCAAAAAAGTCTATCTGTCTATACCACCATAGCATCTTCCACAAGTGAAGAAGTCATGTCCATACGTTAAAAATAAGACATTGAGAATGGATGTCATAGCAAAATTGAAGATGAAATGAGTGGAAAAAATATTTAAAAAAAGTTCATTTAATAAGTTGTAAAGTATAACAAATGTACCACATTATCAAAACTGAAAACCTATTTGTTTATTTTCAGCAAAAACCGATCATATCTCCAACAGGTGCAGTAATTAAGACAGAGCACGGAACAGTAAAAAGAAGACCAGAATCTCCCATTCCATACACTCCGCCTAAGATAGTTCCCAACCCTGCCTCTACAGCTGCTATCCTACATCCTCCCATCCCCTCTAACCCCGCTCCCAGTCCTATTATCCTCCCACCTCTCCCTGATAACATTGTTATTAAAGAGGAACCGATTGAGATAAAGACTGAACCAGATTATGATCAACCCGTCATACAAATACCCCCGGAGAATATTATTCAAGTAAGGGTAAGTATATAATACTTTTCCTCTATCTATCTACACCAACACGGCATCTCCCATAAGTGGAATAGCTAGTGAACTAATAGTATGTAATTAACATGCGAATTATCTTCACCATGCTATCTATAAGTGTATGATATTCATTATGGGTGGCACACCTCGTTGAGATTTAAAAAAAATTAAATTTGAATTGTTTAGGGTTTGTGCTAGCTACATCATGAAAAAACATATTTGAAAATGTAAAAAAAATAACTGTTTACTTTTCACAATGGCATAATATAATCATCAGTATGAAAAGTAAACAGTGTTGTTGTTTTATTCATTTTGAACATTTTAATTATTAATATGTTCTTAATTTTATTCTAGGATGAGCCCAAGAGAGAATATCTTTCTGAAAATTCAATATCCTTACCAGGAATACAAGGACCTCCAGGACCTGTCGGTTTTGAACCTGGAATGTTTCAACCTAAATCTGATACTCCAAATTCATCCAAAGTAAGTCTAGGTATATGGTGTAGGAACCTTAGAAATTTAGGAACCTTATTGGTACAATATTGAAATACTAATTCACAAACTACATTTTAAATCCTATGCCAAGCCACCGTTTAATCACAAAGTACTAAAAGTGTAGTTAAGTCTCAAAAATACTGACGATTCATCTAATAATTTTATGCATACAGTCAGTGCTGGCCATGAAAACCCTAGATCATGGGTGGCCAACCTTTTCAGCAGCCGGGCCAAATTTCAGAACGAGATTTCCTACCGGGCCCCACAACAATATTCACCATACATGTAACATTTGATAATTTTACTTCACCTTAAAATTTCTACCCCATCACCAAATTTTCAAAATGGTGTAGGAATTTGAAATGTTTCAAAACTACTCAGTTTTTTCTCAGAATATTTTCTCAAAATACCTCTTTCAAAAATGTAACGGGTACTTGTACCAACTATTATAAAAAGTGTGCATATGCTTCGTGGGCCACAAGCAGGCAGCGGGTTGGCCACCCTTGCCCTAGATCGTACATATCATATATTTGCCAGTGTTTTATATTGTTTGTATAAATTTTAGGCAAAGAAGAAGAAGAAAGATAAAAAGAAACACAAGCACAAGCATAAACACAAACACACCAGCAAAGACAGATCCATGAAAGACAAGGAGAGGAGTAGCAGCATGCCCAGAGAAAAAGACAAGGACCGAGATAAAGCTGACAAGATGTCTCGACATGATGCATCCTCACAATCTTCGTCTAAAACATTACCGCAACAATTAAAAATCAAAGAGGATACTAGAGAGTCATTAAGCTCATTTAGCTCAACTCCCAGCCCCAATCCCGATACAAATCCTAGTGCTAATTCTACACCTATACATTTGTAAATAGGTAGTCAAACCAACAAGTAACATCACAAGACATTCTGTATCAGAAATCATCTTGACTGTAGCATGATGATAAGAAATAATAAAGCTTCAACAGTATACACATTATTTAAATATTTAAGTTTGTTTTTATTGTGAGCAGACAGACTATAAGCATTTAATTAAATAAAATGACTTTATGATATCATGAATTTTAAGTAATAAGGTACTCAGGGACTTGGAGAATAGGTAATACAATATTACAATGGTATTATATGTGACAAAATCTTTATTTATGTACAATATTTTGACTACAAAACTTAATAATAAATCTACATAAGATACTTGTTGGCATTTTAATAATATATGTATATATATTTATCCTAAAATTCATTAACTTTCCACCTTAACAGAATTATTGTCATCCTCTTGTACACAATTATTGTCTGTAAGATACTTTTCTATGACAGCATTGATACATTGTTCTATTGCAACTTCTGAATAATTATGAACTTTAGGAATGTGAACTGATTGATGTCTTTTCAGACGATCTGCTCGTGAGAACTTTTTGTAACAAACATCACATTCAAATCTCTTTTCTTTAGTGTGAACTAGTGAATGTCTCTTCAAACTGGAGCACTGATTAAATGACTTGAAACAAATGTTGCAAACATAAGGCTTCAATCCAGTATGAATGAGTCTGTGTTTAGACAATGTGGAATAGTCACTGAATCTTTTATCGCAGACAGCACATGCGTGTGGTTTGATGCCTGTGTGAATCTGCTCATGTTTCTTTAGATATGCTTGCTGACTGAACGTCTTAAGACAAGTACTGCACTGGAAATGCTTCTCATCACTATGTGTTATCTTATGTCTCAGTAAGTTCCCTATTTGATTGAATCTCTTGAAGCACACATCGCATTGGAACTTCAGAGGTTCCAGATGAAGTTTCATATGTTTATTTCTTTGAGCGTTGCGTTTAAACCTTTTCAAACAGATGCTGCATTCAAACTGACGTAAGAGTAAAGGTTTTTCTTTCTCTTCTGGTTTTTTCCTCCTACCTCTGAAAATCCTTTTTTTGAAGCACTTAGCGCATCTGAACCTCTTTCTTCTACCCCTATTACGTTTGATTCCAGGAGCTCCACAAATTTCACATGCCTGACTGTCTATGGCTGGCACCTCTATATATATCATGCTATTGCCTTGAGATGATGTACTGGGAGTAGTCTCTAAGCTGAGCTCAGATTCTCTGTCACTTTCTTCTTGATATTCTGCTGCATCCTCCGTATTATGATAAACCTGCCCTTCCTCATCGTATTCTTCACCACTTTCCGCATCCTCTAGCTCTCTTTTAACATTTGCCAAAGTCTCTCCATCATCTAGACTTTCATCTGGGTCTTCTTCTTCGTCGTCATCATAATTTTCTTCAACTTCATCATTGGAGTTTTCACTTTCCACCTCATTTCTAATTGGATAGGTATCTTCATATTCACCGTTAAAATCATCCTCTTCCCCAATTTCACCTTCATCTGGCTCCGCCTTAACCGGCACATAAGGTTCTATCTCTATCACTACCTCTGATTTATCATTTGCTACATCACCCCTTCCTTCCATGATTTAAGCAACTAGGGTTGTGGGCCTATACATGAAGTATTCAATATATAGACACATACGATAGATACTCAAATTACATAAGTAAATATAATCCAAAAACAGCAACGTATTGCTATTTACCTTTACCGTTCATCATTAACGGTATTAACATTAAAATGTTAATTATAGATGAGCTACACATGCATTGTCTCAATCATTATTATTCATAACCGCATACAGGTAAGACTATTTATATTATACTATGTAAACTGAACAAAACATTTCACACAAATGGGATGAAGTAATAAGATTAATTTTATCATAAATATAATCAAAAATAGCGACGACGCGACGCTGATCCGACATTATCCGAGTGACATTGACCAATTGACATTTCTCCATTTTTTTTCAGCCATTTTCTATGGATCTGAGAATCATAGACATTATTCTGATAACAGCCATAGACAGAGTAAATCCAACTCATTGAATGATCCATGTATAAAAATGAGCTCGCTCATCCGCCATTTGCGCTTCAATTCAAATATTTGTAGTTAAATTTGTTTACAATAGAACAAATTTAACCACAAATAAATAATGCTCCTATTTTATTATTTAATACACATTGTGGAAATTAAATACCTAATTCCACAAATTTGTGATGATGCAGGTATTGAATACCATATTTATCAAATTCCATAATAGAAATTTTAGAGATGCAACAATAGTAAATTTGACCGAATATTAGGCAAAACAGTGGTGAGAGTGTGAGGTACTCCTGACCACTCGTCTACGTGTATGTACATATGACTGTTGTCACAAGTTCATTCGCAGCTTAGAGTGTGGGACGTACACAAAGGACAAGACTACTTCCATCCAATGTAGTAAACTTTATTTTTCTGCATCAGCCACTTCTTAATTTTAAATATGATTGATTTATAAACTATGTATAAGTGTTTATTTTTGTGATCCAACAATAATAATATTGTTGTTTCACTCCATATCAAAATAAATAAATTAATTAGATATATGAGGAATTGTTATGCATTTGCAAATGACAATGAAATAGCAACAGTCTACAAGCCATTAGTGCCTTCCAGTTTTACAATTAATTTTTTCAGCCGAACACCGAATAATTAGACTAAATATTCAATGTTCGGCCGAATAGACAGAATACCGAATAGCTGCCTAATATTTGTTGCATCTCTAATAAATTTGTCTACATTATAGTTGGTCTATCTACAAATAATTTGTGGCATATAAATAGTTTTTACGTATATTATTAATGTTGGTTCAAAATAAAATAAGTTTCTTAACATAAAAGTTTCAAAATGTCCAATTGAAGATTTAAGATAAAATGATTATTTAATTAACTTTTAAAGGTAGTTTATATCTAAAACAATGATACATGCCACCCATCCTGAATCAGTGGAATCAGATGTAAGTTATGAGTGGCTTCAATAGTAGAATTGTTTTCCTCTGGGCAGAGTGGGCGTGGTGAAAAGATGGGTTACAAATTTTCCTCGAAACCTGGACCACTCAGCCTGGAGAAAGCCAGCACTTCTACTATATTTCATCAATTACACACCTGAATGCAAGGGAGAAAAAATAAAATTCAGTAGTAATTTGCAAAGTAATAAATTAACTTTTAATTTTATTACCAAAACCAACCTATTTAGATATCAGTAAAATAACACTTAACACATGGCTAACTTTTTTTCGGACAAACATCCTTTCTTCATTGTTTTTTTTTTATTATTTATATATTTTATGTGTCCAAACCACCTCAATTGAATACTGTAATTGTCATTTTGGACAAATGGAAGTCCCCAGACTTCTGCGCAATTCGGATGGTAGGTGGGTCTCTTTCAATGTCATTCTTATTTAATTTATTTATCCAATACATCTTATAGATACACATAACAGTGGAATGATTAAAACACAAAATATTAACAGAATTTAGGAACAAGTATGTATCTGTGTATAGTTTATAATAATGTACTTATGTTGAACACAAGCAGGTACATTTTGTTTACAATAGATTAAGTAATTAAATTTGTTGCAACAAATGTAAGATTATTACAAACATTGTTAAAAATAAGTTTGTAATATTTCTGTTTATCATTGAATTTTTGCACTTAATTTAGTAAAGATATTTTTTAGTTTTTAATTTTTGAACTAATGCTCATTAACCTTATATTGCAAAAAGGTTTAGCTGTTTGTGTTGAATAAATAAATAACAATGATAACAAATTACGGTAAATTACTTTCAGCAAATTAAGTTCATTAATAAATTAGTGTGTCCACACTGTTGCTTCTCTCTTTTCTTCTGTTGTGAGTATGTACAAGGGAAAGATATTAAACTGGTTGTTTCCTTTCTTTTATATTTTCTATATCAGCAAAGAAAAGAAGAGAAAATATCTTCATTTTGATTATTCATATGAGCTATGCTAGTAACAAATAAACTACTATGTACACTGAAATCATAACATCAAACATACTTTCAGTATATTCACTGTGTCGGTGTTTAGGTAGTTGAATTCCATATCGAAATAAATAAAACAAGCGTTTTATTCTACTATTGTTTTATTCGGTGAGAGAGACGTCTTTCGTCTTATAAGGACATTGTCAATCGACAATGTCAAAAATGATTGACAATATCTTTATAAGACGAAAGACGTCTCTCTCACAGAATAAAACGCTTGTTTTATTTATTTCGATACTTTCAGTACAATAAGTAACATATCGTCGCTCGGTGTTCAATACCGCAAATTCAACAATTTAGGTGAAATAGTTTTTGTTTTTAAGATATTAGTACAGAATGTTAAAATACGCGATTGGGTATACAAAAAATTCCCCAAATATTGTCCAAACTGCTAGAATGCCATATGGAACAAAATCGTGAATATGGACTTGGCGCTAACGTAACTTTTATTCAGTTTATTAGGCCTCCTGTAAAATTTTGTAATTGTTACATTCGCGGTATTGAACGCCGAGCGACGATATCACTCATTCTATCCACAACGCTCACCTTTTATCGACACATCTTCGTAGAGACACTTAAACATTTGAATAAACAATTATTCTTATATATATCGTATTCATTAAATTTAGTTTATTGGACAATTAATGAGTACCTATATAAATAAAATAATAAGTATTTCTAATTAATTTTATTTTAGACAAACTCAATGATGTTTGCAATAACAAGTATCAAAAAATATTTGTTATACAAGAGCCAGAGTTGCTTCTCTATTCGTGGATTCTATTTAGTATTCAAGTATAAAAATATCAAATTAATTCTTATTCTAGCAAATAAATTGTGATTTTTATAGCTGAGATCCTATTTAACTACTAAGATTATAAGATATGATTATGGAAAAAAGTCGGAAGTAACACATCTATACAAATGTAGCCTAAAAATAATTTAAAGCAATTTTTTAAAGAATTACAACGCACACTCTGGATTTTAATTGATTAATTGTTTCTTTGAGTTCGCTATTGGTTTTCTTGCATCGCCTTATTTTTCGTAACAAATATCTCACCTTTAAATTTTTTTCCTTAAACTTCCTCACTTCAATAAATAACAATCTTCTCATTTTCTGCATTTCTGGTGTATCCTTTAAACCTTCATCACCGACAGAATTTTTATTTGTTAATAAGACAGATTGCAAAATTTCCTCAGTTCCTGTCTCATCTACTAATTCTTCACTGTCCGAAATATCCCTAGAAGATCCAACATTAGTAGAAGGTGTAGTTGCTGATGATTTGACTGGCAATTTTTTTCTAAGACCCTACAACAGGTATTATAATTACATGAAGTGACATTGTGCTTGGATTTACTGTATTCACTTTTCAAGTTACAAACCAGGAGCTCTGTGTTCAACCATTTTCACATTGCAAGTCATCACTCAAGTGAGCATCGGATTTACTATTCATATTCTGAGTGATGGCAGAGTTGTCATCCAAGCACACTTGCTGTAAGTACACTCAGATAATGTAAGCTCCACATATAATATACAGTAACGTCACATTGAGAGATACTCACATTTGTTAATTTTGTATTTTGAAAATATTTAGGTAACTCCATAAACAATATGGGTACTGCATCTTTTTTCAAATATCTTTTATTATTTTTAGCCATGTAAAACATATGGCTTTCAAAATGTTTTGAACAAATTCTATCATGAGGGCTAGGAGTCCACATTCCTAAGTTCATTTGCCGCAACCAGAGTTTTAACTGTTCAGGATTTTTAAAAGGAAACCTACAAAAAAGGATGCCAATTAAATACTGAAGTTCTCGCACATCACCCGGTAACATTTCCATGACATTCCAAAACAAGCAAAGAAATAATAATTATTAATCAGCATAATTTACCTGTGAAAAGTGAATTCATTACTAGGCTGTCTATTTTTACACTCTACCACAGCACAGCCAAAAGTCATATTAATAGTAATTAAACCACAGTATCAGGAACACGTCATATCTAAAAAATAATATGTAAATCTTATGTAATTGAAACAAGTGTTTTTTTCTACTATAGATTATTGATTCCGAGAGAGACGTCTTTTGACTTATTACAATAGATTGATAATGACCTGATAAGTCGAAAGACGTCTCTCTCAGAATCAATAATCTATAGCAGAAAGAAACACTTATTTCAATTACATAATTATGGAATTCTACTACGTGTGCACCGACACAATTAATAATATGTAAGTCATTGCATATTTGTAGTAACACACGTGAATAATTTTTATTTATTTATCTTTTCAATTATTTCTTTTACGAAAATACATTGAACTACAAACAACACGTCTGTGAGTATTGGCATGACAATGAAAGCATAGGATAAATTAGTGTTAATACATGTGTTCACTTTTGATGAACAGCTTTGATGATCATCCAGAGTTAAACAATAATAATAATAATAATAAAGCTTTATTGACAGAACATAATACAAAGTTTGTACAAGAAACACATATTAAATAGAAAACAGTGCTCTGTCAAATGGCGGACTTGTTGCAGAGCAACATCTTCCAGTCAACCATTCGAAAGAAGAAAAAAAAACTACAAAAAAGAATAAATACTCAAATTAAAAATAAAAAATATATAGATATATATACAAGAAAATAAAAGAAAATACATACATATATAAAAAGATATCAGAATAAATAGTAAATTAAATAAATTAATTACGATGTCTGTGCAAAAAGAGAGGGGAAGGGGAAAGGGAAGGAATCCTACCTTAATCGACCATAGACAAAAAAGAAAAAACCGAATAAGAGTCAACGTCGTGAAATTTTATTCTTGAAAACCAAAAATGATGAAGACGTGCGTACGTCTGAAGGGAGTTGGTTCCATAGCCTAGCTCCATGGACCGTAAATGAAGAACTGAAAAAGTCCGTATGGTGAGAGGGAATTGTAAGAAGACCATTGTTTGCTGACCTGAGTGGCAGACCATGTGAGGAGGCAAATTGAAAGCGTTCTCTGAGATATACTGGTGCATCTTGATTTGATAACAACTTGAACAGAAGACAAAGTGTGTGAATATCTCTTCTCTCTCTGATGGTTCTCCACATTAATTGAGATCTGTATTCTGAAATGTGGTCAAACTTCCTCAAGTTAAAGATGTATCTGATACATACGTTCTGAAGACGTTCCAATTTATTAAGAAGTTCAGATGTGAGATCCAAATAGCATACGTCAGCATAGTCCATTATTGGATGAACAAGTGATTGAATCAACAAAGACAGTGTCAATAGAGAAGAAATTTTGAAGTCTCTTAAAAGAGAATGAAGAGTTGCAAAAATCTTTTGACTGACCACACCGACCTGCTTCCACCAAGACAGTTTTTTTATCAATGTACACACCCAGATCCTTGACAAAGTCAACAAAAGGAATGGAAGTGTTATTTAACAATAACATGGGTAAAGAAGATAATCTGAATGCTACTTAATCAATATGTTTAAGTTATGTAGTAGTAAATTCCTAAAGTGAAAGTTGGACACCACAACCAGGCCACTGATTGTCTTAATATCAATTGTACCCTTACAATGCTGTATATTTACAAAACACTTGATTCGAGTGGAATCATTAAATGAATAATCTTTAGACAAACATTTTAAGGGAAATTCTATAGGAGTTAATGATACTTGGAAGAAGGGGATCCTCAACGTTACCAGTTCCGTCTCTTGTAGCCAAGACATAACCAAATAGTTATCCAGTTTCCCATAACACATTAATGACACCACATTCATCCCTGGAAAGGGGACTGGACATGCTTTATGCTATAGAGTATACAGACTATTCCAGCTATGGCTGATATTATCTGTAAGGTATTAAATTTCAAAATCTCTTTGGTTGATATAATAACCTATTTTTAAATATCAAACTCAACTCGACTTTTAAAAATACGCAAGAACAATACCTTTGATGTAGGTACTTCCTCTCACAGAATAGAGTAAAGCAATATTACATTGCCTTTATTTTATTAATCTCCAAATGCAATGGACTGACCAGCATTCGCAAAAAGAAACAATTATAAACGAAACTATCACAAAAGCATAACAATAATATTGACAATGACAATAATTTAAGTAAAGGCATACAAAAACAAACAAAATATACACTTAACCCTAGAGTAGTCGCGCCTTTGCGTGAAACGCGAGTGCTCGCGTGGGGAGCATTTTGCCGCCCATACTTAAAATGATTTTTTTTTGCAAATAATGGTTAAACACATTTGCAATGATTTTTAATGGATAGAATAAAACATAAACTATCAGAAAAAGTAACATTTATTAAATATCTATATTTAGTTTTATAAAAAAATATACTTTGGTAATTTTTTTGAATTTCAACTACATTTTCATCTTAACCTAAATAAAAAAAAAGAAAAATTAAAATTGATAACAAAATTAAACGTTTTCATCATCTTCGACATGTATTTCAGCAAAACAGTCCTGACACATGTATATTATAATGTTCATTGCACAGTAACTTTGCGCATCTATTGCACCCTTTTTTATCCTTCTATTTTTCCTGGATGGACATACTGCACATACACCTGAAGATATTTTTTTATGTTCCGATAGAACAAATTGGGTTATGTGGTTTCTCAGCTATTCACCAGCTTCTTCAAAACCAGACTCCTCTTCCAACCACGAAACTATTTGGGTGTTTTTCTTAATCATTCCGTAGGTATACTTCGCCCGTTGCTTACCTAAAAAGATCTAAAATAAACTAATAAATAAAACCCAAATGATTAATCAAAACAAACTAAATATCAATATTATTACGATATTTAAAAGAAACAACATTATATGCAATGAAAATCAATAATATTTCAACTATTTAATAATAAACAGACACGGATTTTACTTACGTGAGTAGTCGCGCAGTTAGCAATTTGCCGCCAAAAGCGACACACTGACAACAACTGATGGCTCCTACAGTCACCCATGCACCGATTTTCTTTAAATTAGTAAGACAATGCGGTGAAATACAGGGGGCCAGCTACTAAGACTCTTGACTATGACAAATGAATCGTGTAAAAAATATCACGATTTTTTTGCTGCGGGCGGCAAAATGCTCATAGCGCGAGCACTCTAGAGTTAAGCAGTGCTGCCAACACAAATTTTGAAAAAGTCGTAACTCAAACAAAAAAGTATTTGTCATAGACCTATTACATCTAGATATAGTAGGTCTATGGTATTTGCCATAGAAATAGACATTGAAAGGACCTCTACACACTCGGATATCTCAGGAGTCGGAGACTCCTATTTATCCGAATTTGCACACATAACTTTCATTTCCTCAGGGGCGACCCGAAGAACAGATCAACGTAAGTCGCCTCGTTGGAACAATAAACAAAAAGAAACAAAAATAGCCCATATTGGGAAAAATTAAAATAAAGTGATTTCACACAATACATGTGTGACCATAATTAACCATAATAAATTAAACCAATATTATACCCAAAAATTAAGTACAATACAATAATATACACATATACACCTATTGGAATCTCTGAGAGACTCATGCTACTGCGATATCAAATATCAGATGGACATCAGATAAATATAATCTCAGCCTATGCCCCTACACTGGACGCTTCCCCTGAAGTTAAAGAAACTTTCTATAATGAACTGGAGAACACCTTACAAAAAATCCCCAAACACGAACGTATTGTTCTTTTGGGTGACTTTAACGCCAGAGTGGGAAAAGATTATGACTTATGGACAGGGGTCTTAGGTAGAAATGGGATAGGAAAAATGAACTCAAATGGAGAAATGCTCCTCACCAAATGCGCAGAGCACAACCTAGCGATAACCAACACATACTTCCCACTAAACGATAAATTTAAGGGAACTTGGCGACACCCCAGATCAGGACACTGGCATATGATCGATTATGTTATTGTTAGAAGAAGAGATTTAAAGGATATACGTATAACCAAGGCTCGAATTGATATAGACTGCTGGACTGACCATCGGCTAGTTGTGACCAAAGCATCTATTGTCCTGAAACCGAAACATAACATAGGTTTCCCCACAGCAAACCGCAAGCGTCTCCAGCTGGATAAGTTGTCTGACGAACCCACTCGTCAAGAACTCGTCGCAAAGGTCCGATCAAGCTTGTCAAACCTCAACCCAGCTGACAACTCGGAGGATGCATGGACCAACCTCAAAAATACTATTAATGAAGCGAGCTCCACAGTCCTCGGTAAGACTCGCCATAAACAGCAACCCGACTGGTTCAACGAGAACAAACAGACATTGGAACCTCTATTAAGTCGGAAGCATCAGCTGTTTCAGAAAACCATCGAACAACCATCAGACTCAATCGCCCAATCTGAATATAAATCATACAACACGGAATTGCGTAATACGATACGGACATTGAAAAACCAATGGTGGACAAATAAGGCAAAAGAAATCCAACACCATGCTGATCGACACGATCAAAGAAACTTCTACCAAGCAATCAAGTCAGTGTATGGTCCCAGTAAGAAAAAGAACAGCCCTATCTTAGACAGCGAAGGAAATCTACTGAAGGACGAAAGTGGCGTGAGGGAAAGATGGAAACAACACTACTCAAATATACTGAATTGTCACACCCATGTCGACTCGGAGACTGTGCAAATAATTCCCCAGTACCCAATCATGACACACCTAGACAAGCCCATCGAAAGAAGCGAAGTTATAACTGCCATAAAGAACCTTAAGAACGGTAAAGCCACTGGTGGTGACGAAATCCCCGCCGAGATCCTAAAAGCGCTAGCAGAAGACATCGTGGACAGTCTCCTTCATTGCTTCAACGTCATTTGGGAAACCCGCACAGTTCCTCAGGACTTCCGAGATGCTATAATTGTCAACCTGTATAAAAATAAGGGTAGTTCTTCAGACTGTAATAACTACAGAGGCATATCTCTCTTGTCGGTCGCGGGAAAGGTCTTGGCGAGGATCATGGCGAACAGACTTGTACCGGCTATCGAACCCCTCTTACCAGAATCACAATGCGGGTTCCGACCTGGCCGCGGCACGGTGGACCAAATCTTTTCTCTAAGACAGCTACAAGAAAAGACGGTTGAACAACAGACATCCATGTTCGTGGCATTCATCGACCTCGCCAAGGCCTTCGACACTGTCAACAGGGACCTACTTTGGATCGTGATGAGCCGACTGGGAGTGCCTCCTGTCTTTTTGGAAGTGTGCAAGAGTCTTCACACTAACAACACAGCAAAAGTATTATACAGTGGGTCGCTGACGGACTCCTTCACCACAAATACCGGCGTCCGCCAGGGGTGCGTGCTGGCCCCCATACTCTTTAATTTGTTCACTACGGCACTCGCGATCGTTGTTGATATGAGACTGACATCAAGGGGAATTCCAGTGAGGTGCAGATTTGATGGTGGACTGTTCAATCTGAGCCGATTCCGTGCTAAGGCTAAAACAGAAACAAAATATGTCACGGACTTACAATATGCCGATGATTGTGCGCTGATCTCCCACACTGCTGAGGACCTACAGACCATGCTGGACACTTACTCATGGGCTTATAATGTCCTTGGTCTGAAATTGAATGCGTCCAAGACGAAAATATTAACTACTCCAGATATACAAAATATACAAATATTATCTGATGGCCAAACACTGGAAAAAGTGGATCATTTCAATTATCTGGGAAGCATTGTGAACAGCCGATCAAATATTGATGACGAAATCCAGAACAGACTAAACGCAGCCTCTCGCGCATTCTGGAAGTTACGGGATCGAGTGTTCGGAAACCACGACCTGTCACTAAAAACCAAGACAGCAGTGTACCGCGCAGTTGTGATGCCTACCCTTTTATATGGATGTGAAGCCTGGGTTCCTTATAGACGCCACATCAGGTCTCTGGCAAAGTTACAGCAACGCCACCTGAGGCAAATCATGAAAATAAGGTGGTACCACAAAATAAGTAACAAAGAAATCCTAGATAGAGCGAGCTGCCAGAGCATCGAGGTGTTGTTGGCCCGTGCTCACCTTCGCTGGTCGGGTCATGTCGTCCGTATGTCGGACAATAGACTTCCAAAGAAGCTCATGTACTCCGAGTTGGCTGAAGGTAGAAGAAAACATGGCGGGCAACGGAAAAGATACAAGGACGTTCTGCACAACACGCTGAAGGACACAAACTGCCAAAATGACTGGGAAAGCTTGGCGGGTGATCGGAAAAATTGGCGGAAGACCATAAATAACTACAGCGGCCCGCAGAATAGAACCACCCGCAGACCCATCACAAATGAAGAGCAGCCCTGTCCAAAGTGCGACAAAGTGTGCTTGTCCAGAATCGGCCTCCACAGTCACCTTCGATGGCATCACCGGCAGGAACAACTACGTAGCAACGATTCTTCGGATGCTTCATAAATATGCTCGGCAACGGGCTCTAGGCATTATTATTATACACATGTATACACACATACATACACATACATACATAGAAATAGACAATCAAATTGACAAAGCGCGATTCACAGTTTTGTTGATAAAACCGCCCTAAAACGAGATAACTTTATTTTTAACTAGTTTATGTAACCCGGCATCGCTCGGGTTTAATTAAACAGAAAACCGTGCAAATATATGAGTTAAAACGACAAAATCTTATAGAAAAAAAAATGGAGTAAGCACTTACGTGGATAAAAGAAGTAAAAAGCTCTTCCCAATGAGAAAACTTTATTTTTGACTCCCTACATTCCCCAAATTAAGTTACAAAAAAAAGGTAGGTACCTACATCAAAAAAAGTGCTAAAAACCTTTTCTCAATGAAAAATCTCTAAGATTGATACCCCACATGCCCATGTTTACGTAATAAAAAATAGGTAGGTACCTACATCGAAAAAAGTGCTAAAAACCTTTTCCCAATGAAAAATCTTGAAGTTCGACACCTCACATGCCCACATTTATGTAAAAAAAAGGTAATAAGTAGGTAGGTACCTACATGGAAAAAGTATTAAAATTCTCGTCCCGATGAAAAAGCTTGAAGTTAAAAACCTCTTCCAAATGAAAAATATGCCTATATTTTATTTAGAAAAATAGACAGGTACCTACGTGGAAAAACTACTAAAAACCTCATCTTAATGTAAAAACTTGAAGATTTGTCATCCCAAATTTCTTTAAATAATATCGCATTTTGTGAAAAAAATTGTAAGCACATAAATGTTATATAATTGCCCACATTCGAATTGGTATTTTTGGTTTGCAGTAATACCAACATGCGTATTTGAGCGATTTGCCATGAAATAAAAAAAAGTCAAGACTCTGTATTCCCCAAAAAACCTTAAAGAGCGGATGTATCTATCTGCATCTTTTAATATTAAAGAATATTTTACTTTCATGCATGTAAAAAATATTAGGCGAAAATAAATAGGTTCCCACTCATTGAAAAATCATTTAACATTGTTTATGGATTTTATAGGTAAATCTATTTTTTTTCTACAGCATAGTTTTCTATGATTTCATAATGTCTTCCATTATGAAAATAGCCCAATAATATGTCAAAAATATGCAATTCTTACTCACGTAATTCAAGAGTTTTTTATCAATAGCAAACACGATATTTCATTACGAAAATAAACCTTTAATATTTAGTTTCAGAATTGTTGTATTTATTGTTACATCTATTTTGAAATTAATTCAATACAATGAAAAATGTTTGACTGTGAATATTGCTATTTACTAAACCTTGCATATATTTTTCATACATTTTGTTGCTAATTTTGTGACATGGTCTCATTGAAATTGTAATATCTTTATCAATATATAAAATAATTAAAATGTTTTTAGCCTTAAACCTGCCCAGGAGATAAGACCTCGTATAGAGTGTATTATTTTACTTCGGTCTTTCCTAATTTCAGAGTCCATTAAGGACATACAAACATACATACATACGAACGGACTCAAATATTTATGTGTGGATTTATTTCATTGGCACATCTGCAGGTTTTACATAAATATAATATATTGAAATGTACAATCATAGTTACCCATTTACAGATTGCACATTTGTATTACGTTTAACGTTTCCGGTTTCATGATGAAATAAAATATGTTGTACACATGTTTTCATCTTCCAGACGGTCTGTAGATATATTTCATAACAACGGATAAATATCACAATAGACCATTAAAGGATGACGTCACAGAAAAATCATTGAGGGGCATCAGGCATCCCAACACAACAAACGATTACGGTGTAATATTAGGTGGAACGCCTAAAGAATACCTAATAATCAAAAAAACTGTCAGTGTCGATTTTGTTATTATTTTGTCGTCTGGCTTTCTTTTTTTCTCTTATGGCATAACATCCTACAAGGATGATTTGCGCAATCTGACTGTTTGCCCCCCAAGCAAAAGTCAGACGACAAAATAATAACAAAATCTTTAGGCGTTCCACCTCATATTGAGTAATTTTGTAATACTGACAGTCGGAAGGATAATACCGACATGACAACGCTCTTCTTTGAAATAATTTACTATCTGAGAAAGCATGTGTTATGGTACTTTATCTCTTTTTCACGCATAGTTACAACTGCGCAGTTAGAAAGAGAAACCACCTTTTTGTTTGCTTTGTCTTTGTTTTAGAACAGCGCAGTTAGAAAGAGATACCACCTTTTTGTTTTTGTTCCGTTGTTGACCCTCAAACATTTTTCTGTGACGTCATCCTTTAATGGTCTATATTTATTTACTTATTTATTTAAACATTAATGTACACATAAATTTTTGTTACATTCTTGGAGCTATATTACAGGATATTCATGCAAATAATATATTGAAAATCACTATCCTCAGCTACCGTGGAATAAGCATGTAACGCATTTTTGACTAGTCACTCCGCGCATCGTAGAGTTGAGATCAAGACAAGTTTAAGATTGTAAAAAAAACTAGATTTTTTCGTAATAAACTGGTTATTTTTGCAATTACGTTAGTGTAGTATATTATGTGATATGTATCAAAATAAGCATGATTTAATCTGAAGATATGCATCACTTGCAGGATGGAGAGTTTTAGTTTTCCCGACGCTTACGGGATCGGGAAACATAGCATACTGTCCACAAGGCCTTAAGCGTCAAGGCACCCACATACTTTTTTTTTTTTTTTTTTTTTTTTCCTCCATCCAAAGACCTTGCCCACCTCGACTTCCAGATGTAGTCCATTGTGGGATTTAGTCCTTAGATGTCTTCCCACAGACCTAAAACCTGAAAGAAATTCAAAATTTTGTGTGGGTTAGTTCCTTTGATCTGTTCTTGATCAGGAAAGTGTGAGCCAATTATTTTGGCTCTTGTTTGCATTATAGGTTCACATTCTGTGAGTAGATGCAAAGGAGTTTCATGTTCGTTCATGCAGAATCTGCACAGATACATGTCTGTTAGTTTTTTTTTTTTTTTTTTTTTTTTTTTTTTTTTTTTTTTTTTTTTTTTTTTTTTTTTTTTTTTTTTAAAAGATATATCTGGGTTTTGTTATAAACCCAAATACAACCTTATACACCTTTCACAGTAAGCTAAAAGCTTGTGTCGTGAAAGGGGAGTTTGCCGGCACCTGGGATCGAACCCCGGACCTCATGTTCATAAGGCCGAGACTCTACCTCCAGGCTACCGACGAACTCATTTCATTATACATAAGTGTTTATTGAGTCTACAGTGTCCCGTTAGTACTCTGGTGAGAATTCTTAGGTTCTCTTTATTAAGTTCGAGAAAATCTCTACTTTTCTTTGATGAGAAACCTTTAATCAGGGTTTTCGCATGTTTCTGTCCTGGTATTGTTAACCAGTTATTAATAGCTTTTTCTTGCATTCTCCCATAGAGTGCCATTTTTAAAGTGCTATTTGTAATGGGGCAGTGAGGCTCTGGTCCATAGGTCAGCATGTCAGCCCCCTTGTTGGCCATTTTATCCGCCTCTTCATTACCCTCATAGTTAGAGTGTCCTGGCACCCATCTTAATACAATTTTATTGTTATTTTCTATTGATAATTTGTTCAATGCATTGATACAGTTTTGAACTGTAACAGAGTTTACTTTACAGGAGTCTAGTGCTTTAAGTGCAGCTTGACTGTCTGAGTAAATGTATATTTTTTTATTTCTGTATCTCCTATTTATATTTTCATAGGCGCATATTGTTATCGCAGTTATTTCTGCTTGAAAGATAGTTGCATTTTGGCCCAGGTGTTTGCATATTTTTGCTTTTGGTGATATACCATATACACCTGAGCCCGTGCCGTTTATCTTTTTAGATCCATCTGTATACCAAATCAAGGCACCATTAGGTTCCTGATACCAATTTTCTTTGATATCTGATCTGGATTGGATTTCTACTTTGTATGGTTTGGCAAAGTGGTAGATATTTTTCATTTTATCTTTTGGTAAACTAATTATATCATCTTTTTCTATTTCTATATTTAGTTTTGATTCAGAGAGCATGCTTATTTTATGTGCTTCTCCAATTGTCAATCTTATTATTCCCTCTTTTACTACCTTTTCTAAGTAAAGGTGTAGCGGCGGTAGATTGAGCATTGCTTCTAATGAAGCTGTAGGAGTTGTATGTAGTGCTCCTGTTACTAATAAACAGGCCATTCTTTGTAGTCTGTTTAGCTTTTCAATACATCCCTTTTGTTCTAGTTTGTTATTCCAAACTATTGATGCATATGATACAATTGGTCTTACTACCGCAGTGTATAACCAGAGCATAAGTTTGGGTTTTATTCCCCAATTATTTCCTACCAATCTTCGGCAGGTCCATAAAGCCTTTGTAGCTTTTTGTGTTACTTTATTAACATGTTCAGTCCAAGTGAGTTTATTATCTAGTGTGATACCTAGATATTTTGTCTCTTTGGAAAAGTTTATAGTATTTCCAAAAAAGATTGGTTTGGTAAGCTTTTCTAGCTTTTTTTTCCTTGTAAATGGGATTAGAGTTGTTTTACTAGTATTAACTGTTAACCCATTCGTAATGCACCAGTGTTCTACCATCTTTAGCGCATTCTGCATTAATTCAGAGATAATGTCATATTCTTTACCTCTGATTATTATAACTATGTCATCAGCATAGCTTTGTGCATTATAACCATTGTCATTGAGCTTGCATATTAAACTGTCTGCAACTAGTGTCCACAGTAGAGGTGAAAGAACACCTCCCTGTGGGCATCCTTTGACAGTTTTAGCCTTTAATGTTTCATTTTGTAGGCTTATTTTAATGTATCTGTTTGACAACATGTCATTGATCCATTTTATTACGGTGGGTTCTACCTGTTTTTGCTTTAGTCCATTTATTAAGACTTCTGTTGGGACCCCATCAAAGGCCCCTTCTAAAGGGTTTTTCAACAAGGACTTTGTTTTTTAAAACAAAATAAAACAAAAAAATTTGATGAAGATGATTAAAATTTTTATTGAATTACAAAGAGAAAAGTTTGGCAATTATGCATGAAAAATGATATCTGACAAATGTCCACCACGAGCACGCTGACAGATGTCGATTCTTTCATCAAAGTTTTTAATCACTTTTTGGCAAAATGGCGGGACTATTTCGCTAATCACATCACGGATTTTGAGTTTTAAGGCTGCAATCGATTCGATTGGCTCCGTATAGACTCTGTCCTTAACATAGCCCTACAAAAAATAATCCAGTGGCGTTAAATCACACGATCTGGCTGGCCACTTAACAGCTGAGTTTCGTGAAATCATGCGATCGGGAAATTTGGTTTGCAATAAATTGATCGTTTCATTGGCTGTGTGACATGTGGCACCGTCCTGTTGAAACCACATGTCAGTGATATCCACGTCATCAATAATAGGCCAAAATTGAGTTGTCAACATCTTGCGATAGCGTGATCCATTGACCGTTACCGCATTTCCAGTCTCATCTTCGAAAAAAAACGGCCCAATCACGCCTCCAGACCACATAGCGCACCATACAGTGACACGCTGAGCATGCAACGGCTTCTCAATAATTGCTCTAGGATTTTCAGAAGCCCAAATGCGGCAATTGAAAAGTGAAAATGGGCTTCGTCTGAAAAAATGATTTTTTCAGAAAAACCAGCGGGTTGTTCCTGAATGAATTGAGCGAATCTACGGCGATTTAAATGGTCGTTCGGCTTCAATTCCTGCACCAGTTGAACCTTGTAAGGCTTCAAAGCCAAATCCTTACGCAAAATTCGCCATGTGGTGGTTTTGGATAACCCCAATTGTCGAGAACGTCGAGGAATTGACAAATTTGGATCTGCTTCAACACTGTGGCTCACGGCTGCGATGTTTTCAGTTGAACGACCCGGTCGTACACGCGTTGGTGTTAACACATTTTGTATCGAGCCTGTCGACTCAAATTTAGCGACCAAATTCTTAATAGCGGTCTCAGAAGGACGATTATGTTGTCCGAAAATATCACGAATTTGACGAAATGTCACTTTAGCAGAACCACCATTTTCATAATGGATTTTAATTATTTTAATGCGATTTTCAAGCGAAATTGAATTCATTGCAACAATTGCCAATGCATCCACTACGAATACGTCAAAAAAATAAATGTCAAAACTATCATGTTGCTGGTGTTGCCACAATTAAAAAACAAAGTTCTTGTTGAACAACCCTTTATGTCTAGGAAGGCACATAAAGCAATTTCACCGTTTGATAGTGATTTCTGTATGTTATCCACTATTTCTATGAGGGCAGTCTCTGTTGATTTGTCTTCTTGATACGCATGTTGTTTTATGTGTACAGGGTATTTTTGTAGGGTGTTGTCTACAAGATATCTATGGATTACTTTTTCCATTGTTTTAAGCATGAACGAGGATAGACTTATTGGTCTGTATGCTTTTGGTGTATCATAACATTCCTTGTTAGATTTTGGAATGTATGTTACTTTGACAGTTTTCCAGCTTTGTGGTATATAACCCCATGCTAGGCTTGCTCTGAATATTTTAAGTAGTGTTGGAGTTATTGTTTCAATTCCGTACTGCAATAGAGCAGGGAATATTTCATCTTCTCCACTACTTTTGTAAGGTTCAAATGAGTTGATTGCCCATTTGACTTCGTTGGGTCTGAAGATTTTCGATGCAATTCTCCAATCTTCTATACCCGGTTTACTGATTTCAGAATATGTTTTTTCAATTTCTTCTACTATCTCGCACCCTGGAAAGTGGGTTTTTGCGAGCAGGATAAGAGTCTCTTTTTCTGTTTCAGTATAACAATCATCTTGATTCTTTAAGAACCCTATTTCTGGCTCTTTTTGTTTTGCTAGGATTTTATTGATTCTAGCTGTTTCTGTAGTGGTTTTTATTGTACCACAGAATGTTCTCCAGGAGTTTGTTTTTGCTTTCCTGATTGCCTTATGGTATTCAGTCAGGGACATTCTATATTCATCCCAGGTACCATGCGCTTTAGCCTTATTGAAAAGCTTTCTAGTTTTAGTCCTTATTGTGGAAAGATGGTTGTTCCACCAAGGGACATCTTTATTCTCTGTTTTGGTTTTAACAGGACAATTTCTTTCAAAAGATTTTTTTAGATTCTCTGTGAGAAAATCGTTATTAAGATCAATGCTTTTTGGGTCTCTGATTGCTCCGGTTGGGGTTAACTCCTCCCGAAGGTCCTGATTATAGTTACTCCAATTTGTTGATCTTTTATTCCTGTATTTTACAGTTGTTTTTTCCATATTTTTTATGCAATATGTTATTTGTCTGTGATCGGAGGCTGATTCCTCCGACAGTACATGCCAATTTGTTATTTCTTTACTGATGTTGTCAGTACATAACGTTAAGTCTAGTACTTCAGATCTAGCTCTGGTAATGAATGTGGGTTTATTCCCTTTATTCAATATGTTTAGATTATGTGTTAATATAAAATCTAATAAATTCTCACCTCTTTGGTTACAGTCAGTGCTTCCCCAAATTGTATGGTGAGCATTTGCATCACAACTTATAATTAGTGGTGCTTTATTCCTTTTTGCAAATCCTATGAGTTCCTCAAGGATTGTAAATGGTAATATCTCATCTCCAGCAAAGTAAGCTGAGCAAATGATGAGTTTTTTATTATGTATTTCATTATAAATTATTGCTGCAACAAGATCTCTTGTGCAGAATTCAGGAATATTTGTAAACTTTATATTCTTATTTATTACAATACAGGCTCTGGGTCTACAGTTGCTATTGCAGGCTATTACGTTTCCTGCATAGCTTAAACCACATATCCTATTGTCGATTGTCCAGGGTTCCTGCAACAATAAAGCTATTAAATTTTCATTTAGTAGTTTTTTACCAGCCAGGGCTGAAGCTGCCCTGGCACAGTGTAAATTAAGTTGAAGAAACTTACCCGTGTTCTTCGACCTTACTGGATTATTATCCGTCCTTGAGCAGCCTATTGTTTTTTGTGCTCCTTGGTGGTCTTCTTGGCTTTGACCACCATCCAGTCTGCAACACTTCTGGGCCTTGTTGCCAAACTTTTGCTTGAAGGAGAGCACTCTTGAGACTCACCTCCTTCAGCTGTTGCCATTTGAGTGGCTCCGCTAATGAGTTCCACAGCCCCCGCCACAGGCGGTCCACCCCCCCCTGAGACCCCCATCCGTTTAGCCACAGGTGCCTGTCCCGAAGGTTGAGCAGCAGGGGCCTGTCTTTTGGGGACCTCAGAGATGGGATTCCTGGCCTCCGAGCGTTCTGCATTCTGCACCAGTCCTTTAAGTCCAGCAGCAGCTGCATCACGCTCGGAGACATTCGGTTCACGATCGCCGGTGATAGGGGCAGTTTCCCTCGCAACGGAGCCAGACGGTTTAGGCATTTCCTCCGCTTCGGAAGTCTTGTTGGCACTCTTTGTCGTTCTTATTTTGAACGACATTCTGCCCATTCCCATAAAGGGCTTGTTATTACAAGCAGCTAGTGCCTTTACGGCTTCCTCATCTACTGAGAAAGCCATCATTTGGCAGTCCGCTGCGTTCTTAACATTAAGGACTCTCCAGCCCTTTGTGTCCAGGCCTTTATTCATGACCTGGAGATATCTCAGCACATGAATAGGGTTCCACCTAATCAGGCCTGGGATCTTGCCAATTGCCACACTCATTTTTGGCAATTCATGACCTGGGATAACCCTTAGGTCAGCTCCCTCCCACACCTTTAGAGCTGGCACTAAGGATTTAACCCAGTCTAGGGTCTCCTTGTTATGGCAAGTCATCGCAATGAGCCCTTTCTTGATCTCAGTCGATTCGAAGATTGGGACGAAACCCTCTCCCGAAAAGACTAATTTGTGCATGGCCTGGATGACTGCACCTTCCACGACGACGAGCTGCTTTTCAGTCAGCGGCTCCCTCTCTGGATTTCCGCAGATGCCGATTCTGAGACCTGCTGCGGCGTCACGGTAGGACTTGACTTCTGCCCTGCCCCGTTTTGCTAGTCCAGTCAGGACTCTCATCCTGTCTGGGCCGCTTTACTGCGGATTGGTCTTTTGTGAAGCGTAATGCTTCGCTTAGTGCCAACCCCTGTCGCTTCAATTTCTTGATGCGTTTTTTTTGTGGCCCCGCTGTAGATGTGTTGGCCCTTGAGCCCAGAGGGCTCCCTCGCTCCCAACGCAAGACTGCTTACGCATTCCACGAGGGGAGTCTGGGAGTCTGATCTCCGGTCCTGTGGTCCTGTTTCATCTACGGCTGAGACCACAAATGATTGATGAAGAGGCGTAAGAGTATCCTCTCCATCACTTTCTGCAGGGGAATTCTCTTCCCGATACAGACTTTCAAGATCCAGGTCCACTGAGTGAACCTCGGATCCTGACTTGACATCCTCCTCCATGTCCTCATCTGAAAATTCAAAATTTGCATTAATTGGATCCATATTGTTCCCACGAGTATTTAGGAAATAAAGGTCACCACCCGCAGAGCCTTTTACGGGTGGAAGGCTAATTACAAGAGGGTGTCGCCTGGTGCCCCCAGGAGATCGTTTGTGGCACTGGATTATTAGACTGCTCCCAGTGTCATTCAGTCCTTGGCACGATGCTTCACACCTTAACTTAGAGCAGTGGAGGTTGGGTAGGAGTTTGGTTGTTGATGGGATTAATTAAGGATTAGGGTACGGGAATAGGTAGTTACTGTCTGGATGGGAGATATGAGTAGGCAGTAACTGGCTAGGGTACCTCGGGTTTGCTAAACCCGTGACTCTTTGGTTGGTAGAGCCCCCTGAGGGATGTTGGTCCACGGCTTTGAAAAGCTGCCATGACAGGGAACGGATCCTGAGTCATGGTTTTCCCCTATCCGCCACCTGGGGACGCGCCTGGTTGGGGTCATCTCCCCTTTCCCGCTTAAGTGATATCTCACTTAAGCAGGCCCAGGACCCACATACTTACTGAACTCTGTTCCATTAACAAAACTTCGAGGCGACCACTGCGCTCTCTAGCCTTTACTGCTATCAACAAACTCTTGGAATTCAATATGGCGAACACCTCCAAATTTGCAGAAAGGAGTTTCAGAGCCGCGTGCACAACTGCTTAGAACAGATTGCCCGCAGACCTGAGAGAGAATCAGCCCACCAATACATTAATTTCAGGAGAAGTCACGGCGCCCTTGAAATAGTCACGGGTCATTAAACGGCGCGCCACAAATAAATTATCCAATTATTATTATAATATAATATGTCTATGATCCCCAAGGCCCTAACTTTACATTATTAACTTTACACCACCACCATCTGTTGAATGAAGGGTAAAATACAACTATGCTTAGGTGGGAAATTTGATTTAATTTTTATTCCTTTGAAAATACGTTCCTCAAGTACAGCACAAGAAAATAAAATCAATACTTATTTTACTAAGTTCAAAATTTAAACAATTCACATTTAATCAGCAAAGAGGCATGTCACCCATCCTGAATGTTTTACTTTTTTATCAGCACAGAGAAGAAAATCTGCATGTTTATCACATGCAGTTAGTCCACAGGCTACCCCTCTTTTGGGATATGTCGCGATGGTATAATAGTAGTAGTACTAAGTAAGATTTTAATCAGTAAAAGGAAGTAAACAAACTAAGAGATAAAAATACTTACCTACATGGAAAATAATATCCAATATAAAGGCGATTGTAAAGATGTATAAATTGTTTTTATTGTATTGTTTTGCACCTAATTGTAAAGTTAAATTCTATGGCATAAATATAAAGGTATATTGAGTAAAGAAATAATAAAACATTACTTTTTATTGATCCTGTGAATCAAAAACGTCTTTATACAAAAAATATATTGCAAGTTGCAGTTTATCATTACAGTTAATTATAATAGCTGGGAGCTAAAACTAAAGATAAAAAATATAGCAAAAATAAAATATTAAATTTAACTTACAAATTAATCAAAATTTCAACAGAATTTAATTAACTCATTAATTGTTAGTGGCACAAGTAGAGAAATGTTAAATAATTACAACACACAATCTGGATTCTAATTTCTCAGCCTCTTGTTTTAATTCTATATTTCTTTGTTTGCATCGGCGTAGCTTCTGTGTTAATATTTTAATCCTTATACTTTTTTCTTCATTCCTCTTAGTTTGATTAGATAACATTTTTTTTAATTTTTCCATTTCTGGAGTAAAAAATCCAACTTCAGCTGGTGTAAGTGGTGATGGCTTGACTTGTAAGGTTTTATTAGATCTCTGTAACAATTATATGACAACTCAATATAATGAAAATTAAATTAATATAAAGGTATGAAGGTTAATTTTGACAATACATTGAGTGCACTGGAATCTAAACCTGAAAATTGAATAGGGTACTCTCACATATTCAAGTGTGAAATATAGCAAAATTCTGTTAAAAATAAAAATAAACTAGAATTACTATAATAATTACTGATTGAAGTTCTTAGTAATCTGATGGAATCTTGGACTTCCAATCTAAAGATTCCAGATTCAAATCTTCCCACCGCCTTTCTTCTATGACAATATAAATATATTGTTAGCCGTAAAGGTGTTTGAGGTACATTTGCGTTTATTTCAAACCCAAAAAGTAGTTTTTTTTTTAAATAATGTGTACAATAATATTTAAACCGTTATTAATGCTAAAACATTATTACTATAATTATAGTTAAATGTAGACTTTACATTTTTACACCTGTGTGAGTGGAGATATCAAGAATATTATTCAACAGACACCTCATTTGCACAATCAAGAGATTATGCAAAACTCCCTTTAGTAAGAACACCTTTCCTGTTTCTTACTAAAGGGAATTTATTTGCACAAACCTTTGGTTGTACATATATGAGGTATCTGTTGAGTAATATTTTTAAAGCTGATGCGTTTGATATCCACTCATTGAGATATTACTGTAATCTATCAAGTTTGTTCTTGATTCATGAAGTGATTAGAAAAATGAAATTCATTGATCTACATTAGAGCATTAAGTAATTTGCAACATGGAATTTTTTTTAAGGGTAGCGCCCGCCACATACCTCGTGCCGTACCTGGAGATATGTATCTCCATAACGACACACACATGCACAAACAGGATTAAATGTCACATTAAAGCGAGAAATGCTGCTGCAATATGGAATATCATGAATGAATTTAAATAGGGTAGCACTAATGTCAAAGTGCACTTTGATTTACTCTATTCACACTCTTATTAATTAACACCGGGCCATACGAAAAGTAAGTAAGTATCATTAAGATGATCTCTAGTCCATTGTATTCATGTGCAAAGTGGCATCCAAGTTCATTAGCTCCAAGTGCACTCTAATCATAAAAACCCTCATATATTATGCACCTATATAACAAAGAGATACTCACTCTTTTTCCATTTTTTGAATATTTTGATACATCTAAAAGTAAGGTAGGTACTGCATTTTTATACAAGTATCTTTTATTATTTTTAGCTATATAAAACATACAGCTTTCAAAATGCTTTGAACAAACTCTATGATGAGGCTCTGGTGTTTTTAAATTCAATTGATGTAACCAACGTTTTAACTGTTGTGGATTTTTATAAGGAAACCTACAAAAAAAAGAATAGCAATAATTATACCTACATTAAAGAATTCAAATATCAAAAGAACATTATCTTGATCTAGATGAGAATACTTTTGATATTTAATTCATAAAATAAAAAACATGAATTATTTATATTATGGGTTGTAATACTTGTAGCTTTAACTTTGTGTATCCTCCAAAATTTAACAATTAAATGTAAAAATAAATAAATGACACTATTGTATCTTCAGTTTATTCTAGATTTTGACATTTTGTTAAAATATAGAGAATATCTTAAAAGTTCAGCAATTAATAAAAATAGTGATTCAAAAATTTGTGAAAGTCACTCGTGAAAATTTTCACAAAATAAGTTGTCTAGAATATTATTATACAAAATTAATATTTGCCTTAAATCTATACACTGTTAGTCCATTCTTTTGCATTTGAAATTATAATTTAATATCACATAAGATTGATTAACTCTAAAGTTAAAAAAAATGCTTTTATCCATTATAAGTTGAATCCAAAATATTATTGTGATGGGGTGAGGGAGGTGAAAACAAAGTAATGGTTTATTTTAATATACGTATACCTACTTAATTAATTGTTCCTAAATTCATATTTACCTGTGGAAGGTGATTCCATTATTATTTTTACGGTTTGGTTTGTTATTGCATGTTGTCACTGCACAGCAGTTGGGCATCTTAACGATAATCACATCACAGGATTAGATAATTATATCTACAAAATAAGTAGGTATATATATAGTACATGATTACATTAAATAATCAAACTGAAAGGGAAGAATATTTCACATCAATAAGAAGATTCAACCGGTGCGGAGCGAAGGTAACACTCTTGCCTTTGAGTCACAAGGTCCCCGGTTAGATTCCTCACCAAGGCAAAATGAAGAATAACCTTTTTCTAACTGTTCTGATTCTGGGTGTTACATGATTGTTTATGTATTTAACGTAAATAAGTGTATCGTTGTGTTAGTACTCAGAGCCTGATCGAGATATTTTGTCACTACGCGCAAAACTAATATTTGCTGCACCTTCCAGTAAAAAATATGTAAGCCTAACAAGCGAGGACCTTTTTAAGGATTCAGATTTCAAAGTTTTATGATTTCTCTATCACTCTCAAAATTTCTACAAGAATCATATCTTAGTTTTAGACAAACTCGATATGTATGAATTTTCTATACATGTTACGATAAGTTCAATAATTTTTCAGGTTTTCACAGTCCTTGTCATGTTATCGAGATCTTCGTGTAGGTGTTGGTGTTGTCTCGAGCTTTCGGTGAGCATGCTTGTTTTGCGTTGGAAAAACTGGTTTCTCAATGTGCTTTGGTCGTGTAGATGGAACAGATTAGCACAAGAATTAAACCCCCAATTCCCGGACTGAAAGTCTGAAACACCACCGCCAGGCAGTATACTAATAGTATTATAACACTATTGAATATTCCCATACGATCTTGTATATTTAAGTACCTTCCCTAACACATTAATGACAACACATTCACTTATGAAAAGTGGACTTTTATGTTTTACAGAATATTTCAGTTTATGACTGTTATTGTAACCTAACATCGACATTAAACATTAAAAACGAACATAAACAATACCTTTGAGGTATTCTCTATCTTAGAACAAATTTTGGTAATATTAAAATGCATAAGTGTATTAAAAGTTCTCTAAAGTTTGTGGACGAACCACCATAACACCCGGAAAACAGTAAATAAACAAAGCATCAATCTTTTTTTTTTATTTATGTCAAATTTTGACAATTCAAAACAAAATGATGGCAAAGGCTATTTGTCCGTAATTACATAGAAAAAAGAAAGAAATTATAAAATTTATCTATGGTGAACTTTTCCATAGAGAAATTGTAAAATATGTTTTTGGTTAACTATTACACACTTTTTTTAATAAAAGTCGGTATAAGTATCCGATACTTTTTTGAAAGAGGTATTTGAGAAAAAACTCTAAAAGAAAACCGAGGAGTTTTGAAACATTTCAAATTCCTATACCATTTTGAAAATTTAGCGACGAGGGGGGGGGGTAGAAGTTTTAAGGTGAAGTTAAGTTATCAAATGTTCCATATTTGGAGTATATTGTTGTGCGGCCGGGCTCACATTTAGAGGTGGGAATAACTGTTATTTCAAAATAACTTTCAACCAGTTATCGGTATTTGTAAATAACAGTTATTAAAAAATGTTATTTAATAACGATCAAATTGTAAAAAAAAAAAAAAAAGAAAAAAAAAAAAAAAAAAAATATTTAAAGAATCTGAATTATTATTATCGTATCAAATGGAAACATTTGCCTACCAATGCAAAGAGTAAAATACATAAAATACGCATAAAAATTATATTTTATGCATGATGTGCAAGATGAATAAATAATTAATTAAAAAAAAAATCATTCCGAAATAATATATCACCAGTTTAAAATCAAACAAATATTATATTCAAAATTATTCTTTGATTATAATATAAATGTCATTAGAAAACTTGTACCTACCAGCTACCTCTAAATAAACGAATGACTACGTTTAAACGAAATGATTGTGTTCCTCCAAAAAATTCAAATAGTTAGTTCAAAATAGTTCAAATAAACACAATTAAATAGTTCAAAATAAAAACAAAATAACTGACATCGTTATTAAAACATCCGAAGTTATTAAACCATATGAAAAAACTGTTGTCGTTCAATAACGTGCTATGTTATTGAAACGTTATTGAACGACGACAATAACAAAGTCGTAACAATGTGGTACGTTATAATATAACTAAACGAAAACGAAATAACTATAGTCGTCGACAAAAACGGAATAATGATAACCTTGTTATAACAGTTGAATAACGTCGTCGTCGACAAAAACGGAATAACGATAACCTTGTTATAACAGTTGAATAACGTCGTCGTCGAAAATAACATTTATGTTATTGACAAGAAACTGTTAGTTTAGTTATTTTGAAATAATGAGTTTAAAAATGAGTTATTAGTTATAACGGCCAACTCTACTCACATTACGACTGCCAATCAGTGTGACCAGATTTTATTTTCAAAAACTACTAAATGGGGAAGTCAAAAACTACTAAATTCTTAAAATGATATAGGAATTTGAAGTATTTCAAGAACTCCTCGGTTTTGTTAAACAATATTTTAAAATAGTACCTTTTTACCGGGTATTTGTACCGACTGTTGTTACTTTTCGGAAACTTTCATACCGACTATTGAAAAAAAGTTACTCGCTTAAATTTTTACCCCCCCCCCCCCGTCGCCGAATTTTCAAAATGGTATAGGAATTTGAAGTATTTAAAAAACTCCTCGGTTTTCTTCAACAATATTTTCTCGCAGTACCTTTTTCTAAAATGTATCTCGTATTTGTACCGACAATTATTTTCGATCAGTAAGTTTTTTCCCAAGCACCCGATAATTTGCCGACTAAATACAAAAACTGCCAAAAAACTATTAAAAACTACTAAACATTCTTGCAAATGCCTCAAAAACTACCAAAAAAGTAGGAAACTACCAAATCTGGTCACACTGCTGCCAATATTGACAGACGTCAAAACAGCGTGGCTTTGTTTATCTTTACATAAAATTCCTTACGAATAGCTACTGAATTGACAGACGTCAAAGCCATGCCGTTTTGTTTACATAATTTACTGTAAAATACTTCAAGGTCACAACTGTCATTATTATTTTGACAGTGACAGTAATTTCTGTTACTGACGAATAGCCGATGCGCAAAATGATTAGGCAAAGATTAAAGAAAACTTCGAAATTTGTTACACAACAATGTATCAAGCTACAAAAATCGTTTAAACACAATAATTATCATAAATCAATCCTACAAAATACATTACTGCCTTTCTAAAATTATCGCACAACTAAACATAATTAGTCCTGCAATAGTTTAAATTCGCTTAATACTCAAAGTGGTAGAAGCAAGTAAATATTCTCAGAAATAAAAGAAAAATATGAAACTTAAATGAGTAATCATAGTCGTGGATGCGGAAAACTTGTTACACGATTTGACAGCTGTTTTTTCTATGAAGTGCTCAATATTTGCGCAAGAGGTCAGTGATATATCGGAGTTAGATGTACTTGTTTTGACATTTTGTTGGGAGTTGAAGTATATTTGGCGTAAAAGTGGAAAAGTAAAACAGTGTAGAGTTTGTGGCGTGAGGTGCCGCCGTTATCTTCTCAGATAAAAGAATTTATAGAAAACCGTCAGTACATTGTGATGAAATGATCGTTGTTACGATGATCGCATACAAAGCATTAGTAATAGCTCGGTAATACTATCATACAAGATGTGGGTGAAACCTGAAGAAGTGTTATTGGCCACGACATTCTGGTGAGATATTATTGTCGTATGCTAATACGTCCGCCATGTACTTACGTTGTATACCTAATTTATTACTAACTCACGATTGGTTTTATGTCTTATAGGGAAACAGAACAAACTACCTTGTATTTCGTCCAACAACGACGAAAAGGCCATGGAAAATCTAAAGGATTATCTTCCCTCTTTGTGGGAACTATGGACAGTGTGTTTGATACCAAACCAGCTCCATACCGAATTCTACATCAAACACCATCATCTGAAGTATATTACAGTAAGTTCACAAGAGAGATAAAAAACATCCAAGAAGATCCAAAACCTGCTAACCCTCTAATGACTGGACACTGTAGTGATGTGTTTAATTATACTAATTTACCCTTTTACCCTATGTTCATTTTTTTCATTTTTAGGACTAGTGAGAGATTTAAGTGTACACAATATTTATTTTCATTATTTCAAAGACAATCCAATCTCTTAGGAAAAGACCCATTTTTTTAGAATTATTTATGTTTAAAGACTGATAGAATGTTCTATTATTAATAATGCTGGCAATCAAAACATGTTTATATTAAAAAAAGTCACAATGGTTTTTTTTTATTTATTTAAAAAAATGGGCAACATACAATAAAATTTTACAGAATACAATATAATAACGATTGAACATATTTTTTGTACTTGATCAGCCCATCTTTAAGTTCATTGTTATTATTGCCAGTACAGTACAAAACACAGAAAGAAAAATAAAAACGAAAACTAAACAAATATTTCATTCCTGTCTAATGTGGCTCCTAAAAAGGCTCCTGGACATACAGAATATGTTCACGGACCTCACCTTCTCCAAATTGTTATATGTGGTAACGCACCGGTGTAATGGCGAGTTCTGAGCGGCATTGGTACATTTTTTACTTAAAAAGAAAGTCGAGGTGTGTCTCGTTCGTCTATTTGGTATGTTAAAGGTAATTTTTGCCAAAAGGTCTGTACAGTCAATATTTGAGTTTATTAAATTGTAAAGGTACAAAAGATCTGGATTCCTACGTCTTGTATATAATGTCTGTAAAATTATTCAAATATTTTGTGTGTGCATATTGCTGTACATGCAAAAAAAATATCTACCATTCAACATAATCTCAGTGTAGGAAATCTTGGCCATAAATTATAAATAAAATATTGCAATAATGTATAACAGAATTGAATATAATCAATAAATATAAGTAAAATATTGTATAGAGTGAACAACCTGTATGTTAAAAGTGTGTTAATTGCCCCCTAACTGAAAACAATATTTTTAAATTGATTAATATTTCAATATTGACAAAATACAATTTGATCTTAGTTAATTAGAATTCACATTTTTTCACTCTGGATGATCATCTAGATAGGATTTTTTTCTTCAATTTAATAACCTTTTTCCTTAGTAGCATTCAGATTATTTGTGTGTGCAACAATATTCAGGCCACATATCTCTCCACTAAAATAGCATTCAGATTGTTTCATTTTCGATGATTATCCAGAGTGTCAGGGTCAAAGCTGTTCATCGAAAATAAACACGTCTATTCATATTTACTCATCCTGTGATTTTACTGCCATATCAATATTCATGGTCATGTAGTCTGTAGTTTGACGTATTTTCTTAAAAAATTAATATAGATTATATACAAATAACCCTAAATCACTCGCAAACGAGTGAATGGCCTTGAGAAAAATAGAATAGAAAATACAAATAACAGTAAAAAAACTTGTTTATGGTCTTTGTAGTCAAAGGACCTTTCATCAAAATTACGATATTTCATCATAGTTATCCTGAGGGATTACTCAGGATGAAATGTCTATTCACACTTTTCAATTTGGAGGATCATCCCGATTGATCATTCAAAGTGAACAAGTCCGAGTGCCCCGTTAGATTTAGAAAATAAATTTTAGATCTGAAAAAATGGAAAAACCGAACAAGTTGACTTTCATAGAATTCGATAAAAGCTCTATAATACTTGATTAAAATGTATTGTGTTTTATTTACAAACTTTTTATGTTATAGACATTGTACGTGGTATTTATTTAAGCTTCAATTTAAGATGTTCTTTGTTGGGATGTATCTTTATAATATTCGTATTCCAGTGGTTGCATGTGCTTTGACTCAGCAAGAGATAGAAAGAGATTGGAAATGGCTATTTGACAATGTGTTGCCTACACTGCATACATTTGATAAGGAAGAAGAAATAACAGAATTTGTGTGTTGTAAAATTAAGGCAATAATTGCTACAGAACAAGAGAGCATCACTGAAGGTAAACAAAATATATTTTTTCTTCTTTTTTACCATATTGTCACACACTTGCGTCAAGGAAGAATCAAAATTGGCTCAAGATGTTGATATTTTTATATTACATTTAACTATGTGAAATTCAGGTATTGTAAAGCTAACTACATTGTTTTTGTCTCATTAAAATCATTTATGTTTGAGCTGTAATATTGGATGGGGTAAAAAAAGACCTGCGAACTTTGGGCGTGACCAACTGATGGTGACTGGTGATGGAAAGGGGAGGTGATGGCAACTTCTTGAGGAGGCCACTTGGTTGTTCCACCAATGATAATGATGATGTTTAAAATGTTTTCTGTAATTTACTTTGTATTTGATCCCACTCCTTTATTTTGTTGCAGATGAAGATACAAAATCATTCAAGAATACCCTTTATAAATTTCGTAAAATATTTAATATGCCCAAGGAGGAGAAGTTAGTCAACTACTATTCGTGCAGGTAATATACGTATGGTTATATCTAAATCAGTACCATGATTATTTCTGAGTTAACAGTGATACATTATATATTTTGTTATAATAAATTAAATAATAAATCTTTTATATCAATAATTAATAAAATGGATTTTAATACTGAGAAAAATTGTTAGCAAAACTTAAAGGGACAGAAAAGAGCTATATAAATCTGAAAATGAGCAGCTGCATAACAAGTGGAGAGACTACAGTGCGAAAAGTGAGACTGTGTATGTGTCAGAAAGTACCATAGTTTCTTAAAGTTGTATGGTGATTCTAAATTTTGTTTACAGTTGTATTTAGTGTGTAAAGTGGAAAATGACAAGTGCCACATTTATATCTGATTCCCATGCACTTGAATATTCAAACAATCAAAAATATATCTAATGTATGTCAGATCATAACTCATGCTTATATTGTACACATGCTTATGTTGCAAGCTTGCATAGTTCAGTTTCATATCACTTTGATGTATAAGATTTTGATTGGTATTTCAGCTATTGGAAGGGACGTCTACCGCGTCAAGGTTGGATGTACCTGTCAGTGAACCATCTCTGTTTCTACGCATATATCCTAGGCAAGCAGACTGTAATCATAGTGAGGTGGTCTGACATCACAGAGCTGAGCAAGGAGTCCAACTTCCTTATAACAGACTCCATCAAGGTAGCCACTAGAGATAAAGAGTATTACTTCTCCATGTTCATGCACTGTCAGGAAACCTACGCTTTGATGCAGCAGCTAACAAACATGGCAGTCAAAGAGTTGAGTCCAATAATATTTTATTTTATTTTCTTATAGTTTATTGTTTTATATTATACAAACACAACATGTCTTGTTCAAATACATGAACTAGTAAAGACATTTTAAATTTTATTAATATACAAAAATTGACAATAACCATATACACACTTAGCGAACGAATGGTGCAAAAGAATGTAAAGAGACAGAATAATTGTTTGTACCATACATTCACTCATATTTTCAATAAAAAAATTGTTTTAGATTTGTGTTGTTTATTGTTGGTATATTATGTAGTTGGAACATATTGTTTGTTTTGTTATAAACTCACCTATAGATTGTTATGTGTATAAAGGTTGATGATTATGTTATTAGTTCCCACACAGCCATTTGTTACAGTCAAACTATGGGTTTAGCTACTTCGAGGTACCCCAGCTAGGGAATTTATGAGACAATCACTTGAGATCGCTTTGTATTCAAATCATTATGGCTAAAACAACTTGAGATTTTTTTCACTCTAGCTCTTTTTAAGGAGGATTCGAGAGAGAGGCATTATAAAAACATTTTCCAATAATCACTATTTCAATTTGGAGAACAGCTTTGTGTGATGCCATTATTACTAAAGTGCTCATTAAATGAGTGCCTGTTAGCCAATACCCTATACTTTTGAGAGAAATGTTACAGTGTGAGGAAGATATATTTTTTGTTATTAAAATGTTCCTTATAAATTGACAAATATACATTATTGAATATCATATATTAAGTAGGTACTTATATCTCAGCATAAATGTATGTGTGTTGTCCTGTATCATATTACGTGGTGGTTGTGTTTAGTTTAGCATTCCTATCTCATTGTTTACATTAGCAGCTGATAAAACCATTCTTATTGGTGGCATAATGATTAATTCAAATACAATCCAACCTCCCCCCCCTCTCTCTTTCACGTACACACACACACACATACTATTACATTACAGTGGAACCTCTCATAACGAGTTTAATTCGTTCCAGACTCACTCGTAATGCTAAACATTTTTTCCTATAGAAATCAATGTAAAATACGATAATGCGTTCCATGCCGAAAGAATAAGTATTCTTGGAGACCTTAATGATTTTTTTTTATTAACGTTTATTCAAATAAAATTACTTATAAAAGAGTGTATCAACTTGTAATACAATTTAGATTAGGTAATAAACGTACCTAAATAAAAATATGAATTTGACATTTATGATAATTAACCATTTTTAACTAGAAAACTAACCATAAACGTAACCGTTTCGTAGACATTCTTGACACTCCCTTTGAAGCATCCATCTTCTTAATTTTATCTTTGTTCTTGAGAATAGTGCAGATCATAGTATGTGCGTGTATGTGCGCGCTAGATATGCCACACTCACACCTTGTTCTCGCTTTTCAATGATTTTACGTTTCATATCAACAGTTATTTTTATTCTCTTCTGGCTGTCTTCTTGTGTTTTTTTTTCGAGGACAATTTTGAATGGATTATAATACTTTGTACATAAAAAAATACTAATAATATCAATACAAATTTTGGAAGGATGGGTGATCACATGCGAAACCAAGGCGCTTACGGAGCGAGTGCTAAACACAGACTGATGTACTGGCGTGGAAGTCCCTGCTCACAAGGTCACAAGTGAATGTCGTGAAAAAGGGACTTACCTACCTTTTCTATGTTACTCGTTATGCGAAATATCGCTCGTTATGGGAGCAACTTTTTCACATTTTTTTTGCTCATTATGCGAATTACTCGTTATGAGAGGTGCTCGTTATGAGAGGTTCCACTGTACATTATTCTATATAATACTATTATTACATGGGTACATTGCCAACCTTGTTTGTGGTCTTAGCATATGACATTTACAGCATATGATATCATCCAGTAATCTTATTCAATAAACATGCAACTCATCGTACAGGGTGGCAAGGAAAAGAACCTGGAATCTCTCAATTGAAAATCTGAGACTCTGTAATGTAATGATCAACGCATGGGGGGGGGGGGGCGAATGCTCTCTGAATGAGGAATATACTAAGGGGGGGAGGAAGCAATGCATCGTGCGAACCTCACCATGTTCAGGACAGTCATCAACCAGAACCTATAAGAGATCTAGAAATAGCACCTTTGAATTTTGCCAATGATGACAGATAAAAATCAACATCCCTGAAGAAAGAGTTATAATTTACGCACGATCTTTGGTAGAATAAATATTGTGTGTAGTTTGTATGACATTGCGGAAGTTGAAAACAATGTAAACTAATGTGGCTGAGTAATGTGGCTACCTGGCAACTTTTTTACAAATATTATTTAATTAACTAAAGGCAGCTTATTTTTATGCTGAAATTGTGTTATTGATATGAAAATACAAATTACATTTTTATCACTGTGCATAATGTTAAAACACGTTTGTTGGGCACGCTCGATTTACACAATGAATATTATGTTTACAACAAACGTTACTCCTCTGTTTATGTTTAGTACAAAGGTATTCTCTACCATAGATTTACACAATGATTATTATATTTACAACAAACGTTACTCCTCTGTTTATGTTTAGTACAAAGGATTTAGTACAAATAGATTTTTTTTTTTTTTTAAAAAGATATATCTGGGTTTGTTATAAACCCAAATACAACCTTATACACCTTTCACACTAAGCTAAAAGCTTGTGCCGTGAAAGGGGAGTTTGCCGGCACCTGGGATCGAACCACGGACCCCTTGTTCTGAAGGCCGAGACTCTACCTCCAGGCTTACACAATGAATATTATTATATTTACAACAAACGTTACTCCTCTGTTTATGTTTAGTACAAAGGTATTCTCTACCATAGATTTACACAATGAATATTATATTTACAACAAACGTTACTCCTCTGTTTATGTTTAGTACAAAGGTATTCTCTACCATAGATTTACACAATGAATATTATATTTACAACAAACGTTACTCCTCTGTTTATGTTTAGTACAAAGGTATTCTCTACCATAGTTTTTCTACCTTTTTGTTTATTAATTCTTAATTGTACCCTGAATTCCAAGTATTTTATACAAAAATAAAGTCACATCATTAATGATGAAGTGAGTTTAATACAACTTTTGATTAATTATTATAAGAATTATTAGGTATAGGTTTATAGTTTTATGTTTTATTTCAGTTTAATAGATGACAAGGGTGGAGGCTTCAATGAAGACAAAGATCTTCTAACAAAACTTTCCAAAAATGTCCAGAAAACTCCCTCCTTTGTCAAGAGAGACCTGGATGCCAGAAAGCATTCAGCTGCATTCACATTGAAGTTCAGGCTTCCTCAGGCAGAGAAGTTGGACGGCACTGTGGAGTGTACTCTCTGGACTCCATATGACAAGAGACATAACTGGGGCAGACTGTATCTCTCACAGAACTTCTTGTGCTTTGATAGCAGGGTAACCATTTTTATTTTTTGTAGATTTTGTACGCTTTTTGTAGTTCCTCATGCATGCCTTTGATCTTTGTGCACCCTTTCTCTTAACCATATATTATGTAATCACTCGTCTTCTTTCTTTCTTTTTATACCACACTATGATTTCATACCAGTTATTTGGAACAACATTCCTAAACATTAAACCTTTTTAATATTTTAATTAAGTACTGATGATTAGAATTTTTGTTTATTGATGTTTGCAGGTCCCCCACTTAGTCCGTCTGACCCTTCCCCTGATCACGGTGCAGCAGGTGGAGAAAGCTGATGGAGAGTCTAAAACCTCTATCTACATTACTACGGCACACCACTCCAGTTTCTTGCTCTCCAGCCTTCATGATAGAGAATTCCTGCTGCAGAAAATATCAGAACTTCTTGCTAAATTACCAAGGTAATTCTATCAACATGTTTAAAAACTCAATATCTTCACATCGACGAAATGCTAAATGGAACTCTTCACCGTAATTGGCATTAACCAATTATTTATTTTTTAGATTTTACTGATGTGAAATTATTTTGGGCTTTTTACACTCGAAATAACTTCAATACAATGAAATTTCTTTACGTAGTGATTTGTGGTTATTGTATTGTTTGTGAAACTGTAAATTGTTTATAATTGCCTGTCGATTCCAAGTGACAAAGCAAAGGCGTACGGATGATAAGAAAAAATAAATAAGATTATTGTAAAACATTGTAAATGTAGCATATGTGACTGCTCAGGTATCTGTCAGCTAATAAATACAGACAGAATTATATATAAATGGACTTTCAAATTTTTTTCTGCCTCCCTCTCACCTTTGATCACAAAATTATCATGATTCAATTGTAACTGTTCGAGGGCTTGTGCGCGTTTACATTGTTTTCAACTTCCGCAATGTCATACAAACTACACACAATATTTATTCTACCAAAGATCGTGCGTAAATTATAACTCTTTCTTCAGGGATGTTGATTTTTATCTGTCATCATTGGCAAAATTCAAAGGTGCTATTTCTAGATCTCTTATAGGTTCTGGTTGATGACTGTCCTGAACATGGTGAGGTTCGCACGATGCATTGCTTCCTCCCCCCCTTAGTATATTCCTCATTCAGAGAGCATTCGCCCCCCCCCCCATGCGTTGATCATTACTTGTGTATACTTTTTAAAACGTATTCATTTCATAAGTGAAAGTTTTTGTTTTTTCCATGATTGATGCATGGATTGTCTCATCGAGAACATTTGTTTATTCTTTGTATTTTTTTTTCAACATAGTGTTAATAATTTGTTGTAAAATAATTTAACAAACTTCGCCGATTTGTGAACCATACAATATTTAAGTTTATAGTATATAATCTGTAATAGCCGTTTGTATTATATTAATAAATTAAAAAAAAAAAATAAGAATTTTAAAAATTCATCCAAATAAAAACACTGTTTATTTTAATGATTATACACTCGAAGAATGCTTTCGTCAAGTTAACTTGAGATTATTTAGAAAAATGAATAAGAAAACAAACTTTTAGTTTCATTGTGATATTAATTTTTTAGGAAATTAATTAAATCAAAACTAAAAGCGATGATGACAACAAATACTTTGTTATTGGTATTTTTTAAAGTATTGAAATTAAAAAATATTATCATAAAAGACAACATATTATGACACATGTCAAAGAAAATGATAGTTACCTACACCTTGTGTGTATAATTTTAGGTGCAAATAATAACTGGATATACGTGTTTTGTTACAGAGATATACCTTCCAAAGTTCTGAGCACAGATCTGACCTCCAGTGATGACGGATGGAGTCCACAGCCACCACTTATGACCCTCTTCAAAATCAATCAATCTGCCCCCGCTAGAGAGAGACAAGCTGAGAAAGTAAGTTAATTGCTGGTCTACTTGTTTTTCATCACAATTTTATTGAATACATATTAATCTGGGTTCATAATAATCATCATCATCATCACCCTCAACGCTCCTCTCGGGAGTACAGGGCAAAAACCAGCTTCCTCGCGAGGAACCAGAGCGATCCTGCGCCAATTGCGTCACCTCTACCCACGGCATTCCCTGCGCTCTGATGTCAGCGCACAGCGTCATTCGTGACATGTTCATACCATCTTAAATATCTTCCTAAGACACTTGTTTTCGAAGCTTATTATATTCGGTTCTTGAGCCTTGGTTAGGTGCCAAGACTCACAGCCATATAGAAGGATTGGGATGATACATTTAGACATTTTGTCCCGACGCTGAGTTCAGACGCATTCCAAACTTTGTTCATGTTATTGAAAGCTCCAGTAGCAGCTCCTATGCAGATTGGTAATTCCAACCGGAGATCAACCTCTGGTGTTATGGTTGTTCCCAGGTATTTGAATTTGCTAACCTGGGATATTTGGGAATTTCCAACCATTAGTGGGGTGTGAGTACTCGCACATGCATTATTACAAATGTACTCTGTTTTACCAGCGTTCATAACAATAATAAGTTTTATCAATGAAAGACCTCAGTAATAAGATTGTATTATCTCATAATGTGCTCTAACATATTCTTATATTATGTTATCTTCAGTGTAGATAATCTCTTAAATATTTTTTTGTTTACGTATAGTTTATCTGAAAATGTAATACAATACTCCTAAACAATGATTATAACATTAATAAAGTATTTCAATGATTTTATGTCACGGCTGTCAGTCACATGAGTATTTTCATAAGACCGCTAGTTTACCAATTAATAAGTCACAAAGTAAAGAAATCACTCAAAAATTTCATTTTAAAAAAATGTTAAATGACTCTTTCATTATTTATTCTTGGTCTTTATTAGTACTATTGCGTATATACAAAATACAATAGAGTATTTTTATATGAATATATAGAATAGTGTATTTCGACTCATTGTCAGCAATAGCAGTGTGTTAAACGTTAAACATTAAAACGTTGCAAAAATGCTGATGCACATTACTATTCTAGTACCGTCAATTACGTATGTAAGCAAAACACGAATGTGGTTGAAGAAGGACGAAAGTGGAACAAATGCAGTGGAGATGCGATCGCTGCGAAGAATAGTTTGTAAAACGTTGCGTAATAGAGTGAGGATATTAGAAGAATGAGCGTATACAAGAGGAGTGTTGTGGATAAAATGTGTGTAAATAATGTATGATGGTTTTGATATGTTGAACGAATGGGTGAGGAAAGGATGATAGAGAGGATATACCTATCTGAATGAGGGGGTGAAAGAATTCTCGGGCGTCCGAGAACCACGTGGCATAATCAGTGGATCAAATTCTCAAAGCCGGCCGTGTGTTAAGTGAGAGAAATTGAAGTGCGCACGTGAGAAATTGTATGAATGTAGAAGGAGCGATTGAAGTAAGTAAGGATAGATCTATATGACATTCCATTCTCTCTGCCTACTCCCACTTGGGATACGGTGTTAGGTTATAGTATAGTATCTTTATATATAAAACTGTAGACCTTATTTATGCCTTCTCTGAAACATGTGCTTTATTTATCTATTTACTCCAAATATGAACATTGCTATGTGTATTATAGTAAATTTTATACAATTGTCATATTTTTTTAACACAATTCACAAAGCATGAATTTCAAAAACAGTCTTTCAAGTTCCAAGCTGCAGTAGTACCAAATGTGAAATTTATTTTAAAGGTTAATAGGTTATTTGTATTCAATGGCAAGTAGTTAGGGTTGTTTATAAACTTATTCTCAATTTTCAAATATATTGTAAGAACAGGTGTTTGTGAGCTGTGTTTTATATTTGAATGTAACGAACTGAAGGTGACATTATGCCTATGTTTAGGTTAATATATTCCTGATAGGTTGCATATGATAAAGCCAAATATGATTAGTTGCTTACAATATAAGCTTAATTTTTTTATTCTGAATTACTGTCACATCTTATTAAAGTATTGTGATACAGAAAAGAACCTAATAAACAAGATAAAAATAATTATTCATTCTATTTTCTTATTGATATATATTTCAAATACAAGTGTATTTTCAAGACCATAAATCCTATTTATATCTTCTTGGTGTAGTCTTTGACATTGGTGATCCTTAGACTCCAGGACCATTTAGAATTGACCTCAGACATCAGTGGGAGCTGAATTGTGACACTTTTCTCTGTCTCTGTCCACTACAAATGTAAAAGAAAATGACATGTGATTAAAACTTTATCAATATAAATATGTATATATAAATATATTATTGTATTATTATACCACCACGGCACATCTCACAAGTGCGGTAGCTTTTACCGCCTGCCTTTTACAGAACACTCAAAAATTGTAGAAAAAAATGGGAGACCAATGATTGTATTTGTTAAATAAATTAATTACTTCTTTGCTGGGTGCTTTAAATATATATTTTTTTTAATGATTCATAATAGAATGTGTTAGTATATTACTCACCGACAGAGGAATATCCTCATTGCCTATCAGAGTGATGTCACTTTTGCCCTTCTCCACTTGCCCCACCAGTGCTCCGAGGCTCAACTGACTGCCTTGAGGCCACTGCAGGACCAAAGCAAAGACATCAGGAGAGTCTCCATTCACTTTCTTGGACTGTGTGTACCATACGTTGCCATCCAGTGTGTCATTTTGATTAATCCAGTTTGTAGTCTTGTAAATTGCTTCTCCGTTTATTTTTAGCCACTGTCCCATCTGCTTCAGTCGATCTTGGAATACTGGCACAATTGTGCCTTCCTTGGTTGGTCCAACATTCATTAGTAGATTGCCTGCAACATTTATGTAAATCAAAACTTGTTCTCGACTGCAGATATTCACATACAGTTGAACTCTGATATACCGATCACAGCTATAGGAAGATAATGATTTTAATGGGCAATTTTTCTTTGGGCTTCTGATTTATTTTTGTTTTCATACAAATATTCGCTGTAATAAACAAATTAGAAATTCCTTAAAAAAGGCCCATAAATATATCTGAAAGCAATTATATCTTGCATATTCACTATCTTTCATAACATCCCACATAAATAATTTAATTACTACACATGATCAGGAACCTCTGGTATACAAAATCCAATTGTTTACCATTATTCCCATTAAATGCATTATTCAATTTATTCAATTATAAACAATACCTCAAAACAGCAACTAAGGTTGCTGGTGTCAGAGGCGTGCAGTATTACAAATCTGGTAAAACAATTCATAAATTTAAATTATTTGATATTATACATAGTAAATTATAAGACACCAGAGCAAAAAATCACAGAACAGCAACAATATTGAAAACAAAAAACACAAAACACTATTACAAACATTGAGAAAATTATTAGATTTAATTATTATTATTTTTATTTGAGTTACTAACATCACTGCTATGTGATTTTTACATAGATACATAATTCATTTGATTAATTTTTGATTTTAAATCAATTTTTATTTTCATACAGATTTGGAATTTTTATTAGTATAACTTAAAGTGCATACTGCAAATAAGCAAATTTAGTTGGTCCTTCAATCTCCTTGTAATCAATATAACCTATTGCTATAATCTTACCTCCACAGCTGACTGTTGTAACTAACTCTTTGATAAGTCCTTCTATTTCAAAAATTTCTGAAATCTTTGCATCTCTCCTGTACCCCCATGATCGCTTGTCCACTGTCATGCAGTTCTCCCATTTGTGGTCCTGTAAAATCCCTACAATTGGATAAAATGTTGCTCTTAATTTATTTGAAGAAAACATGGCATAACAAATTATTGTATAAATTAGTGAATATATAAAGAAATTGTTGTCATAGGGTTGGTTGGTTTACAATAAATAATAGAAAAATAATACTTTAAACATACCAATGCTCTGAGAAGTAATGTAAGAATAATACCTGGATTATATCTGTCTGTACAAGTGTATACACCTCCGTGGTTACATGGCATCCCAGATCCCCATCTATCTGTAACTACTACGTGATCTTTCACAGGACTTTTGTTGAACAGCCAGGCAAGGAACTCTTTAGACCTCCAGTACTCCTCATTAGGTTCCCAATCTCCATCGGTCCATAGAATATCAGGTTTATAATTGATAATCAACTCTGTAACCTCAGGTAGGAACTTCTCATTGACAAATGTATCTTCTTTGAATCCACTTTCTCTGTCTTTAACATACATTGGATTGAACCACTCGTATAAAGAATAATAGAGACCAAAGAACATGCCGTCTTTCTTTTTAACAGCTGTTTGGAGTTCACCCACTAAGTCCCTGTGTGGTCCCACCTCCATGGAATTCCAGCTGAATGCTCTAGAGGATGGCCACAATGTGAATCCCTCGTGGTGTTTACTTGTCAGTACTACATATCTGGGATTGTAAACAAAAGATATTATATAAAGCTGTAGTCAGTATATACTAATGTGAATTTTAAATTTACTCTCACTTACTTAGCTCCTGCATCGTAGAACATTTCTGCCCAATCATCTGGGTTGAAGAACTCTGCAGTGAACTGAGGAGCAAACTGTTGGTAGGTGAAATCTGGGGGATAATTCTTTTCCATAAACTCACCGTGTCCTTGTGCATTATCTGAAAACATACATTTTATATTTTGCACATATGTGATACATCCAACATATATTAATCAACATTTCTTTATTACCAATCTGTATTATTTTAGCAAATGTTAATATCTTGATATGTTCTTATTACATACCTTTCCAGTTTATCCAAAACCATTCACTTCCGAAACTTGGCACAGAATAAACCCCCCAGTGTAAGAATATTCCAAACTTAGCATCATCATACCATTCAGGTACAGGCCTAGAGTCCAGACTCTCCCAGTCAGGCGTGTATATGTCCTCAGTTGGCTCAGCCTGCTGTGAGTGGACTACAGAGGCCTCACTCTGTATTAGGATCGTACTTGTGACACATAACATCCACACAATCTTCCAAATCATTTTGTTGTATAATCTGAAATCAATATTTTTATCCGTAGTTTATTTTTGATCCATTTAAATTATAATGGTTTAAAGTAAATTTGATTAAATATATTACTATGTATAATTTATCGAGGGTTTGTGTATTCACATAAGAAGATACATATTGAGAATTTTTTATAGTATCTTTAAAAACGATGTTAATAAATTTTATAATTTAACTCATCAAAAATTGTTTTTCACACTAATTTAGTTTTCCTGAAAACGTAAAGGTATAAGTTTCTAAATTTATTTTTATTGACTTACTCCAACACTATTTTATGTACTAAGCCACTTTTCAATTATTTGCTCAACTTGCAGAGTTAATTTGTGAAACAATTAAAATCCACTGATGTGAATATTGTTTGTAGTAGTGAGTGCTTTTTATACGGCAGTGTGGGGTGTGGTCGTGTGGTGCTTCATTGGATGTCTGATGGCAGATACCCTTATCTCTGTAGTGCATTCTAACAGACACTAATACTCAATTAACAAGTGACACTTCAGATGACAGACATATCTTTTTATTTAATCACAGATATTGTCACTGTTATGAATAAATATCATCGCTAACTTGTATTGCTTGAACCTTGTCATTTTATGTCGCCCTTAGGCTATGTTCACATGGCAAATCACGCTTCCATTAATGTTTCATTGAAGATGGTAAGATCTGATTTGAATGACCTTGTTGCCTTTAAAACATTGCCTGTTTCCAAGACAATTATTATTATTTATCCAAGTTAGTAGCGTTACAAATAGTTCCAAAGCATAATCCAACCAGAAATCTATATTAAATCTTCTGGAATACCCTCAGTAAACAATGATTATGGGGTTGGCTCAATACTAAAGAAATATCTATCTTTGACGCAAGTAAATAAATCAATTAAGTGAGGAAGAAAGCGGCTATCCCATAAGTAGGATTGACAGCAGACTCACTTACTGTTATAAGAAGCCATTGGACGGTGGGTTTCTCTCAATGAATTATACAGTATGTGACTATTGTTTCCATACAGATAGTGGTGTTTCGCTATCTCTGCCACTCGTCTATAATTAATATTTAGATAGGTGCCTATTCAAAAGCGTAGATTACAATCTTATAAACACATTGACTTGTGATGAAACCCATTATCACCATTACTATTATCTGTCATACAAACCTTATCTGTCATCTTAACTAGTCACATTCTCTGGGGGGTAGACAAGACATCAGAATTGCTATTCGGTAATGCTAAAGAAAATCTAAATAAATTTATTTATAAACAAACATAATATTATCTGTGTAATCCTCTTCAGTTTGTTTGATTGTGTCAAAATATTTTGATTTTGAGCATTTATTTATCTTGTTGCTGTGTATATTTATGTGAAGGGTAATATGAAATTGGTGTTTAATGAGGGGATTAGTACTGCCACTTAAAATCTAACTCCAGAATAAATGACTGATGGGTCTTTTTTTATTATTTCTGTTTAGATGAGCTATGATTTCATGAAATACTTTTGTTTAAATCAAATACCATTTGCTGATTTACTCCTTCATGATACAAGTACTTTGCTTAATTTGATAGTTCTCAAAAATTAAACCATATGATAATAATTAATCACATTTGTTTATTTCTGTATGTTGACAGTATAGAGTTAATATGGTGGCCAGATCCCAATAGGTATTTATCTTCATATTTACATAGAGTAGGGATAATATAATATATATAATAGTAGGCATATGATTTGTTTAGTTTATTATAATATGTGAAGTAATATAAAACAGAGATATAGCATTTTTTATTCATTATTATATTTTCTTGTTGTAATATTTCACATTTGTGATTCTAAGACTCCATGACCATTTTGATTGGACTTCAGACATGGGAGGGAATTGAATCCAAACATCCTTACCTGTTTCGGTCCACTGAAAATAAATAAAACATATAATAATAATAATAATAATAAACTTTATTGTACAAAATATATGAATACAAATGATAAAGTTACATGGTATAAACGAATAATTTTGCACAATGGGCGAGTTTATCGCAGGGACGCGATATCTTCCAACTAACCCAATAAAATAATAAACAAATGGAAAAAGAAATATATATGTAAAAATAAAAATATAAAATAAAAACATATGTACATTGATATTATTTCTCTTGGAATATATTTTAGCTTTCAATTAACTAGATATATAATTAATTACCTTCAAAGGAGATCCATCATTGCCTAGCATATAAATCTTACTATTTTCTTTATCCAACTTTGCAACTAATGATCCTAGGTTCAGTTGACTGTCTTTTGGCCACTCCAGAATTATTGCATATATATCTGGGGAATTTTTGTTTTCGTCTATTATTTTAGACTGTGTGTACCAGGCATTCTTGTTAATTGTGTCATTTTGATGAATCCAATTAGTTGTTTTGTATATAGCTCCTCCATTTATTTTCAACCATTGTCCCATTTGCTTGAGGCGATCTTGGAAGATAGGTATGATGGTTCCATCCTTTGTGGGACCAACATTCATCAGTAAGTTACCTGCAATTCAAATTGTGTCACAATATTTCTTTATACGTTTACACACACACATCTCGTCTCACCGCTCCCCCTGCAGGATAGGAAGAAAGAATCAAATTCAGCTTAATAATCTCCAATATATCATTTACCTCATGCGTTTACCAATACCTCATTTGTTTTATGCTGGTATATGAACGTTGACACATTTTTGTAATTTCTTATACCATACCTTTTTTTTGTATTCCGAAATAGATTTATCTTGTAGGTATATAGTTTTTCCAATTTCTCGTTATTTAGTATTGTAGTGTTTTTTTCACAACTACTAACTCCTTTTTTGAAAGAGGGGGAGTGGGAAAATGTGAACTTCTGTAAACTACGTGAATTGACCACAAAGTTTTCAGAAGTTCATGAATGACTACGTGTTGAATAAGAGAAATCGGCGTGCATGTATGAGAAATTGGATGAAGGCGGAGGAAGCGAAAGATGTATGTAAGGATAAATCAATATGGCGTTCCATTCTCTCTGAATACCCCACATGGGAAGTGGCATAAGAGTGTAGATATCTATAGATAGTTAGATACCTCCACAACTGACTGTAGTGACCAATTCCTTGATTAAATCTTCTATATGCAGTATATCTACAAGTGGTATATTCCTTCTATAGCCCCAGGACATTTTGTCTACTGTCATACAGTTCTCCCATTTATGCTTTTGAAGAACACCTGCAAGAACATTAACTTTTATAATTGTATGAAAAGAGACTCTCTTACCATTGTCAAGTTTTGTTTATTCAACATTATTTAAATATGTTATTTTAATTTCCTATTTTGCAAATGGTTAACAGCTGCTCATATGTTAAAATTGTTGAATAATTAACATAATATGTATATCTCACCTGGATTATATCTGTCTGTACAAGTGTAGACACCTCCGTGGTGACATGGTATGCCAGATCCCCATCTATCATTCACTACTATACTTGTTTTAACAGGACTTTCATTGAAAAGCCAGGCAAGAAAATCTTTTGACTTCCAATATTCATCTGTAGGTTCCCAATCTCCATCAGTCCACAATACGTCAGGTTTGTAATTGTTTATCAATTCTGTCACCTCGGGCAGAAACTTTTCATACACATAAGTTTGTTCTTTGAATCCTTTGGACTTATCTTTTAAATACATTGGATTAAACCACTCATACAGAGAGTAGTACACACCAAAGTGCATGTCTTTCTTTTTTCTTATAGCGCTAGATAGTTCACCCACTAAGTCCCTGTGTGGTCCCACCTCCATAGAGTTCCAGCTGAATGCTCTAGAGGATGGCCACAATGTGAATCCCTCGTGGTGTTTACTTGTCAGTACTATATATCTATAACATTATCATGAAATTTTAATTAGCTCACATTTCTCCAAACTCTACCTCCCACATAACAAATCAATTTTTTTATTCCTTTTGCACATCTTCTCATCATCATCATCATACAGCAGAACAAACACTAGAAGTAGTAACTTACTTAGCACCAGATTCATAAAATATATCTGCCCAATCATCTGGATTAAAGAACTCTGCTTTGAATTCGGGTGCAAACTGTTGATAGGTGAAATCTGGAGGATAATTCTTCTTCATAAATTCCACAAAATTTGGAGTCTTTGCTAAAAAAATAGTCGTAATTTAATTTCCATATGTACTGTAAGAAATCTATGCCATGTCATAAAAAATATTTGATGAACATTGCATTTTGTAAATCTAGAATTGTTACAAAATTAAGTAACCAATGCAATTACATGTTATAAATTATTTTTTAAATATTACACCGAGAATAATTTATGTATAGCAATGAGGGACATGTTAATTCTAAGAAAAAACATTCCCAGAAGGAGATTTACTTCAAATTTCTAACTCGCTTTTACACTTCAGTGTTCTAATATTACTAAAGTAAATTATTTTCAAATATGAAATAATTATGTTTTATTGAATAGGTACCCGATATGATGGATCTTGTGTGCGACTGAGTTCACTAAGAGAAATACAGTATCTTGGAGATTACATTGATTCTAATGTTAAATGAAAAACACACATTGAAAAACCGTTAAAAGGTTAAGGAAATTGATTTACATATTTATTGACCTCAGAAATTTCCACCGGGCGGGCCATTTGAGATTGGTCTACTTTGCGTTGTTTAAGTCTGTGATTCAATATGCTATTGTTGGCTGGAGGGGAGCGTATCTGACCAACATGGCGACTCTGTGTGTAGCTCAAAGGGTGTTATTAAAAATAATGTTGAAAAAGCCTGTTGACTACCCGTTGTTGAAAGACCTATACTCGGAGGCAAAAGTCTTAACAGTCGGCAGTATATACGTGCGGTCTGCTTTAATTTGAGTATTCAAAGAACATAGAATTTCTAAGATTAATTGATAAACTACCCATACCGATGTGCAGGAAGGATGTAACGCAACGGCATTATTCCTTCCTGGGAGTTAAGTATTTTAATGACCTACCCAGTGAAATACGATCTATTCATGATAGTAAGAAATTTAGTAAGTGTGTGAAAGAATATAGAAGCCCGGCTGGAGTGAGTGACCCATTTGAAATCAGTGTTGGTGTCCACCAGGGGTCAGCATTGAGTCCTCTACTGTTTAATCTGGTTATGCACTACACAACTGCAGATATACAAAAACCAGCCTCATGGAGTATGCTGTATGCTGATGATGTGGTCTTGATGGATGAGACACCTGGTCTGAAAATCAGCAGAACAAAGACTGAGTACATGCCATGTTACTTTTCTGGACAACGACCAACTGAGCCACACATTATGCATGTTCAGAATGAGCCAGTGCCTACAGTCGAATCTTTTAGATACCTCGGCACAATATTATCCGCAAAGGGTGGTATTGACGATGACATTGCACAGCGCTCAAAGCTTGGATGGATGAAATGGAGATCTGTTTCTGGTGTACTGTGTGACAAGAAAATGCCAATAAAAATCAAGGGTCAGGTGTACAAAACTGTGGTGAGACCAACCATGACTTATTCATCTGAATGTTGGGCCCTCAAACATAATCACGCCCAGACTCTATTCACCAATGAAATGAAAATTCTCAGATGGGCTGGTGGTGTAACAAGGATAGATAGGGTGAGAAATGTCCATATCCGTGGTAGTTTCAAAGTCGCTCCCATCGGTGAAAAAATAACCGAAAACCGATTAAGACGGTACGGGCACATCTTGAGACTACCACAGGATAACATGATCAAAAAGACAATGGACGTGGAAGTAGGACCCAGAAGACCAAGCAGACCAGTGACCACCTGGATGTCCACAATTGCCAGGGACATGAAGGAGGCAAAGTTGCGTGCGGAGGATGCAGGGGACCGGAAAACTTGGAAGATGAGGACTAGGAGAGCCGACCCCAAGTAAATGGGATAAAGGCGAGGGCGAAGAAGAAGTGAGAGAATATACCTGAGAGAGAATGTGAATAGTGTGTGAGATCTAGTTAAGTATGGTTATAGAGTGGTAAAGTATAGTTATAGAGTTTATGGTATGAATTAAGTTTATAGTATGAATTAAGTATAGTAAGTATACCTAACTATAATAAAATATTAATTATGTGTATATCTTTAATTGCCGAGTACTCCCTCCCTATACACAAGATATCTCTATTAGGGAGGTAGAATATTCGACAACGAATGATTATGTTATTGTAAATGGTTTGTTTGTGTGTTGTTTTATGTATGGACAGTTTACAGCAGTGTTTTTCTTGTTATGAATGTAATTGTGTAAATATAGGAGATCAATGCTTTTTGTGATTGTGTATATGTTTCTACATGATTGATATGTTTGTGAGATGTTTGCCCTAGTACAGGCTATACCTAGTTGGGCAGCATCAATGAAAATATGTATAAGATTTGTAATTTATTAATGTAATAAAATAAAAAAATAAATAAATAAAATTGTGTAAATATTGTATTCATGTATATTTTTGAAATACATGAATACAATATTTATATAATTATTATTATGCATGCCAATTTCGTTTCAATGAGTGATAGTATCACAAAGCAAGTCAGAAATATAACCTACCTACTGAAGTTTAAAAGCGAGTTAGAATTTTGGTGCGAATCTCCTTCTGGGTACATACAATGCATCCCAAAACATTCAACGTGTCAATGTGTCAAAAAAAAGGCAGCATCAGTGTTGTTACTTAATAGCCACACTTATATTTTAGTTTTCTTATAGTTTAGTAACTAGAAAGGGTTACCTGGTGATTTTGCTTTACTTACACAACTTCCAATCTGCCCAGAACCATTCACTACCAAAGCCTGGCACAGCATACACTCCCCAATGCAAAAATATCCCAAACTTAGCATCATCATACCACTCCGGAATAGGCCTAGAGTCCAGACTTTCCCAGTCAGCTTTGTACTTGTCAGAAGGGCTCTCAGTTGGTGGGGGTGATCCACGAATTTTAACAAAAACGTTCGCCACCAATAAGAAACAAAATATTTTGAACATACTTTTTGTTTCTATTTTCCACTCCACATTTAATTAAACCTAAAACATGAAAATAAATTTCAAACATCTGTTCATTGTTTAGTCTCTCAAATAAAATTTTAACCTCAATCTATCTATGGGCTACAAGTACCACTACTACTTGTGTGTTCATTTCTATTTGTTTTTATGTTATTCCTTTTCACTTTCTTTGAGGTAAGCAGAACAGGCCAATTGCCAAACTCGTATAATCTTTAAGTTGATATGTTATTGTTTATTTGTTTGTGACGACACATAGTATAACATGCACCGTGAAGTTTGTTATATTTATATTACTCTCACATGTTAATAAAAATATTTTTAAAATACTTTATATGAATTTGGTAAATTAAAACTAAGAAATATGTATTAACTGTATCAAAATTGTACTTATTTGTCAAGCAGTTATGTTAAAATGAGGATTTATGTAAAATACATCTCATTAGAACTATTATGTATCATTATGTGTCAAATAACACGGTAATGATTTTGATTTCGTCTGGGATCAAATGACAACATAATATCGTGATATATTGTGATATGTTCTGCGGGTATGAGGTATGTATGACACTCTGGAGTGGCATCCATAGGACATATTGTATGTGCACTTCACTGACTACCCTATTTGTGGGACATGTAGTGATGATATAAATCTGGATTTGAATCTTGTTATACAAAATAATGAAATGTAAATCTTTTTACTTTTTGAAAAGTTGGTGTGTTTTGAATAATAGCAAATAAAAAAATATTCAGGTATATGTAAGACTAACAATGAATATTCCAGTATCTACTCTTCAGTCCATTGACTACTTGTAACAACAATACAATAATAACTATGTAATAAAATATGTAATAGATTGTATTGCTTATTTACCCACTGACTACGTCTTTATGTATTGTCACTACTATACTGTACTGTACTGTCTGCACAGTAAGCACCAAACTATAATGGGCACATTCATATTATATAAGGCACACATGGACATTTGACGCTCACTGGTCACTTATATTGTTATTATGTATCATATTGATGTCCAAATACAAAATGTGTATCTCCATATTCATATTCCTCATAGTGTTCCCTTAATGTTCTTTTCTCTATCCAACCTTCTCTACCTTAACTACACAAAGCATACGCAACTTATAATGAGGGTATATAAGCAGACATCTGTCACAAAATTCATTGAGGTGAATTCAACAAACATGTTGCTTTATACTTTTTCTCTAAATGCACAAAGAAGTCAGAGAATATTAACTATTGGCTACTAAACAGTTTTATCAATATTTTAACTATGAAAATTGCAAAAGTTTAAGGTGTGAAAAGTGCAATTACATTTTTCTGCAGAAAATACTTTTTTATATTATACATTCTCAAAACTCTTCTGGTTGACTCCCTGACAAGTTGTCCTTTAAAAAGTATCACAGACATTCATAAGACATGACAGATAAGACGTCTTCAATCTGGCAATGAGGTATTTAATCCATGTATGTTGGATGATTTATTCAGTGCCCTTTAATGGAGCATCCATCTTAAGGGCACATAAAGGACAACTTGCATATTTATTACATGCAGCTATTCCATGACTACCTGATTTGTAGGAAATGTTGTGATGGTATGAATGAGTTAGAATTATTTGTGATAATATTAACATGCTCATATGTACATGTATTATGTAGCGCAAATTTGTCGCAGTGTACTCCTTTGTATTTATACTGAATGACTATTCTTAATGCTGTTTGATGCTTATTCAACCATTTCAATGGGACTTGGTAAAAATGTAAATTTTTGTTTTGTGAATTACAAAATGTTGATAGTTGTTTTTTAATGTGAACTGTGAATAATGATAAAGTGATGATTAGTTTATTATTGTCGGGTTATTTATTATATTACACTCTGATACTTTTATGAAAATACACAATAGATTCCCACACAGTCACACACAAATAAATATATTTATTATCACACTGTAAATACATTTTACCATGTCATCATATTATTTGTATGATAAATAATATTTGTGTCACATCATGTCACTGTCCAGAATCTCATTGTGTTAAAATGAAAGTAAACTTGACATTAAACATTCTTTTAGGAACTCATGTAGGAAACAACCTTAAATAAACTGTTTGTGTGAAATTCCTAACACCCTAATGTAACTACCTACTGTAACACCCTAATGCAGTGTTTCCCAACATATTTTGTGCCATTTCCCACCTTAGCCTTTCCAAAATTCTTATGCCCCCCCCTCCTTATGTAACATACATAATTTTTAATATTAAAAAATTGAATTGTTTTATTTTTACAATGTAAACAATTAACACAAATTAACACCAACTGAGTGCTGTGAAACATTACAGAAGTTGCGATGGGCCCTTCAGGTGTGAACGACTGCATTGCTTAGCGAGGTTTTAAAATGTTTAAATTTGGCACCGAAATATAGCATTGCATTTAAATATCCCGGAGCGAAAGGGTTAATCTCGTGTCGAGTCCATTTTCGAATTGCCCCCCCTTAACAATCAAATTGCCCTACGCCTACGGAGCCTACGCCCCACGTTAGGAAACATTGCCCTTATATAACTGCCAATACAAATATTAATTTTTTGTGTGATTGTTTCAGGAGAAGAGATGGGAACAGCACATGACAGAGATGGGGCGTGGTGTGAGCATGTATAGAACAGCTTCCGGGGGTGAACTGGTAGTCAGAGGAGTGCCTGACTCCTTGAGAGGAGAGTTGTGGGGTGTGTTCTCAGGGTCGGTGCTGAGGAGGGCACAGGAGAAAGGGCTCTACAAGCGACTGGTGGACACAGCACTAGCCAACAAGACTACAGTCAATGATGAAATAGAAAGAGATTTGCACAGATCTTTGCCTGAACATCCCGCATTCCAAAATGAGATTGGTGAGTATTTCTTGAGGTAGATCGAAGGCATAAATGTATTATAAAAGTTTCCCACGAGGCTGTTCAAGCAGGCCAGCCTCTAAGATTACTCGCTAGGCTGCTCGTGAAGGCAATAAGTTTTACATAAAGGAGCAGATAAATAGAAGTCCCATGATTTCTATTATATTCATGTATAGGAACAAATCTTTAATGGTTGCTAGGTGAAATATTTCACAGTGTAATGTGAGTACCACTCATTAACAAATTATGAATATAAACTATACCTAAAATTAATTTCACACTTTCTTATCTACTAGACCAAGGGTGGCCAACCCGCGGCCCGCGGAGTGCCTACGTGCGGCCCGCGAAGCATACGCACACTTTTAATAATAGTCGGTACAAGTACCCGTTACTTTTTTTAAAGAGGTATTTTGAGAAAATATTCTAAAAGAAAACCGAGGAGTTTTGAAACATATCAAATTATTTTCATTAGGTGAAAATAACTGAGTATTATCGTTTTATTATTTTTTTTTACATATAACTCTATTGTTATTAATTTTTGGTAAGATATTTTATAGTTGTGTATGTTTTGTTGCTGAATTTATGATACAAGAATAACCCTATATCCTTCAAAGCACGAGCTCTGCTCAATTTTGAAGGAACAAATAAAAGAAATATACCTATATGTTTTGATTATTATTTTGTATTGATTGTTTATTATTTTAAGTTTTTATTTTTTACTGAATAAATATATTTGAATTTGAATATTATACCATTTTGAAATTTAGCGACGGGGGGGTAGAAATTTTCAGGTAAAGTAAAATTATCAAATGTTCCATATATGGAGTACATTGTTGTGCAGCCCGGTAGGAAGTCTCATTCTGAAATTTGGACTGGCTAATTTGTATTGTAAACAATGTACAGTGAAGAATAAAATAAATAAATAAATAAAATGCATAGACAATTCACACAGATCGAGCTAGTCCCAAATTAAGATATGAATCTTGTATTATGGGTACTAACACGACGATACACATATACAATGCACTAAACACATATACATGTAACACCCAGACCCAGGACAATTTCAAAAAGGTCATTCTTCACCTTGCCCTGGCCGGGAATCGAACCCGGGACCTTGTGACTTAAAGGCAAGAGCGTTACCTCCGTGCCACACCGGCCGACACAATTTAACAATATTAGTATATTCTGGGAAGAATGTTTTATTAGTAGGTACCTATATGCGAATGATTTATTTTAATTACTACACAATAATTTATTGTTTACAGGTATCTCTGCTTTGAGGAGAGTTCTGTGTGCATACGCTATTCGCAATCCTCAGATTGGTTACTGCCAGGCCATGAATATTGTGGCCTCTGTTCTCCTCATCTACTGTCCTGAGGAGCAGGCCTTCTGGCTTCTGGCTACCATCTGTGAGACTCTGCTTACTGATTACTATAATACCAGAGTGATCGGAGCTTTGGTATGATGTTTGTATTCATATGTTCCCATTATTATTCTGCACAAAAGATCCAAATGTTTATTAGTTTTATCCTCTGTCATTATCGTTGTATGTAATATAAGTAATTTAAATAATGTTTTTATTGTCATAATGTTTTTTGAAGAAAGATTTCATGATGACTTTGTTGTAGGTGGACCAAGGTGTCCTAGATGACTTGACGAAGGAGCACCTTCCAGATCTTCATGCTAAACTGCAGCAACTTGGCATGATGGAGATGATCTCTCTCTCTTGGTTCCTGACAATCTTCGTCAGTGTTATGTCATATGAGTGTGCCGTCCACATTATGGATTGCTTCTTCTACGATGGAGCCAAAGTCATATTCCAGGTATCAACCCTTATTTTTATCCTGTCACCAACATACTTTATTTATTTATTTTATTCTTCTTGCACATCATCATTCATATAACAAATAAAATAAAGCAATAAACACAAGAAAAAATGTGATGATGTGCAGTGGCGAGATTATCACTATATAGTGATTTCTTCCATCTAACCACGTAAGGTTTATCTTACTCATCAATTACAAAATTAATAACGCATATTAAAACTCAGCTGTACTATTTTTTACAGGTTATTTAAACCTTATACCAAATTGTATTTACTTTTAATCAAAGAGATTTTAGCAGTAGATAAATATAAGAAAATTTTTTTTTTTTTTAAAAAAAGATATATCTGGGTTTTTGTTATAAACCCAAATACAACCTTATTCACCTTTCACAGTAAGCTACTAAAAGCTTGTGTCGTGAAAGGGGAGTATGCCGGCACCTAGTATCGAACCACGGACCCCTTGTTCACGAGGCCGAGACTCTACCTCCAGGCTACCGACGAACTCGAAAAAATAGTAATAAAAAACAGAAAGCAGCAAGAATAAACACAACACAAAAGAAAAGAGTAAAATTATAGCTAACCATTTCAATTCTAGCAAAAAAGTCTGCATTTTTGAAAAATATTTGTAGGTATTTACCATTTCTAACTGAAAATTTTACTTTTTTATCTACTACTACTACTATACCATCACGGCATATCTCATAAGTGGGGTAGCCAGCAGATCAGCTGCATATAAAACATGCAAGCTGTCTTCTCCATGCCAATATAAAATCAAGACATTCAGGATGGGTGGCAAACCTCATCGCATATAAAAATATAGGTGTTACCAAAAGTTGAATAAGTAATTTCATTAAAAGTATTAAAAACAAGATTTTTGAGGTGTATTTGAGTTTATTTTAAACTCAAATTTATTTTTAAGAAAATGTATGTAATGCAGATTATTATATCTGTTTTTGTGTTTATATGTAAGGTTGCTCTCACCATTCTGGAGTGGAACAAGGAGAGATTGATGAGCTGCAGGGATGACGGGGAGGCTATGCAGATACTGGCTGAATATCTGGAAGGGGTATACAATGAGGACCCGTTCACACCACCTCCACATCACTTGACCAACAAAAAGGTACACATAGTTCTCGTTCACAGATATATTTCATATATTTTATTATTTGAAATCAAGTGTACAATGTAATAAATACACAAGTCATTTTACCTGTGCCATAAGAAGTAAAACATTTAGGATGGGTAGGGTATTGTGAATTAAGGATAAACACAATAAAAAAAAAATGTGTACTATTTTACTGATGTATGCCTTTTGGACACATGAAAACTTACAAAAAAGAATGGAAAACCTTTTCTGTTCTGGGTACTCTATCCAGATTCAAACACTCATTTTTATACTTAATAAATTGTACTTAACAAAATTACATTATCCATAAAATATTTTTAGAACCTAAAAACATATTTTAATTTAGATTTGATACAAAATGTAACTTGTTGTTTTTATTATTCAGAGTGTTAAAGTGCAAGATCTGATTTATGAATCGTACAGAAGATATGGAGGCATGAGCAGTGAGGCTATAGAGGAGAGAAGACTGAAACACAGACTGAAGGTTATCAGCTCCCTAGAGAAGGGGGTGGAGAGGAATGCTATCAGAGCCATGCAGGCAGATGGATATTATGATGCTGAAGAGTTACAGGTTTGTTGCAGAATTACTTATAATGTCTGTGTTTATCTATCTATCCCCTCATGCTAGATTAAATTTAGCTTATCCCTGTGCACTACTTTCATTTTTCCACATTTTCTTGATTCCTCATACATGCACACTGATTACTCTTACTCAACACGCATTGAGAATTTAATCTGTAAGATATTCATTAGTGCTTTCTCTCAAACAAATGACTTCAACCAATCAAACTTAAGACTTTCTATGATACCATTGTGTAACCATACTCTTATTATTCCTAATATATTAGTATACATATAAATCATTGCAATTTCCAGTCAACTATGTAAGTTTTAAAACAAATATTTTATATTCTCAATCCACTTGAAATTAATGACATTGTTTCCTATGAATGATGAATAATGTTTATGTACATACACAAAAAGGTGTAAGCCTTATATACCCTGCAATATATATTGAACAATACATATTGCAGGAGGTGTTATGTGTGGTCCGTGAGGAAATCCTTTGGAGCAAACGCACCCCCCAGACAGACAAGGTAGACAGCTCCCCTTGTGATGCGTACCTGCTGGACTTCCCCCAGTTCCACATGCTGTTGGGGGGCCTCTCTTCCTGGGGCAGAGGGGAGTATGGGGAAACCGTAGCTGCCAGGATGTTCAGAGTATGTAATACACTCTACTATGAATATAATATTAAGAAGGAGAGCATGCATGAGGAATTGCAAGTTGACAGAAGTGAAAAATGTATACAAGGATAAGAGTAAATGGCGCTCATCCTTCCTGTCTAGTGGTGGTGGTGGTAATGATAATGATGATATGTGATGGAAAAGGAGTACACACTTATTATTGCTGTAAAACATTTCATACAATGGGTTTTATTGAAATCTAGTACTCTTGTGATAGATTCAATGCCCTAATTTTGTACCTAATTAGAGATTGAACTGAGAATCTTGTGTAATTGTTTTAAAGTCTGGTATTCTGTCCCTGTACAATATAATTTTTTTAGATTTTATGCAATATTAAAAGTACATGTTTTATTCAGTTGTCTGACACAGAGGACACAGGCTTTGTGAATGTGAAAGCCTGTATGTTATGGGCTGGTGTGAGTGCCAGGGCTCCAGCACAGACCAGAGCTCGTGTACTGTTCTGTCTTCATGCACCTCCTCTTCTAGCTGCAGCTGATTTACGAGCTCCACCTCCATTACCAACAGGGGAAGAGGTTGCCACAGATGCTGTGGATTTCTTTGAAAGGTATATAAAATATGAATATAATATTGAAGACGTTGAGAAACTGTGCCTAGTACTAGAAATGGATGGGGCTTGTGTAGAATAAACATGGCTATTCAATTTATATATAGATCATTGTATTCGTTCACGGAAAGAGATTAGTGTAGGTGTCCATCTGAATGGGATTAATGTTTGTCGATTTGGTATTGATAGCTGAAGTGATCTACGACAAATGATGACTAGTGTAAGTATATGAAAATTATGCTAATAATGGTTTAAGAATGAATGCAAAAATACTTAACTCATGATGGAAAGTGTGTAAAATGACATTGAAAGATGAAAAGTTGCAGGAAATATGGTAAACAATGCAAGACCAATAATCACGAATGGAAACATTTCTATCACAGGTAAAATATTGCTACACTCTGCTATCTTAGTGCCAACACTCATGTATGGAAGTGGCACATGGCTGAAGAATAATAAAGGTGTCATAAATCCTAAAAAATGTTGAAAGAATGAATGGGTATAGAGTGACAAAAAATTTATGCATAGCTGAGAAAAAGAGTACTCAAGAGACGTGCCCAGCTGAGGATTAAATGGCTAGACCGTGTAGACCAGATCTCAAAAAACATTCATGGGCTGAGTTCAACATGAGGGAGCATATATGAGGGATTGGATAGATATAATGGAAACAAAAAGTGTGTGAAAGGAAGGAGGGCTCAATTCTTTCTGCCTACCCCGCAAGGGAAGCGGAGTGATGCTATGTATGTATGATATTGAAGAAGGATGCAAATAGATTCATTTCGTAACTCACAACTGTTACTATGTTCTTAATACAATATGTAGATTATCTCAGCTCGACTGTGATGTGGTTTGAAACATTTTTGTACAACGCTATCCACATGCAAGAGTTTTTTTGTTTTATTTCCACAATACAAGCATTGAGTAATATCCTTCTGTTCTAGTATGGAGATGCCAGTGACACCGGTAGAATCTCCCCTCAATGAGACAACCAGACTGAAGCGTTCCATTAGTGACGTGGCCTGTTCCTCATCTGCTCACTTGGACATGGAGCAATCACCATGTACACCTGCCAGCCAACCAGGTTAGCTACTCAAGAAATTATTACTACAAAAACTTTTTTTTTGTTTTCAATCTAATATTTCTACTACTACTACTATACCATCACGGCATATCCCACAAGTGGGGTAGCCAGCAGATCAGCAATGAATCTAATATTGATAATATATTATTCTGATCTTTGTAAATTAAATAAGTTAGTTCCAAATCCCTGGATGTAATAAGTTAAAAGTGTATGATAGAACAATGTGTTTCAGTGTTAAAATCTGATATTTATTTCAGGGACAAGCGGTGTTTGCTGGGAAACCATGAGTATTGCTTCCTTGCGTTCCCTGGCACTAGGATCTGAAGGAGCATCTAGCACTCTACCCTCACCCACTGGGTTCCCTCGCAGAGAGAAGAAAGACAGTCAGAATACAAAGCAAACACCACTTTTTCTTCCTCAACCACATTTCATAGAGCTGTGGAAACTTTTGCATGAGCTGGTACATGCCCAACCTCCTCCACAAGACTCTAGCCTGCAAGAGAGTGTGGTGAAGATAGGTAATATGGCAATTTATCCTCCTTATATTATTTTGAATTTCATCATTCCCTTTCACGGCAGACTAGCATTGTCTTTCCTAAACTAATTGATAAATTCATAAAAGTTTGCATCTGATTTTAGGGACAGAGCTCCTCCAGATGGGTGACATGCGCAGGAATTGGTTCAGAGAGGAATCTCAAGACTCTATAAGTAGTTCTGATAAGGATCTGCCAGAACCATTGACACCAGTAATTAATTCCATTCTGTATTAAAATAATTATTATAACCCTTTTATAATTTATCTCAAAGTTACTTTGCTAAACTAAAATCTCCCTCGAATAAGGCACTTATATTATAATACATTTAAAATCCACTTTTTTATTGCAATAGACTTATTATACCGGATGTTTCATCTTCCAGTGTAATAATAATTCCAAGAAAGTACCTATATATATTTTTTTGTATGCAAAGTACACAGTTAGTGGAATAAGGAGCCATATGCAAGCATAGAAATCCTTTTACGTTTGAAAATATGTTAATTCTAGAAGATAAATCTGTGTAGGTACATATATATAAGCGTAGTTTTCACATTTTACTGGATTTTCACACCTGCATGAGGGAAGACAATAAGTTAAATATATATCTTCCTATTACAAGACCCTCGAAAACTAACAGAAAAGAATGGAATACCAATTCTTTGCTGGGTGTTCCACTGAAAATGATTTTTTTTTATCATTACTTTTATACCAAAAAAAACTATCTACATATTTAATAATCGTGGTATTATTGGAATCTGTCAAAAACAGTTAGTTAAAGGGAATTTCATACCTGTTGTTTTTTTTTTCAAATACGCAAAACTAAAAAATGCAGATAAAAATAATTGAAGCATAGAATGTATATATATAATGAGTTACAATCCATTGGATTGGTCTGCAACGAGTTTTGACTTATTTCTCCACTCCTCCCTATTCTCAGCTAGTCTCTTCAACTCCATATATGAGCCACAGCTCATGTCCCTCTTCAGTTGGTCCATATAGGCGTCTCTCGGTCGACCTCTGCCATTTGTGCCTTCGGTCCTGCCCTCTGCGATTGCGATGAGCAGTCCTGGGTGCCTGATGTTGTGGCCAATCCAATTAGCTCGTTGTTGGCAGATTCTTTTGAGGAGTTGCCTTTTTTCGCCAACCCTGGTTAACACTTCTTCGTTTTCGACGTGTTCCGACCAATGAATCTTCAGCATGCGTCTATAGCACCACATTTCAAATGCCGCTAACCGTCCGCTTTCCCTCTTGCTGATGGTCCACGTCTCGCACCCATATAACAAAATGCTCCACACAAAGGCTTTAGTGAGATTCTTCCTCACGCTTAGATCAATATTAGGGGATTCTAATATTTTGGATTTTTTGTTAAAGGCAATTCGTGCCTGGTTTATTCTGCTCACAATTTCTGATTTGGAGCGTCCGTCCTGGTTTATTCTGCTGCCCAAGTACACGAATTCTCTTACTTGTTTGATGCTCACTCCATTTATGGCAATGTTCGCAGTCGCTTCCTCCCTTCCAACGACCATACATTTTGTTTTATCTTTATTTATTTTCATGTTGTACTTTGACAACAGTATACTTTCCATTTTCCCTAAGGCTTCGTTCAGCTCCATCTCGGAGTCTGCGAGCAGTGCTATGTCGTCTGCATATCTAATCATGTCGACTTTTTTCCCATTTATTTTTACTCCTGTCCAGTTCTTCATTTCTTCTCTGAGTTCATCAATAGCTCGCTGTATATAGCAGTTAAAGAGTGCTGGCGACATTGAGCATCCCTGTCTCACACCTTGTTCTACCCTCGCTTCTGCGCAGCTCTCTCCGCTTTTAATTACAGCCATTTCATTCTTGTATAGGCTCCAGATTGCTCTTCTGTCCTTATAGCTCATTCCTATCTGGTTTAGAGTCTTAGAAAGTTGTTCCCATTCTACTTTATCGAATGCTTTTTCTAGGTCGATGAATGCTACATACGTGTTTCTATTTACTGTTATTCTCTTTTCAAGAACAAGTCTTAGACTCAGAATTGCATCTCTTGTACCTGTCTCTTTGCGGAATCCAAATTGATCTTCTGAAAGTGTTTCGTTGATTTTACTTTCCGCCCTTTTCATTATAATGTTGGTGAGTATCTTAGAAGCGTGTGATATCATGCTTAATGTTCTGTGTTGTTCGCACTTTGTCGTGCCTGTTTTCTTAGGTAGCGCTCGTATCAGACATTTGGCGAAGTCCTCAGGTATCTCTCCTGTGTTATATATTTTGCAGACAAGCTTATACAAAGTGTCAAGCATGCCGCTTCCTGCGCATTTAAGCAACTCTGATGGAATTAGGTCAATACCTGGTGCTTTGCCGTCTTTCAATTTTGATAAGGCATTATCAAATTCACTTCTTAAGATGTCATCTCCATTATTTTCTTTGTCATATTCTGTTTCCAGTGCTTTACTTTCCTCAAGTATGTTCTTTCCTTTGTAAAGTTGTTCTAGGTATTCTTTCCACCTTTTAACAATCAATTCATCCTCAAACAGTAGTTTGCCGTTTTGATCTTGGATAGCACATCGTGGTTGTGTCTTATCATTGAAAAAATTCTTGACTTCAGAATATGCAGTTTCAAATTTCCTTTGTTTTATATTTCTGTTGATATTCCTGCATTTTTCTTGCAGATAGCATTCCTTTCTCAATTTGGACTCCCTGTTGATTTTGTTTCTCAAGATTTTATATTCCTTTTTTCCTTCTTCTGTTCTCGAGTTCTTTAGCCTCCTTCTTTCTTCAATCATTTCTAATATATCGACCGTAATCCATTCTTTCCTAGCTTGCGGCTTTCTTTTCTCTATTACCTCATCTGCCGCTGTAGTAATTTTCTCTTTGATTTTCTCCCATACTCTGTTTACACTTTCATTGCTCTCAAAATCGCAAACCTTAGTTTTTTCGTCGTATTTCTCTTTTACTTCTTTTGTTTTTAAAAGCTTTAAGTCCCATCTTTTCCATCAGTATGGTTTCCGCCACAACCATATTATGGTCGCTATCAATGTCCGGGCCTGCATAGCTCCTGCAGTCTTTAATTTGGTTTCTATACCGTTGCCGCGTTAAAATGTAGTCAATCTGCGACCGGAATCTGTCTCCGGGAGATTTCCACGTATAACGATGTCTAAAGTGGTGCTGGAACCATGTGTTTGCTATAACCATTTTATTTTTGGCACAAAATTCAATAAGACGGTTGCCTCTATCGTTTCTAATGCCCAGCCCATACGCTCCTACGATTGATCCCTCTCTTTCTTCCCCAACTACTGCGTTCCAGTCTCCCATTACAATCACATTTTCCTCAGCTTTTGTGTCATCTAGCAATTTCTGGATGTTTTCGTATATGCTCTCAATTTCTTCGTCGCTATGGCTAGATGTTGGCATGTAAACCTGAATGAGTATTGTATCTACGGGTCTGGTGTCTAGCTTGACTAAAATAATTCTACCTCCATATGAAATAAAAAGAATCCATCTTGTCAAAAGCTTTTCTGAAGTCAATATAAAAAGTCAATTTGTTTATTGTCAGACACTACTGCATTCAGTATGTTATTTTCATAAACTAGTAGATTAGACAGGGTAGATCTACAAGGCATGAATTCACGCTGATGGATATGGATACATAATACTAAATAAGTTTTATTTTGTGTGTATCATGTATTATGTATCATGTGCCGAATAACCGAATATTCGGCAAAACAATGGTGAAAGCGTTCGAATTTTTTGTGTTCCAACATTAATAATAACAATAATAATATTATGTAGTACTCCATATCAAATTAAATTAATTAATTAGATATTTGAGGATTAATAATTATGCATCTGCAGCTGACAATGAAATAGTAACAATCTACAAGCTATTAGTTCCTTCCAGTTTTACATTAAAACTATTCGGCAGAATACCGAATAATATACTAGGTATTCGGTATTCAGCCGAATAGTAAAAATGTTGCCGAATAGGCATCCCTACTATTACGCCATACATTTTATGAAAAAAAATCTTTAACATTTAGCACCTTAGCCTTATTCGGGGAACTTCTAGAATTTATGCAATTTAAATTAATACTCTTTGATATTTCCAGATGTCAGATCGCAATGGAAATCCTACAAATGAATTGGCAGATTGGGCTGTTTCTTTAGAGCAATTTCTAGCAACGGTGCTGGCCAACGAACCAATGGAACAATTCTTATCCAGAAAAGAGCCTGTCAATGTAGATTCTTTAAGATGGAGAAACAGACTGCATTCTATCTCCGAATGAATTCTTATTTTATTTGACTGACCGTATTCTTCTTATCTCACATTTTTATTATTCATTGTAAATAGTATTTTATTCAAGTTATACATACATTCCACGAGTCATTCCATTACACTTGAGATTTTTGTGGTAAAATCTTTCAGAAAGATAAAGTGGATGTTATTCTGTATTAACAATGTTTTGTGCATTGGAATGACTGCTGATAGTAATAAATACATTTTGGTTAATTCTAACAACTAACTGAAGGCAATTAGACTGTTGCATTTTTGTGACATAAAATAACATATTGTATTATATATATTTTTTTTAATTTTATTATTTTAACTGCATATTAATATTAGCTAATCAACTTTTATTTTACTAAACTTTTATGTAATTTATTTTTACTAACAAATGTAAAAGGTCCTTCAAAATTTCATTATTTAACTGTCTCCAACCTTATGATGAGAGACTACATATTTCCTACAATCCAATGAGCTGATTGTTTACCTGCAAATGATCTTATAATTTTACTCATTCCTTTGCTATTATATTATACGAGATTTATATTGTGTAGTGCTACTCTGTTCATTTTGAATATTGCTCTTTTTTGTGATTTTGGTTTTTTGTGACTGAATGAATTTTTGTGAAATTTATCAAATTCGTATACCAATTTTATCTAGAAGATTTCACTGAATCGCTATACCTACAAATTATGAGAATGTTGGGAACTAAAAACAAAACAAAAGGTCCCAGTTTCCAAAAAAAACTATTTCTATTCCTAAATTTATATATCAATTCTATAAATTGTAAGCTAATGAAAGTCATTTGCTCTAAAAAGTGGATTCAAATTAATGATATGATCAATAATTTTTTTTAAGATCTCATGGGAGATTTGGTATCTGGCACAATCATTCTTTATTACGTCTGTTGTATTCATACTCTCTTCATATAGCTCCTTTCATATCTTTTTGCATGTCTTGTATTTGAATGAAGTCTCATCATTCATTATTTATCTAAGGATCTGAGTTTTGTAATATAATGTTATTATTCTAATTGATTTGTTAGCAGCATTAAAAGTGTAATATATTTAATGTCTTATTTCACTATTAACTAAGTACTATCTTCCCTAACAATATGTTATTGTACTATACTAACACAATTCTAAATTGTACCTACTGTATTAAAGTCCAAAATATTTTATATTAAATAATTTGAAGTACATTTTACACTATGAAGATGTTTTTTCTCTTTGGAATATCATCATGGATACAAGAATATCGTAATAGGTACGTAAATTTATTTTTCGAATGGAATTTATTATGTTGATCATTCCCACTTGTTTATAATAGTATTTATTTATAATCAGGATGTTATTTTTTTAATTAGCTATTGTCAAATGTTTTGGACTTGGATATTCTTATTAAGATACATAATAATTTGACTTAAGATACTTGTGAGTACCGAGTACCTACCTATGTAATGAATGTGGATGGCTTAATGAAACATTTTTATATCGCACGGTTTTATCTAAGTTGCATATAGACATACCAACATAATATAAACCTCTGTACATTAAGCCATCAGTATGTAAGATGTTTTATAATATACTTTACGATTACATATGTACCCACCCACATATCCCTGTGTGCAATGTAATTAAATATGATTAAAATCAAATCCAATGATTGAGGTTAAAATAATATTATAAATGTAATTTGTCTAGTCTTGTTATTAATACTTATTACTACTATTAATATGAAGTTGCCTTTTTAATGATTGCCTTGCTTATTGTATCATATAAATAAAATGTAATGAATAAATATTTTGGCTAATCCCTTTGTAATTATTATATTTGTATTGAATTTATACATCATACATTTACCAATAATTAACACCATCAAGTACAATGCAAATGTATAAACATATGTTTGGCTATGATTTTTAAGCTATTTTATCTAAAGTTGGCAATAAAATTTCATTAGGTACTTTTGATAATTAAATAAATAATAAATTGGCGTTATAAAAGTGTTTATTAATTATTTATTAATATGTAAGATCTACTAGTGGCTCACCTCACTGGTCCACTACACAGGCTTCGATTTTGCACAGCTACATGTAGTTATCCTTAAATATCTCTTGGTATACTGATTTCTAAATATATTAGGGAATTTGATCACATTTGGGAAAGAGTAGTGAAACTAATTTGTTAATTAGTGTTGTCAGAGTTTCACATGAGACTAATTATCCCAATGTTAGGTACACTTCATAGAGGTGTACTTGTGATATAGCAGCTTTGTGAATGTTCCATTACAGTGACTATATAATCATAATAATAATGTTATATAAAGTTTTTAGGTATACATGTATTATATACATAGGTAATATTTGTTAATATTTTTATAATATAGCCATAAATGTAATGTACAAATTTAAAATGAATTGCCTAATATGATGTAAGCAAAAACCATTATTATAATAGTTAGCATATAAATTATGATTCAATATGATAGTCAAAAGTCCCGCAGAATGCATAATGCAGCCAGATGTTTAACATTCTTCTAAAAATGCATGTCTGTTCTGGAGGATCAGCAGGGCTACTCTTGACAAAACTAAACACGATCTTAATCTAGTCTTGATCTTGATCATACGACACACGAAGTGACTATTGGCCAAAAATACACACAAACAAATCGCGCGTTAGCGGTAGCGCGGTGTTTTTGACCATAGTCCCTTCGTGCGTCGTATGATCAAGATTAGATTAAGATCGTGTTTAGTTTTGTCAAGAGTAACCCTGCAGATCTAATCACAATTAGCTTGGTATTTTTGGAAGCATTTCTTGTTGTATTTTTCCCTGTATTATGTTTATTATGCTCTAGAACAGTGTTTCCCAAGGTGGGGCATCACGCCTCAGAGATGGGGCACCGCGTTTTCACATATTATTGAAAATTTACCAACTGTTTAATTAAAAAAGAGGTCGGTGGGGCTTATGACTTTTGAAAAGACTACGGTGGGGCATGACATGAAGAAGGTTGGGAAATAATGCTCTAGAATATCAAATCATTATTCTCACATGTAATTTTTTCTTGTTTCCAGTCTGTTTCTTCGTTTACATCTCAATATTTGAACACATACCTAAATGTGTAAATCAAATTTTGATAGCGCTAACAATATACAATTTTTTTGGTCTTTTCTGTTTGGAAAATGTGGCTTAAGTGTTATTATTTCATTTATTTAAGATCAATTTATATTGAGTTACAGAATTTCTTCATTTTCAACCAAATAATGAGATCAGCAGCTTATTAATTAATAATCACAAACCTTTTTTGTTCTAACTGTCCAGTAATATATTGAATCCTTCATGAATATAATATGAAATTCATTCTTTGTTGAGAATTATTTCATTCACTATTGTAAGTGTAATATAAAAATATCATATTTTACCAATTGTAATTATTATATAAAATTTATATTGTGTACCTACTGTATTGATGAAAAATTAAATAAAGCTTCTATTTTACAAAGTTTTTTTTATTATTTACGAGAGTAAACATTTTTTTTTTATTTATTTATTCAATGATAAAACAACAATACAACAAAATTATATAGTATACAAATATTATATTACAGTGCAATGGTATTTTTTTTTTATAATTTCCTCAGTCGAGCCACTGGTATGAGAGGAAACAGTTTTTTAAACATATAGGAAATTTTGGTCAAGTTACAGGTGTCTATTGTCAGTGTTGAGTTTTAATGTCCTTGCGTATCTTTTAATTCTTCTTTTGAAAATGTTAAGACTCCTAGCATCCTTGAAATATGCAGGTAGACTGTTGAATAATTTGATGGATGTATGGAGGAATCCATTACGCCTTCTATTTGTTCTCGGGAGGGTGGTTCTGTCTCGTGTTGTGGGTGTGTATTTCAGTGTTTGTGGTTAGTTTCAGGTCTGATTTTATTAGATTATTCTTTATTTTATAGAGGTGTTTGGCTTTTTCAACAAAGATAATTTCTTCTAAGTTTAATTCTTGAGTTATTTTGTAAAGGTCAGTTGTTCTAGTAAGTCTATGCAGTCCAAAGATTACTTTCAATGCTTTGTTTAAAAGTCTTTGCATTATTGTTAAATTATGGGAACTGCTATGGGCCCATGCTAAAATGCCATATGTAATATGAGGTAGTATAAAAGAGTTATAAATTATGTATATGCTTAATCTTTTTATCGAAAAGATCCCTACGCCTTAGCACTCCAACAATAGGTGAAAGTTTTTCTATTTTAATTCAGCATTACATCACAGGAAGTGCGATTGTCCGATAACTAGGTGGCTCGATCACCTGAATCATATTCTGGAAGATGGACGTGTGTTGAGTAAGAGAAATCAATGTGCGTGTATGACAAATTGTATAAATGTATAATGAAGCTTAAGCAGTTTTTAAGGATAGATCTACATGTCATTCCTCTCTCTGTCTTCCCCACTTGGGATACAGCTCCAAGGTATAGAATTTTCAACTCAAAACTTCTTTTTCCCTTTACCGTAAGGGTTGGAGTGTGATTAATTAGGATTTGGCAGAAAAACATCGAGTTTCACTAAAAATTGTAACATTTTATTTACATGAAATATATACACAAGTAATATTGGTCTGAATTAACTGCAATATTGAAAACATATTAATTAATTATATTTACATTTACAATTATCTTAGGAAGTATAACTTATGTGTGATAATATTGTATGATGTATGTACAATACAATAAGTAACCTTACATAACTACAATTAGGTACTGACAATAGTTTTATGTGATGACTTGATACTGTCCTATTTTAATATCATATATTTTATTAATTTACTATTTCTGTTAATACTATATTCAGATATGGGGTTGCTCTAAAAACACAATGAATGTATTTAATGTGTGTCTTTCTTACTGCATTAATGTGCAAATACACTTTGAAGTGCAAAAAGTTGTACTATGCATAATAATAAAAAAAGGAATACTAACATTTACTAAAGACACAGAAAATGTTTTACACAGATACAAACAGAAATAGTTAATAAGTTAAAATAATTAAATAATAATAGAACAGTGATGCTAGGAACTAAAAATATTAAATAACACTTAAACACTAAACAAATATACGCTCATAAGGAATAAATAAATTATAAGAACATATTGAAATAAATGGAAAACAAATCACAAATTATTTGAAATTTAATAAATTAATAATATCACTTATCAAAAACATTTACACCCAATGTGCGTGACATTTAAATATGATTATCAACAACTTGTTATTTATTCATATTCATGGCTTCAACTGCATTTCAATATTGTTCATATTTAAATTACAAAAAAAAAGAATGATTCCCAATGGTCACTAATATGTTTTTAATTCTAGTATTTTCCTCCACACTAATGGACATTTTCAAGATGTAAGTGAAAATTTGAAGTGTTTCTTTTTTGTAACATAAAAAATAATTTTCACAACATGAATACAAGTACCTACCATTCGTGAATTTATTCATATTTAGGAATTATCGTAAATAAACTTTATGAAGGTAAGGAATTTTTTGATGAGTTATTACTAACTCACTAGATAATTTTTACTTTAATCTGACTATTAGATAAATTCATAAAATCCAGTAAGGTATATCCAAAAATTCTGGAAAAAATCTAATTTTTGGCTGTCTTAAAATCCACACGACTTTTATATCCTCTATTTATGATAAAATTATATGGACAACATGTAAACTTCATTAACAATATTATCATTGAATATAATACATTTTCCTAAATTCTCGATAGTTAATGGCAATTTATAAAATTGTGTAGCATTACATTAATTAATAATAAGTAGATTTAATGTTCAACTAATTTTACTTGTATTTATAAAATTGTAAACATCAACAGATTTAATTTTTACAAACAATATGGAATGATTTTTAATATCATAGATAGGAAGATTATATACATTAGGTATATTGTATAACATTTTAATTGAAAAGTGCAACTCATCTAATATTGAAGCAATTATTGTATGTGTATATTAGGTATGAGTGCATATAGTTTATGTTCTATGATTCTGTCGATATGATCAATCATTTCATTTCACAAAACATTAACTTAACAATATGCTTATCAACATAACACTGTTAATGTATATTATAATCGGATTGACAACACTGTTTTATACAGGACTACATAATTCATATGTTACACACATAATATTAAAATGATGAATTGATTCATTTTGTACTCAATTTTAGATATAATTATTATAGTAATATTTGTGATGAATTTATAAAATAATAAATCGAACTTTTTTTTAAAATAACATAATAAATAAAAACAAAATTAACAAGACAACAAAACAAAATTTACAGAGTTTAATAAATAATAATTATATTCACATTAAATTTAGACTCACAATGGAAACAAAATAATTTTTTATTATTAATTCATTTTGAATTTAAAGCATGTGACTACTTTTATAGACTGTGACATTTGATTGGTGCAGAATAAATTTTCTACAATCTTGTTGTAGAACATTTTGAGAGGATAAATAATGTTATTTTAGTAGTTATTTCTTTTTTGTGATTTTTGATGTAATATATCATTATATTAGGTACATCAATTACATTGCCCACAATATAACTGGATAAAACATCGATTCAGCATTTCATAATAAAAGTTTTATTTTAATTATTGTGAATCTTTTATTAATTACATCATGAGGACAAATGGTCTATTTTTTACACACTATCTTATCACTAATATATTATTATTACATATATCTATATGTACGCAAAATACATACATACTATGTACACAGCAACAAAAACAGATCATATAAAGAGAATACATATTATAATCATATATTCATAATAGTATCTATCACAATGTGGGGGAAATAAAATAAAATAAGTAGGTATGTAGTTATATTGTCCATTAGTGTTTTTCACAGTAGGTAGTTAGGTATATACCTATAGTAAATCACACTAAAAAGCTTTTATTTTAAATTGTCTTCAAAAACTATGAAGAATTATCTAGTACTCATCGTGGACATTGTTAGACAACGTGTCAAGGGATACCTATGTGATGTTTACATTAAACAGCTTGATAGATATGTTTAAGCAACACTCTTCAATCCATTGTACTTATGTGACGTCAGCCATCTTCTGGTGATCTCTCGGCCTGAAGAATCCTTGCTCAGTCCTACACTCCCTGATGGTGACCGTCTCTAAGTTCACGGTGACGTCTGTGATGAAAATCTGACTGGCGAGGTTACTCCGCGCCAGCCAAAATGCCGCAGGTCTGCGTGGCGTAACCGGGGGTGCTTTCACTATCGCATGCGCCTCTGGAATGCTGTTGGAGTCTGAATCTTCCAACACGGGTGGACATACTCGGGTGGGTTCGCTGCTGGTGAGCGTATGCCGTGTCGGGGAGGACGGTCGTGCCCCTGGAGGAGGATCCGCGGGACCAGAAGACTGCGGCCTGGATGCCGGAGTCTGTGTATCTGCTTCGGGTGAATGTGGTGGACGAGGAGCACCTGTGCGAGGAGCTGCACCGCCAAGAGGGCCTTCCGCCTTCCTTACCCCATTTATGGTGGGTAATGTTTGCGTTCCCGCTGAAGGTAACTGGTGATTCGCCTTAGGAGCGGGAGTGGGGGATGGTAGCTTATCTCTCTTGTGAGACACGCCATTAGTTAGGTTGACCGTCGGCAAACTAAGGCTGTGTCTGCCGTTGACCTTATGCGTATAGTTATTATTATGCGGGGGAGGAGATGACCTCCGAGGAGTTTTTGAGGGCGGGCTAGTCGTGGTGATAGTGACTCCTATCTTCCCCGACTCTTTACTGAGGATTTCCGCCTTCCTTTTGGCCCCCGCCGCTAGCACAGGCCGATCCTCTGATGAGGAGCTGGAGGGAGATGGAGGTGATCTCCTCCTAGGTCCCCTCCTACCTTCTCCCCTTCCACCGTATGCCTCGAAGCTGCGTATGAGACGAGCATCTAGTATGTTCTCCTCAGGCTCCCATGTGTTGTGCTTTGGACTCCACCCCTTCCACTTGACGAAGTATTCCACTTTGTTCTGTAAAAAAAAAGAAAAAAACTGTTTAAAATCTATATGATGATTTTGTATTAATACATCAATAATTAAATTATCAGGAAAATTAAACCAATCAATAAAGGAACCGAAACAACAACAAAAAAACTAATATTTAACATTTTGGGAAAAACGTCGTCGAATTTCATAAAATCTACGTATTGACTTTAAGAAATTAGATCGAACATAATAAGCTCGCTGACTGATTAAAATGTTTTAATATAAAGAATAGTCCCTGTTATTAATCGCTTATGTATGTCCTATAATATCTTTGAAGCCATATCGGATGTACTTAAGTGGTTATACCTACATACTTACATTATATTATTTACTTATCTTAGTGCACGTATTGCTGTGATTGATTCTTAATAAATAATATATGTATATGTACCTAATACATATTAACAAGAGGTCCTCCAGTTTATTTGCTATAGGGGAGGGTTTGTATACGCGCTCACTCTTACACATGATATATGAGGGGTGCACCTATGTAATCGTTATAGGTCACAACTGCCTCACGGTTGCAAGGCGACTGACATAAAGCCTGATTAGTCAAACGCAGGATCATATATGTAACTATCAAAGGTACATATAATAAACTTAATAAATACTGACCTAGAAAGTATGTATTAATAGGTATGCATCTAATGCAAATGGAAGGAAGAATATATAAATATAGCAGACCCACCCTATGCCTGGATGTCTTATAAGTCGGAGGACTTGTATTAATTCGATCTTCCAAGCAAAACTATAATTCTCACGAGCGGATCACATAGGCAGCCTGATGGCCTGGCCGGCAAAACCCGCTACGTGGGAATCTCTAAAGCTGCATCCACGTCTTAAATGTCCCTCTCAAGAAGATAGAATGTCATGACATTAACATACAATTACATATAAGTAAAGAAGGAAAAAATTATAGTCACAGAAGAATCACAATACAGACATGGTAGCAACAAACTAAGTTGACATAATATATTATGCATAAAATAAATACTCTTATACCTAAGCACATTCTAATATAGGATGCTTCCGCCACCGCCACCTCTTGTCTGCACTTGCAGCACACTGTAGGTACATTACTTTGTATTCACCACGTATAGGCGGCTCGACTAGACAAATAATTTGGTATCAGTATCTCATTTTTTTTTAAATTAACACATGGGAGGTTTCGTGCATCCACCGACGATAAACTAGTAACATTAGGCCAGATACGAAAATAGAAGCCTGGTATTAATACTTAACAATACCTACCATACGGCAAAAACAATATACCTAAGTATCCACCATAAGGCAACAAATACAAATCTTCGGTGCTATTTGCATTAGCTTATTTTACTTACAGCACATTTATCAACAATCCATATTTTCGCTGCGCTATTTAACCACTGTAGTCTCAATAATATATATTTTTGAATGGTAGTTACATGTAGGTACCTACTCTCTACACCTACTTATATATCTAGGTGTAATGTGTGTATAGTCACTGCGTGTATTTGTAATGTTTATGTATCTGTAGGTATACCCCTTATGATACGCATGTAGAATACTTGGCGTGTTATATTTCATTAAGGTAGTACCTATTATACCTAATACCAATACTGAACACTGAGCAGCCTGCGATGGAAAGGAAAACGACTCCCCGCAAAAAACACACCATATAGGTACTACTTAATAAAACGGTTAAAAATAACCGAAACCAACCATCATTAGGGACCTTTCATATTAGTATGTTCTAAATAATTATAATGATCAGACCTAAGTATTACAAAATAATATCGCAGTACAACCTACAAATTTTACCGAAACCTTTTGATTCTAATTAAATCACATTGTTTGGTTAAACACGAATAAATTATCTAACCGTAGAGACCTACTAAATACTTATAAGTATTGCAGTGTCTCGTTTTCCATAGCTTTATTATGAGCTTTAAGCTAATATTTCTGACAAAATAATGCACATAAAAGTGTCATAGCTCATACATAACATTCAAAAGTTAAAGGCGGAGTGAAAACTGTCAGGCAGGTAGGTAGGTGCGGGCTGTACTGTATTATCAAGTTTCATAAACCCACAGAACCAGGTGTAGGACACCTTTAACTTAAATAAAGTGTCAATCTTATGTAGGTATATAATACGGGTATTTATAATTCCGTGGAAAACACACAATATACCTATACAGCTTCTTATATGTAGGTATCTATTTAAAATACATTATATTCTCTAGTTATACAATAAAGAAAAAGAAAACAATGATCGTTATCGCAATTCTCCGAAGACGGTTAGCACTTTTTTTATTCACGAAAACAAACATCTACAACAGATATCTAACGAAAATTGTATATACAGACGTGAATATAAATAAAAACACGTTTATCATAATTTAATAGATATTTTAAATTTAAGAAACTTACAGGTTTTATGGACGGCATAACACACAATGTATTTATTAAAAGTATAAATAAACACTGCTAAATCCAAATAATATAACAACACACTAGCAATTAATTGATTCATCAAATTATAAGTTAAACTTAAAGGCAAAATATAATCACTGACACGACAAAAAAAACACAACAAACGGATCAGCGAAAAAATCTGCAAAAATCGCCCACTAGTCCTCAACTGTTACCCTTCATTCCTGTGTGCGTGTGAGTGAATGAGTGATACTAAACAATATCATGTTGTTATTAAGTTTCATTGATTCGCACAATTACAAGTCTTCTTCTTTCCTTACAAATTTTAAACACATTTGGAAGAAAGAACAAACAAAAGTAAAAATGCAATATAACTACACCAAGCCCGTAAAAACACAATATCATATCTCAATACAGAATTGTACAACACACGGAGTAATGTACACAGTTTATGTTGTCGTTCCAATATAATAAACACAATATTATTGTAATAGTCTCCTGCAGTGTAATGTGTATACGTACTGTCTGTACACTGCACAGTATACACAGCTATAATACAAAGTAAAGTATAACGAGGAATGTGCACCGTGCACCGTACACTGTGCACTATACTGTTATCCCGACAGCCGGCAACTAACTGACTGGAGGTAAAATGTAATTTATATTGTGTTGTGCCTGAAGGAATAAAGGTTCGTGTGCACGTATAGTAATGTTATCATAGTATGGGTGTAGTGAGTGCATGTGTAGGTGCAATACAATGATTATACTGAATATGTATAATATGCGGTAGTGGTAGTGGTAGTTGGCGTTATTATTTACGTTGGAAGGGATACTATCTATCTACTGTATACCTAGTCATAATAATTATACTGTAATAAGTAGGTAGGTACACATGTATAGATGGTTAAGTTATAGTTTGGTTGTTGAGTAGGTATTATGTACATTGTACCGTACCACTATACCAGTGTAGGTAGGTACTATTATCCTACACTACGTATGTATGTATGTATGTGTCGTCTTGTATATAAATATGGGGAGGGCATATGAATTTGTTCACAGAGGGTGACCATAATACTGTATACCTAATATCGGCTATTATTATGTTATAAACATTTACTTAAAGTTGACATACATTATATAGTTACATTATTATCATACTTCCTTATCAAAATTATGCACAAGGACATTCGATACCTGATACAATCTTTCTAAGAGTAAAACTTGATACAATCTTTCTAAGAGTAAAACTTGATCTTGAGGTAACGTTTTTTGTTTGTTTAAGAAGGAAAAAATAGTATAGGTAGAATATCAAATAAAAAATGCGTGTAGGTACATAGTAAAAATATAAATCAAGATACGAGTACATATAGATATACATATTTTAATATAGACAATGACAATAATAACAGATCAAGTTTCTCAAACGTAAGTCGTGGGACGGAAAATATCAATACGCTTAGTATGTACATACTACATTATATTATGTAAAACTCATTCACAAAATATAAAAATTATTTAACCAAACCGAAAAAAAGCACAACAATGTTAGGTGTCACATTCAAAAAGTATATAAAGTACGTAGGTACCTACAAAAATATCCAATTTATCAAAGAAATATTCATGTAAAATGTTTTGTTTATAAATGATGGTATCCCTACTAATGCATATAATATTAGGTGCATATATTATAATATGAGTGTAATAATAATATATTTGTAAGAGTACGATAGTATAATATTGTAGGTACCTACACCTACCTAAAAAGGAAAAGAGAGGGTAGATTCACTACTAAGGTACGTTATTATTGTATACAATACAATAATAATAACATCAGTGTGATAGTGGTACCAACACATATACACAACAAATCCCTCCGACAAAAAATACTGTACAAAGAAAAATGCAATCGCTCCTTCGAGTATGAACCAACACAAAGTATCACCAACACATGCACCAAATCAACTTATTCTGATTTCAGAGGGGACTCACATACATACACACACACACTCACACCAATATGAACACTAACACTGAGTAATATGTAGGTAGGTACCTACTGTAATGTTGTGAGTACAAATTCACCAAAAATAAAAATTACCCGTCAAGACCACATAATTCGTACCACACAATGATATAGCTTTTTAAAGCAAATTCGTTCTTATGCGTAAGTAGTTAAGGGTGTATTTTTGTATATGGAATTATAGTGTCGCGGTTTTGTTTATCATAAACATTATCGGGATCATAATATTACAGCAGCTGTCGAATTAAAAATATTCACTGGTTATAAAAATAATAATGATAGATATTGTTATATTAATAGGTATTTATATTTTTTTATAATAAAACATTTTACGTATCTAATCATGTAGATATAAAATGTTGTTCTTACATCCTAATCATTTTCATTAGGAAGTTTTCCCTTACAAATGTCATAAAAACGAACGATAACCTTTAATAATAATCATAGAGCGTAACTGTAACTCTATAGTTACCTTGATTTATCTGAACTGAAAAACCTCCGTTAAATAATAACCTTATCATGAATATATTTTTCATTTTTTATTTTGCTTATTATTTAAAACTAAAATAGTTTGCTTTGCAATCACAATATTAAATTAAATTACGATGATCATTATACAGCTCATTAAACCATATGCCTATAAAAATAATAACTTTTTCGATACAATAATCTCCTTCTAGACACTGTACGTAGCTATAAGGCACTAACTAGGATTACAAGACTTGTCCATTCCCAACAACTTAGTATGAGCCAAAATAACATCGAATTATGTCTAGTGATGTCCTATTCACGATGATAAGGGTATTGGAAGAGCAGAGGGGAGGGGGACTATTGAAATATAATTGTGTATAAAAAAATGTAGGTCCCCATTATATTCACGAGGTGACAATTAATTCGTAAAGGTATGATTGAATTGATTGTAGATAATTCTATAGGCTATTATATAAGTATTTATAGTATGTACCTATGTATAAGTACCTACTCATGTTGTGTAGGTTGGTATATATATGGTTAGAAAGGTACCTAGCTGCTTAGAGGTATGTATAGTTGAAGGGGTTTGCAGATAATTAAACAGAAATAAAATTAATACTAGGGGTCCATACTACGCAGGACGTTTACGAGAAATATACCAAATATTTGTATATTTTTCTTAGTATTGCCCCAGAACAGATTCTAGTCTATTGGGGCAATATATTCCATAATGTTGTTCTTATGTTTATTTGTAAGTAGGTACTATTTTGGAAACTTAATAAAATAAAAATATCTGCATATTATTATCGATACATCATCTACACAGTAGCAAAATAAAATACAAAAAAATCTACACTACCGCCAGTTTTATGATTATTAAAAAGAAGCGTGATGAAGTTCCATAAGAGGTAAGATAAGTAGGTAGGTAGTTACCTGTATTTGTGAAAACTTTTCTGCTAAAATGAAATTAATGTTTAATTTCCAGGAGGTAGTGAATATGTATGTAGGTACGTTGCAATTAGTTGACTCAGTGTGTGGGTACTTTGGTACTTTTAATACGTTTGAATTGAAAGACTAGAGAAGTCAATCTAGTAATAAAACCACCGCAAATGTCACAACTCTCACAACAACAATTAAGTATGACGTGTAGAATCCCCTCGGCTCCGTCCTCTTCACCCCTTCACCACCTTAAAATTCCAAACAACTTCCCCTTCATGCCGCACATCCCTAACCGAGTAATATCTAATGCTTTCAAAAGTTTTATACGCCTTTTTAAGTTCTTCAACATATTGAATCAGCACTCTTACGTAACAAATTTAAGAAATCAAACTTAGGAATAAACTACATTTATACGAGTACGTGTACGAATTTAAAAGAGAAATATAGTTTGCTCCAGATCATCTTGAAGGGAAAGATTGAGGGTAGTCGCAGTGTGGGAAGGCGGCAGATGTCCTGGATAAGAAACGTCAGAAAGTGGACCGGAATCCAGAGGGTGGAAGAACTGTTCCGGCTAGCACATGACAAGTCTACGCCAGGGTGATAGCCGACGTCGGGGGACCTGATATGGTACTTTACATATAATAAATAGTTCTTGATACATATTTTCAATTATTCATACCATCACAGCATATGTCACATATGGGGCAGCCAACGGACCAACTGCAAGTAATAAACATGCAAAATGTCCTATCCGTGTCAATGATACATTAAAGGTGTGTGAGATGATACCTCATCGCGAAATGTAGATGCTAATTTTTTTTATATATGTGGTTTTACGAACACATGTCTTTTATAGGACACTCAAAAATTTACAGAAAAGAATGAGAAACCAATTCTTTGTACCGGAGATTCCACGGGCAATTGTATACATATTTTCAATTACGTCGAAAAATCATCTCGTCAGCGTTGTATTATAGTATCATACGTATCAAGAATAAAGTGCACAGACTTCCAAAACACGTTCCAACTATTTACTTGGAAATAAAAAGAAATAACAAAATTACTTCGGTAACTGCTAATCTAGTATTAATTTGTCTCTATGAATGAAAATTTAACACAAATTGAACAATAAGAAGATATAATAAACGAATAAAACTAATATAGAAACATGTTATGATATAGGTAAGTACATGTATAATTATGTAGGTTTGTAAGGCTAGCAATGAGCATTAATGATAATGACAGGGAATGTTTACGTTACCATCACAAGAGATGTCAACACAATCCCAGTTGTGTCTAATCCTACAACAACATAAACGTTAATTAGTCTTAGTGACATAAGAAGAAGGAACACGATACGAGATCTGAAGAAACCGGTTTGAAACTACATACAAACCTACACATTGTGCACGTATGTATGTACTTAACATTATTATATACATAGTACCTACTCTGTTAATGCTGCGAAATGTTATCCTTTATTATTAAATGATAATTTTATCAATTAGTTTAAAGCGAACCCTTCTTTTACACTGACCTTATAAATGTAGATATGCAGAAACAACAGCTGAATACTAATTCTATAAATTAGTTTAGTGATCACAATTTCCATCTCCCGTCTGCCTCTTATACGATCCCTAATTTTCCTACATCAATTTTTGAAACACACCCCCTAGCTCCAAATATTTATTTACTTTTTATGCGGTACATACAGTAAATTTTAGAAGCAATAAATAATTTAAAAAAAAAAAACTACTTCCAAAGTAAGAGAACGAGATGCTAGAAAACACAGTACCTACGTAAATAAAAAATGCAATAATTATATTATACTCCATAGAGTCCCTGATAAAAGAAAGCTATTCCTTTTCTGTAAGTTTTTGAGTGGCATGTAAAAAGCAGGCGTTCATGAAATCTCAGGTATAAGACACTATAATTATACAATGAGACATGCCACCCACCCTGAAGGTCTTATTTTTTGTTGTTTATTCTAGATACCCCCATTTCTACATTAAATATAGCTAATTAATGACAGACGATTAATCAACACAAAAAGCTCCGTAAATGAATGGAAATAAGCATCGCAACTAGCATCCCACAAAGGAAGCCATCCACTCTGCACCCTACAGGTCATTATGATCCACTCAGCACAGGAGATAATATTATATGTAAAGCAATACCGCATCACCTCCCGTCCTCCGGAGACAGTCACAGAATAATATTGAAACGTTCCCCGCAGGCTACAGGAAGGTCAATTAATTATTTTCCCGCCTACGGTCACCAGAGCTGGGCGGCTTTACCACCCAATATCGTCTCATTCATCCATATCGACAATAAATCCTACACCCTCCATGACAACACTCAGAGAGCTCTCACAATTATACACAGTGTCGGATTTTGAAATATAAACTTAGCTACCTAATTATGATACATTTTTCAGTTTGAAATCAGATAAATAAATATAAAATGAGTTTTAAGACATTGTGAAATAAAAGGATTCCATACTTTAATGGACTTTATGACAATCATGAAACGGCGCCGAATAAATCTTCCGACACGCATCAATTAAAATTATTTTCTCTTCGTAAAATAAGTTTGACATAAGACCGTGTAGAACGACACTTATCGCGGCAATTTATCCATTTGATGATATAAAATGAGAGTGTAAATTGTAACGATGCTGACATCTCTCTCCCCTAAGATAAACTTATTAAAAAGCAATATCGTATTAATCACCAAGCAAGCAGCTAACACTGTCGAGGGTGGCGGGAGCCACCACTCCGTCACCTCGTCTCCCCCACGGAGTGACGGCGGGATGGGCGCGCAGTCGCACTTAATCACACCTGACTGTACTACAAAGAAACACAATAAAAACCATTCGCACTAGTACCTATAACTATTTATGTATGTATACCTATTATATACATATACGTACCAAGCTAAGCAGGAAAGTCATTTTAACATTTCGCTAATTGTTTTCGAGTGTCCTTTAAGGCAAGTGCTCGAGAAATAAAGACATTTTACATATTGAATTCAGCGATAAGATTTGCCACCCATTCTGAATGTCATTTTTTTATTAGCACGTAGAGGAAATTTTGCACGTTTATCAAGTGATCCGCTGGCGAACCCACTTGTGGAATATGCCATGATGGTATAACAGTAGAAGTAGTAGATTAATTTCCAATTCCGTAATACATACATGTATAGGTAAGTATTCATTAAAATTAGTCTATTCTGAAATGTAAATATCACTGACAGCTATTATGCAGCTGTAGGATCACCAATGTACCTACTCTTAAAAGAGTCTTAATACGCACAGAGTTTCAAATAGGTCTAAAAGTGAATAGTTATACAGTTATCTGCGTTACTTAGAAATCCGAATATTCTAACATAATTGTATAAATGAGATAACTTCTATATTAGTTTAGTTTTGAAAGGAAACATGTACTTGTATTCAAAAATTAAAAAAAATAAAAACTAAGCATAGTCTTGGTAAAAAAAAAACATAGAATTAAAATATCGATAATTAATAATAATAATATAGATACAATACATAATTGAATACATATGTAGATAAAATATAATGTAATTCATAACACAATCTATAATAGTAACCAATCTGTAAGCATTGGACACCTTGCTTTCTCCTAAAGGGACCTGCACTTGTGTTGCATTGTGCAAATAAAGTGTCTGCACAGTGATTATCTGACAGTATAAAGACCCCCAATTTACATAAAACTGGAAAGTATTTCTGATTATAAACATATAAGTATGAAGTGTATATCTACGTAAATTATTACAAAAATCCCAACTACAAAATATGTAAAAATAAATATCATTGAACAATCACAAATTGATTTTCATTCATTTTAACGACATAAATAGATGACCGACATCAAAAGTGCCTATACGATTACATACTTATGTGTTCTACAAAAGAAAAAGGATACTCAGCTAAAAATGTGCGAATGCTTTGTAAAATAGAGAAAAATGTAAACGATACAATGCAAGGATGGTATAGACAAGTACCTACAGCTCTCAATTTGAATAAAAAAAGAGACGGAAGACATTTATTTATTCATTGCTGTACATTGATGCTTTTAAGTACCTACATCTTTAATTATATAGTTTGTCAAGGAAAAGAGAAAAAATAAAATAATATGTAAAAGAAGAGAGCGTAAGATGTAACAGTGGTTGAATTGACAGAAAGAGACGTAGGGGTCATTCCATGTCAAATCAACACACTGATTCAGACTTGATGTCTCAGATTTTCATAACTGAAACTATCATAGCAATACCAAACCATTTTCTCGTAATTTTATGTCGGTGGAAGGCCTTCGATGTATTATAATCTACAATATAACTCATCAGTTACTATAAGCGGTGTAACTAGAGTTTTCATTTGCGCAAGGCAAGCCCAACCTCAATACAAATTTATTTAACAACAAAATTGTTAAAAAGTAGTTACTACTACTTGTTACGAGGGTGGGGTGAAAAGTTCTCGGCCTGACACAGAGATGTTACTCCAATCAGCAAAATATTGTATTCCTTATCTGGGTGCATGTGTCATTAGTTCATATGACAAATTTCAACTTGTTCTCTTAAGTAGTTTCTTCACACGAATTTTTGCAGTCGACGTCTTGCTTGTTTTTCATGAAAATGAATAAATTTGAGTATCGTGCGGTCATAAAGTTCTTCGTTTTAGATGGATTAACCTCTACGGAAATTCATCCAAAGTTGACAAAAGTTTACGAGGACTCTGCTCCTTAAATGTCAACCGTTAAAAAATGGGCAGCTGAATTTAAAGGTGGTCGCACACCCCTCGAAGATGACCCATGTGAAGGATGGCCAAAAACCACAGCCATATCGGAAACCATCGAAAAAGTGCATGATTCCGTGTTGGCCGACAGGCAACTGAGGTGCATGAGATGGCGGAAGCTGTAGGGATATCGAAAAAGGGTCGGAAACATTTTGCTCAAAGAATAAGGGATGAAAAAGCTCCGCGCAAAAAGGGTGCCGCATTTGTTGAATGCCGATCAAAAACAAATTCGCAAATGATTTTCGCAGCAATTTTTGGACCGATAGAATAGGGATCCGACCAATTTTGTGCGGTGATTTGTCACCATGGGTAAGACATGGGTCCACCACTACACTTCAGAAACAAAACAGCAGTCCAAGCAATGGGTGGAAGCTGGTTCATCTCCAAAGAAAGCGAAGTCGATTTCATCTGCTGGAAAGGTCATGGCTAGCGTGTTTAGGGATGGAATAGGTATCCTGGTAATTGATAACCTTGCAAAAGGTAGAACAATCACAAACAAATATTACTCCAAACTTTTTAACCAATCTGGATGGCGAAATTCGCGAAAAGAGGCCTGGTATGAAGAAACAAAAATCATCTCTCACCAAGATAACGCACCTGTACACAAGAGTGTGTTGGCGATGGGAAAACTGCAAGATTTGGGGTATGACTTGCTCGTCCATCCCCCCTATTCTCCTGATTTGGCACCCTCAGACTTCTTGGTTCCCAAACTTCAAGAAATTTGTTTCTGGGAAGCTCTTCGTATCCAATGAAGAAGTTGAAAGGGCTGTAGATAAATATTTTCGCAACCTTCCAGACTTTCACTTCCTGGAAGGAGTACTGATGTTGGAGAAACGCTGGATCAAGTGTTTTGAAGTCAAGAGAGATTATGTAGTAAAATAAAAATAAAAAAAATCTGAAAACCGCAGTCTTTCATTGTCAGGCCGAGAACTTTTCACCCCACCCTCGTAAAACATAGTAAGTGCATCTTAACAGTTGCTGTTGATTTCCTTTCAATTTTCTATGGTCACACTGTATGACAGTTAATTTATAGAAGTGTAAAATTGTATTTACCTACTCTCATTCAGGATGAGTGTCAAACTTCATCGAATTGAATTACAGATGCAAAAAAGCATGTGAGAGTGGGTATAAATAAAGCACATGAAAACCTTCTATATTTCATATGATGATAGTAAATATAACATTAATAACAATAAAAAAAATATAATAAAAATACCTGATACAATACAACAGTCACCCATCCAAGTAGGTACCTACTAATCGCTCCGTATATTTCTTACAGTTATCGGACGAAAATCAATGCATTCAACTACCTACGTACAATCATAAACTTTTTTCAAAATAAACCTTTTTTTCTTATTATTATAGATACTCACATTAGTACTTCATTTATGTGTAGCGTGTCCTAGTATTGGTCATAGCGTATCAGTACTGTAACGAGCGAGACAAAAATATAACAGAAAAAGTCCCATATATGCAACTGCATGTGCAAGCAAGACAAAATGCTATAATTTACTTTTTATTTATTTATTTTTATTCTTCACTGTACATTGTTTACAATAATACAAATTAACATAGAAAATATCATTATTTTATACAATTCAATGTACAGAGGGTGAGTTTATCGCTAAAATGATGTCTTCCAACTAACCCGGATATAATCTTTTACCTTGTATAATCTTTAGTACAGTTGCACTAAGGCACGCATAACAGAGGAACTTGAGTAAACGTGAGCGCGCGAATTGGTAATTCTCGAATCGTCTACTTTTATCGTCTTTTTACTATTTTAAAGTTTAAAAAACTCAGGCTTTTGGGCCTGTATGGAAGACAGTCCACTGGTTGCAATAATAAAATAATATCTGGGAGGAAGTAGATACAGCATGTGATTGTGATTCCAGATACATAATGGATACTGAATCTACAGTATACTACTGCAGTACTACTAGTACAAAGCATTATTATTCAGTGATATTATAGGTATATCTATATGGTAGCCAGTAGGTATTCAGTAGCAGTAGAACACGCGTGAGATTAATTCAATAGAGAATCAATGTAGTGCTACTTACAGTGATATAGTGCTTTATATGGGAATTAATGAATTTATAACAACGGACTCTGTTTGCATATGATTCTACAGGTGAAGCTATTCACACTTTACACCGCTAATGAGTTTCACTACATTCCTGACAAACTATTTAGCGAAAACGCTAAATATACAAAATAGCACGTGTCAAATATAATATCTTTACTGAATCGTACTTGTGTTAGTGTAATTCAATATTCATATATCCACTACATGCATCATACACATAACCACATACCATGATATTTTTTTTTAATAACTACAAATTTATGCACCATTATCATACATCCCACTGCCGATATAAGTACATAATATTCAGTTTCTATTCACCAACTCCATTATTAAATTACACCTCAACATCTTATAGGTGCCCAGGTGCAAACTCCCGCATGAAAATTTCACCACATCAGTTCAGATGTGCTGTTCCCTGTTAGACAATACATTATAATATTTTTGTTATCAAAGTTGTTCACTGCGCCAAATATCTATGAACTGTTATCGAGATAATGAGCGAGTCAGCTTTAATAGTATAGGTAGGTAATGTAAAGATATCTGTAGTAAGACTTCTGCGACAAACAATAATCTTTCTATTTATGGAGCATTTAATTATTATGTAATAGTCATTACTTAATAACAATATCTCAACTAAACCAAGTAGGTGAGTGGGTGGGTACTTAGTGAATAATAATATGAATTAGTATGGCTGTGCCATTTCACGAGTTTGAATACAGCATTAAAAGTTATATTACCGCAACTTATAGCAGCCTCAATGCAAAATCTACTTTTCCAGGAAATATTTTAAACCCAACAATCATACATCAAATAAACAAACAAAAAAAGGGGTGGAGGGGGTTGATATAAATGTCAACAACAAAATACAAAAGTAAATAATGTTCCTTAATAATTATGTAACCCATTCATAGTTAGTTGGTATGCGTAAAGCTAAGGTATTTTAACTTATGTGTCACTGACTTCGCATGCCAATTGTTACAAACTTGCCATAGTTTACAAAATAAACATGCAGATCGAAAAGAAAGTAACTATAATTTTCGGGTTTTCGCGCCCCGTGTGAAGTATTGTGTAAACAGCAGAACTGTAAGATTGAAATATGACGACTGTGATATTGTTCTATTCAAACTTAGTGAAACCAAATAGGTATCTAAAAGGAAGAGATAGTTGGAAGAAATCGCGCTTCGGCGATAAATTCGCGTTCTGTTTATTAATTGTATTTGATGTCGATGTACAGTATTTACGTGCCAAATTGCCTATAATTAATGTAAATAAAGTAATTAATTAATTATGTGCCTAGAAGCAGTATGAACTTGGACAGGTTAGTTAGAGGATGATTGAGCGGAAGAATGTGAGAATATTAATTGCAAATGAATGAAAGTGTAGGAAACGTATCTAGAACTACGTTTAAATAAAGATTTAAGTAAAATTTTCAGACAAGAAGAACGCATCAAAATTAAATTTATGAATTTCCTACTTATATTCACGCAATTATAATAGGTAGCTTTTCATTCGAGAAATGATAGCCCATCTAAATTTGGTAGATTTTGTGAGTACCTATACACATACACACACACACATATTATATTAAGTATGTAATATGTAAGTACTGCCTCAAAACAGACAGGTCTAGTGAATTTAGTAAATTTCATTCTTTACTATGTTTTTAGAAAATATGTTATTTTATGTACTTAATTAGGTTAAGAAAAATGTATGTTTGGTTATAATGATTTTTGTAGCATGCTGTAGTTTGATACTGTTGAAAAAATAAAAATAAAATCAATGGAATTAAAAGTAGGCAGTATCAAAAGCAGAGATGCACAGACTTATAGGGAACAGGGCCACTCGGGAAGATTAAGAGCCAGGACGGGCCGCTATAAGAAAATTCACACTGAAAATTTTGATTTCTAGAAATGCTCACACATTAAAATCATCGACCCCCCGTTATCGAATTTTCAAAATGGTATGGGAATTTGAAATATTTCAAAAATTCCTCAGTTTTCTTAAAGAATATTTACTCGAATTATTAAGTATATTTTACCGAATTTCCGATTATATCACTGGTATTGTCATTTCTTTTATATTATATAAGTCGCTGGTGAGCCGTAGATATCGTGACCTCAGAACAACAAGGTTCTAATCCACAATTTTGGCGAAAATGGGATTTTTGTTTTGTTTCTCTAGAAATATGCCAGTCTATAACTTGTATCAATTTGGTATTTGTACGAGACATATTAAAGGAATTTTCAGAGCATCAAAGTTCTATCTAAAATAAAAAAAAAAAAATAATCACGACAGCAAGGTTCTATCGACTGTTGGAACCTTGCAACCTCAAGATTACGACACATTATATTCTTATAGGGCAACAAGGTTCTATTCTTTATAAGACTTTCTAGAACTTTGTTCGTTTCTTGGAATCAATTAACGTGTTTTTTCTTTGATCCTATTGATCCTTTTTAACTAAAACCACTATAGCCAAAACGGATAGATTTATTGAAAGAACAAATGGTGGAAAAGTTATTAAAAATCGTCACAAAACGCAGGTATGTGCACGTGTTTTAATAAGTTTAGGTATGCTTTATCAAGTTAAATGTTAATGGACTTCTTTCTCTGCTTGAATTTTAGTTGGAATAATGTACCTACATTCTATGATTGTGTTCTCTAGATTTTACTTATTTAAGCATCGCTGGTGATATGAATATATTGGAAACCAACTTGTGTGGTGAATCAGTTAATGAAAATAAGTTTATTATTTTATAACAGTAAATTATTGAAAAAACCTGAAGTACTTGTCGAGTAATTTAAATATGCTTTTTGTTGATTCAGTAAGCGGTGCTATACATAAAAACTTTATTTCTCTGCATTTAATTTTTTAAGTTTATATTTTCTTTGATGCAGGTGTTATCAGTATAGATATGAACGCAAGGGCCCAGGAGCACAATTAAGAGCATGCTTCAACTGATTTAGCTTTGCTTGTAATCTATTTGAAACATCTTAATTTCATTAAAACTTCATTGACTACAATTGAAGTCATTTTGTTTTTATTTTCGAAGTCGTGGTAGATAATGAGCCAAATTTGAAAATTACTTCAAAATTAGAAAAAGGTATTGAAGAATCGTTATCTAAATCACTTAAATTAAATAATTTTTTATTTATATGCATTTCCCATTCCTCCTGTATAGGTGTACCAATCCACCACACTGTTTGGAGGAATGTGACAAAGTCATGGTCTTAAATAAAGTCAATAGTGGAATAACTATATATGTGTTTCATTTTAAAAATTATTAATATGAACTTCCACCAGGAACCGTCGGTCGATAAATTAAACTTTCTTAATGTCATTGCTAGTTGTATATCTTCAGCAACATAGTACTTTTAATTTTTAAAATAAATCGCTTATTATGATCTGTCTAATAATAATATGTCTAAAATTCGATTTTGAATAAATTCGTCCCACACATCCCCACTCTCCCCTAAATTCTTAAATTTAAAAAAAAATCACATAGTTATTATTATACCTTTGATATACTATATTCAATTACTTTATTTAAGTCAATCAATAATAATAATAAAATAAACGTACAAAAGCTGAGACAATATATCACCAATATGGCTACAATTAAGTTGCAGCAGCCTCACTAGGTTGCCCTGTATCTTTAGTTCATATTATTGAATAAAAAATAGAAAGGTAGTTTTCAATTACCTTTCAAAAAGTTAAATCATCTATAAATATTAGTATGGGATATTTAAAAATGATAGAACAGTATGGTTCTAATGGAGGTTAGAACCTTGTTTCTCCCATATTATTAAGATCTGAGAGCAATAAGGTTCCAACCAACAAACATACATTGTTATTTTACCATTATTTACATATGTTTATAAAAAGATTTTTTATAAAAAAAATGGTTAACAACCTTTACTTTAACAAATAAAAAGTACTTTTCAATCTGAAATTATGAATAGTAACAAAATAGTGATGGTTTGAAACTTTGAGGCTCATTATCTCAGTTTCATGTTGGTGGTTGTTGGAACCTTGTTGTTCTTAGGTCACGATATACCGACCAAGGGCCGCATGCGGCCCGCAGTTTGTGCATCGCTGATCAAGAGCAATCAACAACATATAGCTACTGGGTAACGAACGTTAAGTAAAAATGTAGTCCACACTCGGATCGCTTCAACTTAATGATTGTCGTTAAGTCAAGTCAAGTGGAATCAATAATAATAATTTATACAAGCAAGAACGTAGCCGGAGTCAGTTAATAGATTGAATAAAAGCAAGTAAATGTCTGTCATTGCTGCACTCCTCTTATAAAATATTTTACAGGCAATCACTAGTTATGTAATATACCAGTACTTATTAGGTGAGTAATGTAAAATTGTAATATTTTTGTTATAATGTCAACAATATCATCACAACACATAATAAATTTAATACAGACACAGGCATTTACTAGCCACTAGTTAACTATCAAATCTTGGATTTTCGTCTCTACGTAGTATGCAACTGTAGGTTGGCACTATCACGATGCCAAGCAACCCAAGCATAACACAGTGAAAACTACATGTAGTCCTGGCTTGGTTACAGAAAAAAACTGACACAAAATAAGCTAACTATACACTAGGCTTACTTCAAAGATGATAAAAGTGATATGCAATCAATTCTCTTGCATCTGCTCATTCTTCTAATATCCTCACTCTATTACGCACAACCACGCTTCTCAACGATCACATCTCCACTGGATTTATTCCAATTTCGTCAAACAAAAGTTACGGTACTAGAATAGTATTGTGCACCAGCATATTTCCCAATTTCAATACATTGACATTGCCGACAAATTTCTGGAATTATTATTTTGTGTCCAGTTATCACTGTCACCATCTAACAAATTCATTTTATCGCACTGGTCACTGAAGATTTACCATCTGAGCAATTATGATAGCAACATTTTCCACGTTGTATGCATTCGATCCAGTAGATCCAGTCAGTACCATTCTCTAGAGCGATAATCTACTTCTTTTAACTATTAATTTTAACTAGATCTTAAATACATACTATTATATCTGTTGATCTGTTTTCAGTGGAATAAATTATTTAATGTGAAATTAGAGTAAGTTTTGAAGATGTATAAAAATTGTTATAGAATGATTTAACATTGTAAAAGGCGAAAGCCGTTTATTACATGAATAAATAAATAAATTTAAAAAAATAGACTCTGCACATTTCACACATAGATTTCCGCTTGTCTTATGCATTTTTCGTATTATTTAGTGTATTTTTATCTTTATTCGACGGACAATAACCATTTTTCGTATTTCATTTTCGATACAGCTTGTTTTGATAAATTAACGTCATAATTACGCCATTTAGCGCCTTTTTCTTTTCGCCTCTTTGTCCCCTCTAACGGTTTTCAAAAAAATATCATAATTCGTAAGCTTCTATTTTGACACGTGGAACGATATTGTCAAATGTTACATATTTTATATAAAGGATGTTTCAATTTTCAAATAACAGTTCTTGCAAGGTGGTCATGATAAAAATTCCTTTTTTAACGATTTTCTAGAAAATTAGCAATATTGTGATGAGCAAATTTATCTTACGATTCGCCATACTTTCGAACTTCCAACTGCAAACTGCAAGTGCGCAGCCCCCAGGAGCAAACTATTGCACTAAACTGAGGAAGCATTATAGGACGAATATATTTACTGCATTAAAAATGCAAAAACATTGGCGGGGTAAAACAAAGAGTAAAAATTGAATTTATAACGATACACCCAACCTTTCTCCTATATAATATCTGGATGTATGAATGCAAATATACACCAGAGGCCTGAGTCAACAACACACTATCGCGTCACGTTCCCGCTCCGCTAGCGTTCGGGTGCAGACGATGGTGCGCCAAAGTGTTAATTTTCGTAACTATTGTGTATCTTAGCAACGAAATTGACACTTGCTTGCAACATCGTCTGCACCCGAACGCTAATGTGGTGTTCTCACTTTGGCGAATATCGCTAGGGCACCAAAATATCGCCAGCCATTTGAACCGTGTGAACAAAATGACAGCTAGTCTGAAACGATAAAAACCAGTAGAAACGATATCGTCTCGAGTTGACCACCTTCCAACTTTCTCGGGCGATCGAACGATTTGCACATGCGCACATATGCGCGGCGTTTGTGTCTATGGTAAAAGCTTTATAACCTATAAATTTTATAATGTTTCCCGCTTCGTGACAGCTGTTATCTTTTTTGTTGGTTTGTGGCGTTTGTTTCCTTAATTAAAAGGCGCCTTATAACCTCTACTATAACATTTTCGACTAAAAATAAACACTTCGCGATCTCCATATCGACGCCATTTTGAAAACAGTGTCAAAATCAAAGCGCATCTGACAGATCGTTTCTATATCGGTGGACTTGTGTGAACAGGTGTGACGATCAATGGGCGTACGGCGAATTTTGTTTTTTCGCCTGGCGTTATATTTTGAAATTCGGCTGGCGATATTCGCCAAATGTGAACACCCCATAACGGAGCGGGAACGTGAGACGAAAGTGTGTTGTTGACTCAGGCCTCAGTGCTGTGGCAAGACATGAGCTCGGACGCAGCGCATCACATCACATTATTATCATCACGTGAATCGTCTCTACTCTCTACCTCCACTCACTATAATAATCCCGCTAGTAACTAGACCATACTACACAACATACACCTTGTAACATTCACAATAGCAGCATTCTGCAAACACTTTCACCGCAGATCAACCAAGTGAACCTTTCATAAGGCACATCGTTATTTAATACACAATACATAATAATATTGTTGTTGCGGCATTGTCTATTAACTATACACTCTTCTCGCTTTTCAAATCTAATGCATTGTGTAAACATTTCTAAACGCATACCTACATATATTATTATGTTGTTCTAAAGGGGCGTTCACATTTGTTCACGGTTCACAGTGATCACTCCGGATGATCCTCCAAGATGAACAGGTGTGAACGGACGTTTCATCGCTAGTGATCACTAGCGATGACGGAGGAAAGAGATTACCACTCGTCATAATTTTGATGAAAGGTCCTTTCACTGAAACGACCATAAACAAGTTTTATCTTATTATTTGTTTAATTCTCTATGAATTTGTATTGAATGTCAGAATCATGTACAAAATTATTATGCAGTCGAGAGCTATATTTTTTTTTTTTTTTGTTTTTTTAAAAAAGATATATCTGGGTTTTGTTATAAACCCAAATACAACCTTATACACCTTTCACACTAAGCTAAAAGCTTGTGCCGTGAAAGGGAAGTTTGCCATTTTATGTGTTATTTCTCATTTTTGAATTTGTTTAATTATTTTTGTACGAAAATATGTTAAACTACCTACATACCAGTGGCGTGCTTTCCATACATGCAAAAATGCACCGCATGCCTAGCAAAAAGTTGGATATTGTCTGAAATTGATATACAAAAGCGATGAGATCGTGATATATCTCAAATTCCTATACTAAATTGAAATTTTGGCGACGGAGTAGAAGAAATTTGGTGAGTCGGGTATTTTCTTAAATTCGTATACCGAATTGTGGAAATAAAAAAAAAAACATTTTGAAAGCATGCCCAATATAAAAGGTCTGGTCCCGCCACTGCTACATACAACATGACTGAGAGTGTTGACATGGCAGTGAAAGCATAGGATGAACAAGTGTGAACAGACGTGTTCACTTTCGATGAACAGGTTTGACCCTGACACTCTGGATGATCATCCAAAGTAAGCAATGTGAATGCTACTTAATGTAAATGGGATGTAACCAATTGACTACAAAACATTGAAAGATAACACCACACCCCGTACCATAGAAGTTGGGAACCTCATATTTATTTGCACTTTAGTTTAAATTTTATCATCAAATCATTTTAAGGCCTCAGTGAGAGACCTAACGGGGTATGTGGTGAAAAATTAATACTGGGACTTGGACCTGGCGGTATATCCTCATAAACATAAAAGGCAACGGTTGTATGCGTTTTGAAATTATTGGTAGGTACCTACTCAGTGAGACATATTTGCATTCATCGGAGGTATACAAGGCCTCCATACTGTAACAGACGACGCACATAAATGGCTTCGGACCCTCGAGATACAAGTTTAGCGGGCCATAAGAAGAAGAAGTGAAACCAAAAAGAAAAAAATCATGAGTAAACAATGCACTTTCACACCGAGCTCGCACTAAAGCCAACTATGGAAAAAAAGTTGAATGGCGTGATGAAGATGCGGCATATAATGAATTATAAATACAGTGTTGACGCAATAAAAATTATCAAGATAATAACTATCCTGATACTCAGTATTAAAATATTCACAATATCGAGGCCACAACTAAATACATACGTGAGTATCAACATTAGACATGTAAATACTCATTAGATTTACTTTGACACATAGATTTTGTTTGCGGTGGGAGATAAAACTAAAACGATACAAAATTATGGAGGAAGAAAAAAATATCACAGACTAATTTGTTTAAGTGTTACTTCCATTTCAGCCGTTATCAACTCTTGACAGAATGTCTAAAGGTGAAGTGGTCTCCCGGTGGCGCAACGTGGTGATTTAATATAACGGCTGCTCTCGAAGCAGACCGACTAAAGAAAATGGCCCGATAATAGGTGAGGATCGGAGAGATACTAACCCTTAATCGAATAATCTTCTACCTACAGGAGCTGGGGAGACACAAAATGAAATGAAAGAAAAAATAATGCGAAGCAGCGAGGGTAGCTAATGCTAATACGAGTAAGTACGTAGGTACTAGCCTACGCTGGCTGGTGATATTTCTCATCCGGTCGCCACTAACACTTGATGGAAACATTATGCCAGCTACATTATTATAGTTATATACGCAGTAAGTACACAGCGGGGTCGAAAACAACTCCGACAAACGAAATCACATGAATTATTAACAACGTGCTGTAAAATGTGAATTTGTACAAAAAGGGACAAGGTTGCGAGACATGCTTTATAAAAAATAACAAGTGTGAACGAGGTATTTTAAAATACCAGTATATAATAAAATCTAATGTTTTAAAATAGGTATATTTTGCCACATAAATGTATGAACATCATCAACGTGAATCAAAATATTGTATAGGTAGGTAGGTACTCGTGTAACACTTCAATATTCGGCGGATTTCTAGAAATAAGCTAAGTATAGATACCTATTAGGACTAGAATTGAAAATCATTCATCCATGAATTTGATAATTGATACAATTATCGTACGGAAAATGTTATATTTTCAAATACTCCTGCACTACATGAAGAAGGAAAACAATAAAATAACTTTAATACGATAGCTGTCCAAAATAAAAACCTTAAAATAAATTGTGTTATTAGGTAGTTGATTATAGAAATATGTGGAAGAATCTTCGTTGTTAAATAAATCTTAATAATTAAATTTGCTTGTAATCAATGTACATTAAACAATAAATATTTTTAAAAAAATGTACTAACCTACAGGTATACCTACATCATTTTAAATAAAATACCTAATGATGGTATATACGACTGACTTTTTTTATTTTCTGTCGATAAAAAATATATGTCACGTCAAACATAATACAAATTTTATTCAAGTCTCCCCCTTACTACACTCAGCCACCGCACTGGGTACACGATTCAACTAGACAAGGACGGCGCTAGAGTTGCGGGTGCAGGAGCGGCTTGCGGAGAGCAAAGGCCGCGGTTTGACAGCTCCATGGACGAAGGGGGCGGGGTGCGAGGCGGCAGAAGGGAGGGATATATGATTCTCCCCCCACTGCCCCGCCTGCCTTCGCCACAGTGCGGCGGTTCCCCTCGTCTCACCTGGTGCTGTGGCACGCTTCTCATTACCACGTGTCACATACTACAGTATCGAGTGTGTTGTATTTTTTTATAGGTATTATACCTACATACTATACATATAGATAACTCAAATTATTATTAGTACTACTACTCCGATATTTATTTGTTTGTTATCTTACGTGTGAAACTGACCACACGATTGTATCAATATTGTTTTAGTGGATGCCACTACACCAGGTACCTACCTACCTAACTAACTAATACACAGTGAATTATACAAACAAGCAGTGGGTAATCCTTCACATGGGTGTATTCTATGTAGGTATATGCTGACATAATATTATGTAGATTCATAGCTTCCACCATCACAGCACAGAGATAATCTTATAACAACCATCATGAGTTGGATAAAAGAGAACCGGGAATTAACAACCCTATCACAGCCTGTAGGACATATTGTATCTTGTATGATAAACATATATGTATGACTACTACTCAACTGACAAATCATTGTATTGTGCGTCATATAAATACAGCACATTATCCAAAGCGAGGTTCTGGCTATCCTTTTCCTTTTACATCATCGTCCTGATGAGTGAGTGAATCATTATCAGGATTATGATAAGATTAGTCATTCTATACTATATGTTCTATCCTGGAGATTTCATCAGTTTAATTCCACCCGATCAATAAAATGTTTTTATTTAACAAGTCAATATTATCACCGGCTACATAATTAGCATAATATCTACATTTGAGTGATACGAAACAGGATTAGAATGATGAAACAGAGCACCTACTGATCCACATAAAATTGCCAATCTGGTTTGCTCGTGACAATTTGTACAAAATCACTTGACAACGTATTCTTACATTCATATTACATACATACATACATACCATCACGCCGCTTCCCTCGCGGGGTAGGCAGAAAGGATCGAGCGCCACTTCCTTCTATCCTTGCATACATCTTTCGCTTCCGTCACTGTCATACAATTCCTCATGCATGCTCTCCTGTTCAACGTGCTCAACACGTGACCGTCCTGTAGGATTTGATTTAAATGATCTTGCCATTTAATCCTCGGACGTCCACGTCTCCGAGCACCATTCCTCTCAGCCAAATATATCTTCTTAGTCAGTGGAAATGAGATCGTTGAGAAGGATGTGTGGTAAAAGTCTGAGAGATCGTGTGCGTAACAGTGATATACGAAAGGAATGTGGAATGAAAGTTGGTGTAATAACAAGGATGAATGTAAATAAGTTAAGATGGTTTGGGCACGTGGAAAGAATGAATGAGGACATTCATATTACAGTATTATTAATTCAACTATTCAGTACCATAACTACTCAACATGTCGAAATAACTTATACTCGAGAAATCACCATTTTTATCATTTCATGATATCAATAATATGCTTTAAAAACACAACAGAAAGTTAAATATACCATATAAAAATCGCACTGTTTTGCCTTTCTTCCGATCTATAGTTAAACATTTCGAAATATTTATTTGTGGAATTGAAAATGTGTAGGTATTTTTTTTTTCATTAACTTAATATTTAATATATAATTTTATAGTTATTTGTTTGTGGAGTTGGTAGAGTTGTTGATTATAATATGTATTACCAATTAAATCAAAATTTTTGACTTGTTGAGTTGTGGAACTATGTAGAGTATCGTTATTATCTTTCAACATTAGAGAGAATGAATACCAACTTACAATGACTTTTAATCGCAGACGAAATATTTTCTAGCATGTAACATTTTTTTTTAATTTCCTCTTCGAAATCCTTTGATTTAATCTTTTTACTTTTCACTAACAAAGTCAAAACATTTTAAAAGATACGATTGTCTATGCAAAACACAATCTATATTCATATTACGTTGAACACCTCGGGTACCTACTGGGACAAAAATATTTTCTGAAAATTAAAAACGACATAAGATTCACTAGTGTCTGGCTACCATATATGAGGTATGCCGTAATGGTATAGTTGTGGTAGTAGTCATAACGACATTTCACATGTTAATCATACTTTGGAAAAAAGTTCAAACCATTACAATTTCCGAGCATGCATAAAGAATCAACCCAGTCTCTGATTGATAAACTCACTGAAAATTATTTGGACACGCGACACAAGATATTAATTACACTGTAGGTACACACACGCATCTCACATTTTCATTGCAGCTACGTGGAATGTCTCTCTTTACACAATTTTATCTGATATTAAGAAATTAATAGGAAACGATGGAGCTTCCTCAGAGTGGCACAGCTATGCCACACTTGTTGGAGTGTCTTCTGCGTTTCGACACGATAAATAAACTAATTAATCTGCTGTTTGCGCAGACTGTTTTCATTTCACATGTATAATTAGAGTGTTACACAGAGAAAGAATAAAAAACAGACCTCTTCAAGAATTTCAATTTGAGGAAGAGGTCTGTTTTTCCAACGCTAGACAAAAGTCATCCGCATCGTGGCATATTTATTTACGTTCTGAAGATATAGTTTTAAACTTCGATAGTAAGACCCCAATTAGTTTAGCACTGACGAAGCCATTCGCTTAGAATTAATTAGTTTAATCATTACTTTTTGTGACGAAATAAAATGTCATATATTATTATATTTCGAATGTCGTATCTTCGAAAAAAACTATGAAGGTACCTCAAACCAAAGTCACTCCTGTGAATCAAAGTAAATTAAATATGATACACATCAACCATAACAACATTCCAATTGTTCGATATAAATTATCTAATAAAAAAGTAACACTCTTAAAAAACGACAAAAAGTAGGTATGTATAGGTAAATTGTTATTTTATTATCAACATATAGGTAAATTGTTATTTTATTATCAACATAACTCTTACAGATAGCCTCTAGATTTATGATAATTATACGACATTAAACACTTTTTATTCCTATGGTACCTACCTACCAACGTCATTTCCACAACAAATACTCGAGTAAAATACTATAATCGAGAAAATACGTTATGTTTACCACATTATTATCTATTATAATAATACATGGGTCGATCTAAACAGAAAATAAATAAAAATTATATTAAGTATAGTTATTCTATCTATCAAATAAATAAATACCTACCTTAACACCGCCACCGTATAGACAGAGAAAATGGAACACCATATCCATATAATATATTATGTTAGCACACTTCTTTCGTTTCCTCCATATCCATAAATATAATTTATCGTTCGCTCCACATGTTCAAACCATTTCTCGTTGAATCACTTATTAGATATATTTACCTCTAATATACTATTATTTTACATTAACATATTTATTTACCCATATATTTATCAGATCATACATAAACTTTTCTCACTTCTCAAATACATTGAACATTTTTCTGGATATTTCTTTTGTTTCCTTTTTGTACAGTATCAGAATAGTGTGTAGTTTCGAATCGCGTTAAATAACCGATATTGATTTAGTCGTACATCTTATGGGACATCCTAACAAGAACATTTATTAAATTTATCTGATTATAGCCTCACAGCATTTTCCACAAGTGGGGTAGCCACTCCTATTATGTTGAAATTTCTAAATATCTCTATATATAATGAGTTACAATCCACTGGATTGGTCTGCAACGAGTTTGGTTTTTCTTCTCCATTCGTCTCTATTCTCAGCCAGTCTTTTTAGCCCTACGTATGAGCCACAGTTCATGTCTCTCTTCAGTTGGTCCATATATGCGTCTCTTGGTCGGCCTCTGCCATTTGTCCCCTCGGTCTTACCCTCTGCGATGGCGATGAGTAGTCCTGGATGCCTGATGTTGTGGCCAATCCAGTTAGCTCGTTGTTGGCTGATTCTCTTAAGGAGTTGCCTTTTTTCGCCTACCCTGGTTAATACTTCTTCATTTTCGACGTGCTCCGACCAATGGATCTTGAGCATGCGTCTGTAGCACCACATCTCAAAGGCCGCCAACCGTCCGCTTTCACTCTTGCTGATGGTCCATGTCTCACAACCATAAAGCAGAATGCTCCATACAAAGGCTTTAGTAAGGTTCTTCCTTACGCTTAAGTCAATATTTGGGGATTCCAATATCTTTGATTTTTTGTTAAAGGCAATCCTTGCCTGGTTTATTCTGCTTACAATTTCCGATTTGGAGCGTCCATCCTGGTTTATTCTGCTGCCCAGGTACACGAATTCACTTACTTGTTTGATGCTCACTCCATTTATGGCAATGTTCGCAGTCGCTTCCTCTTTTCCAACGACCATACATTTTGTTTTTTCTTTATTTATTTTCATGTTGTACTTTGACAACAGAATACTTTCCATTTTTCCTAAGGCTTCGTTCAGCTCCATCTCGGAGTCTGCGAGCAGTGCTATGTCGTCAGCATATCTGATCATGTCGACCTTTTTCCCATTTATTTTGACTCCTGTCCAGTTCTTCATTTCTTCTCTCAGTTCATCAATGGCTCGCTGTATATAGCAGTTAAAGAGAGCTGGCGACATTGAGCATCCTTGTCTTACGCCTTGTTCGACCCTTGCTTCTGCGCAGCTCTCTCCGCTTTTAATTACGGCCATTTCGTTCTTATATAGGCTCCAGATTGCTCTTCTGTCTTTGAAACTCATTCCTATTTCGTTTAGGATGTTAAAAAGTTGTTCCCATTCTACTTTATCGAATGCCTTTTCTAGGTCGATGAATGCTATATATGTGTTTTTATTAACTGTTATTCTCTTTTCTAGAATAAGTCTGAGACTCAGGATTGCATCTCTTGTACCAGTCTCCTTGCGGAATCCAAATTGATCTTCTGAAAGTGTTTCGTTTATTTTATTTTCCGCCCTTTTCATTATAATGTTGGTGAGTATCTTAGAAGCGTGTGATATCATGCTTAAGGTTCTGTGTTGTTCGCACTTTGTCGTGCCTGCCTTCTTAGGAAGCGCTCGTATCAGACATTTGGCAAAGTCCTCAGGTATCTCTCCTGTGTCGTATATTTTGCAGACGAGCTTGTACAATGTATCAAGCATGCCTTTTCCCGCGCATTTAAGCAGCTCTGATGGGATCAGGTCGATGCCTGGTGCTTTGCCGTCTTTCAACTTTGCTAATGCAATATCAAATTCACTTCTTAAGATGTCATCTCCATTATTTTCTACGTCATATTCTGCTTCCAGTGCTTTGCTTTCCTGGAGTATGCTCTTTCCTTTGTACAATTGTTCTAGGTATTCCTTCCATCTTTTGACGATCAGTTCGTCCTCAAACAGCAGTTTGCCGTTTTTATCTTGTATAGCACATCGTGGCTGTGTTTTTTCATTGAAGAAGTTCTTTACTTCAGAGTATGCGGTTTCGAATTTCCTTTGTTTTATATTTCTGTTGATATTTTTGCATTTTTCTTGCAAATAACATTCCTTTTTCAGCTTGGATTCTCTGTTAATTTTATTCCTTAGGGCTTTATATTCTTTTTTCCCTTCTTCTGTTTGAGAATTCTTTAGCTTCCTTCTTTCTTCGATCATTTTTAAAATGTCGTCTGTGATCCATTCTTTCCTAGCTTGCGGCTTTCTTTTCTCTAAAACCTCGTCTGCCGCTGCGGTTATTTTCTCTTTAATTTTCCCCCATACTTTATCTACATTATCATTGCTCACAAAATCGCATATCTCAGTTTTTTCGTCGTATTTCTCTTTTACTTCCTTTATTTTTAGCATCTTTAGGTCCCATCTTTTTGTGGTTCTCTTCTCGAGCCTTTTGAATTTCAGTATGGTTTCCGCCACAACCATATTATGATCGCTATCAATGTCCGGACCTGCATAGCTCCTGCAATCTTTAATTTGATTCCTGTATCGTTGACGCGTAAGAATGTAATCAATCTGTAATCGAAATCTGTCTCCGGGAGATTTCCATGTATAGCGATGTCTATAGTGGTGTTGAAACCAGGTGTTGGCTACAAACATTTTATTTTTGGCGCAAAATTCAATGAGACGGTTACCTCTATCATTTCTAGTGCCCAACCCATATGCTCCTACGATTGATCCCTCCCTTTCTTCCCCTACTACTGCGTTCCAGTCTCCCATTACAATAACATTTTCCTCTGCTTTTGTGTCATCTAGCAATTTTTGGATGTTTTCGTATAGAATCTCAATTTCTTGGTCGTTATGGCTAGATGTTGGCATGTAGACTTGGATCAAAATTGTGTCTACGGGTTTGGTATCTAGTTTGACTAAAATAATCCTACCTCCATAGTGTACGTATCCCTTAACTCTCATACCCAAGTCTTTACTTAACATTATTCCTACCCCTCCCTGCCCCGGTTTACCCTCTATACTACCGCTAATATCTCTAACTACTGATAAATCTAATGTTAGATTACTAATATTAACAAATAATATTATCTAATACATAACGTGTTCATTTACTTCGCACGTGAAACTAGAGTTTAAGAAAAATATTTTTTGTAGAAATAGTTGAAACTACTGTAAGAACATAATTATTATATAATATGATTACATATAATTATAATGTAGTTTATTTACCTACACTTATACTCTCACATCTCCTATAATATTATTGATGCAGGTAGATGTACGCATCTTTATAATATTATTGATGTGTATTGTTTTATTTTCAACTGAATTATATATTTTTTTTTAAATATTTAAAGGCTATTTAATATTGTATAATTCATCATGTACCTATTGTAGGTATATTGCTCAAATACTCTCATATACATTGCATTGCACTCTTATGATAACTAATACTTTCCCATACCTACACTACTACAGAGAGACGTAATTACACCTAATATAATATTATTTTAGTCGCTGTACTGCGTTTCCATTAAGTGTAGGTATAATGTAGATCTACATTATATACCTACCATCACAGTGTGCGTGCATGTGTGTCTATACTCTATAATATACTATGTAGGTACCTATACGATATGGATATATCAGTACAGTAGTATGTACCTACAGTTCCTTACTACAGTGGACAGAGTTTACATCACTCACGTTGTTCACACTCAAATTGACAGAAATGTAAAAAATCCTATACCTATACCTATCATTAACCTGGTATTTCATTGTATCAAATCATAGGTATAACGAAAACGAGAAAATACAATGAACAACGAATACACTCTACTTTATAACAGAATCACTAGTATTTTTATACAATGTTCCCAGTTCTATTTAAGAAATTATATTGGTACATACAGGCGATTATTTATTAAATTCGAGTTTGCAATGAATCCATCACATACTCGTCCACGTACCTACCTACATTAACTACAAAATAATATTCTCACACATATACCACCAATAGCATTGCAATGCATTCAATGAATGCACATATTTAATATTAAATTTGCTAGTTCTACGAAGTTACAATTTTATTACGTGTTCTTCATACAATTTAATAATAAACTTCATTGTACAAAATAATGAGCAGAAATAGAATTACAACATGGTATATACAAATAATTTTGCACAATGGGCGAATTTACCATCGCATAAGCGCGGTATCTTCCAACTAACCCAAATTTAATAAATGAATAATACCTATATCTCTCATTGATTGTATCAAAATTAACTTTGTAACACTTCATTTTAAATTATATAATATCTCTCAGTTTATAATAAATACAAAATAAACAGCATCCACTGTGACTATGTAATATAGAAGATATATTTATATACACACATTAGGTACACATAGATATATAGGTACATATGCAATAGAGATATGTAGTACCTACGTATTACTTAGCGCAACTTTATATGTATAAGTAGTAACATAGAATGCGTGATTTGGACAAGCCAACGGCAACAGATGAAGGCACAGGTGCAGCCCAGACTAACAGAAATAACACTGGACAATTTAATTGGAGGGCAGTAACAAAATATATGAGGGAAGTGCGGGCTGAAAAAGGGAGAGACGAGAGAGAAAGAAATGCTGAAGCATAAACTAGACTCAGTGCAAAGCTGTAGCAGAAAGGGAGATTTAGCTGGTAAGTGTCTGGCACCACTCGGTCTGAATGAAGAGTGTTCATGATAAATTCCCCCTGAAATGTAAATACCTACAAACATATTATATTCATGTCCATGTAGGTACCTATAATGTTATTTGTTTTTGTGGTGTGAATCCAATTATCGTATCAATATGCCTTACCGGATCCCCCGTCGGGAGTTCCGGGATATTTAATTATCTAATGCAGGTACAAGTACCTACTTATCTTAATTTTTAATAACTTTACTACACTATTAAAAATATGTGAGAGTTTTCTCTCACTTACATTACCCCATCAATTATTACTTTTTTATTATCTTGTCAGGTCAATGACTTACGCTTAATGTTACAGAAATATAAATACACACTATTAGATACAAACAAAATAATCGAATGAATGATGTATCATTATTCTAATAATCACTGTGATGTTTTATGGAGTTCAATCAAAAAATGACATAGGCAACATAAAATATCTAGTGCTTAATTAGTGCCTACTAGGGAATCCAATCCCGCAAAAGCGGGATCCCGTAAATGCGGGATCCCGCACCTTTTTTGCAGGATCAGAAATGCGGGATTACTGATGCGGGATCCCGCACGCTTGCGGGATTGAAGAAAATATTTAAGAATGGGCTCAGACGACGTTCTGATTATTTATTAAACCCAGCACAGCCTCAATGGTAAGTTAATTAACTACTTTGCCTTGGATCTCGTGACTTTTCTATATAATTTGTATGGAAAATAATTAGAGTTTCCTAAATCTAGATGTGATCGCAGCAACAACCGATGGTGCAGCAGTCATGAAGAAAGTTGGGAGATTATTATCAGCGCACCACCAGTTATGCTTTGCACATGGGTTGCAACTCGCTGTTCTTGAAGCAATAGAAATGCAATCAGAGACAAGAAGAAGAAATAAAGTCAAGTTGAAATACTCGAAAATAGACCGGATGTTGGGAGTGATAATGAAAATGAAGATGATGATGATGACGAGAAAGGTGACTTTTCGGTAGAGGAAGACATTCAAGAAGGAGATTTGCTACCACAATGCAGGTAGATAAGTATTGTCAGACCAATAGATTTTTCAATGAAAATCATTATAACTTATACCATTTTTTGTTTTTACTGATTCAAAAAGTCAAGCTTTTTAGTTCGAAATCTCCAGTAACAAATGATCTTCTGCAAAGCAGAATTCTGCAAAGAATTACAGCTGATCCTAGATTGCCGAACGCGCTGGAACAGTCTCGCATCAATGTGATCGAGGTTCATCCAAGTCAAACAGTACATACTTAAAGCACTTATTGATCTTAAACTGACATATTCTTCATTTTCATTCACTGATGAAGAATTTATAACATTGAGTAAAATTGAACGAGTTTTAGAGTCAGTGAAGCTTGCTGTAAATGTCTTATGCCGCGAGGACGCAACATTAGTTTCTGCAGGAACCACATTGCGTTTCATGATAAGAAAACTGGATCGACAAAATACCAGGTTAAGCCAGGAACTTGAAGTGTCCGATAAAATAACGCAGCACATCAATGACTGTCGTGTTGCTGTGCTTAGAAAATCCTAACAAATATCAAGAAAAAGATTCAGGATCTACAAATGTGGTGGACGGTCCATTCTTTCATCCAAGCAAAGTTGCACTTCGAACTGAAATGAAGTGTTTAATTGAGAGACTGTTGTCAGACACGCAGGTACAACCTGAAACTCAAAACCAACAAGTTGATGACCATGGCGATGAATAAGTCACGCCTTTATGGAATCTATTAAATGATGAGCCTTCGCCTATACTAGAAGATGAATTAGAGCACAGTCTCCGTACAGAATGGATAGCCAAGTAACATGAAGTCAACTCTACCTAATAGCGTGGAAGCTGAACGTGCTTTTTTCGCCGCTAGCTATTTATGCAACAAGATTAGATCAAATCTAAAAGATGAAACGTTAGGTACTTATCATTTCTTCGATAGTATTATCAGAAAAAAGCTATTTTTTATGCCTCTAAAAGTCGAAACTAATAAATATGTTCAATTGCTCATACAAATTACAAATCTTTAAGGTGAAATGTTGACTTATATTGTTCCTTATAAGAAGCTGATTATTTATACTTCTAAAACATCATTATTTCCACTTGTTAATTAGTAATATGAGTAAAAAAGCTGCATAATAATAATAAAAAAACTAAAATTTACTCGTCTTTATTTGATATATATTTTTAAATAACTAAGTATCTACTAGAAACAGTTTTTTTTATTAAAAAATCTCAATCCCGCAAATCCCGCGGGATCCGCGGGACTGATGACCTCAATCCCGCAGTCTTGCGGGATCGCGATTTTGATGCGGGATTGGATTCCCTAGTGCCTACATATACATATATTATAAATAGGATTGCCACCCCATCGGGTTTGACCGGAAGTATACAATATGACCAGCCAAATATTAAAAAAAAAATATGAAAAAACCAGAGCAAGAAAAGTTGCTTAGTGAAATTCCACACATAAAAAATATGATTTTAAAAATCCGTTTAAGTTGATTTTTTGTAATACTATATAATTTTAATCCAATAAATAAATAATTTTTCTAAAATTTATGTTTTACATACTAAAAATAAGTATTTTTTTGTCAACAATATGATAAAAAAAATCGTAGTATGAATCGGACGCATAATACATGTAAAAGGCTAGCGCCGTGAATTATTAAGAAATAAATAAATATACTATTTTTTCCATCGCAACGCAAAAGCAGTAGCGTCTATCACGATGTTCACAATATTCTCATTTTCAGTATCTGTGTCTGCAAAACTTTAGCCTTCCTCCTAAAACATAAAGCTTAGATAGAGAAATAAATAGCATACAAAAATAATTAAGAATGATTTAAAGATATTTCTCCAAATCCGTTTGGTTTGATATCCTCACAAAATTAAACCGAAAATATTCGATTAATTTACTATACAGGACCAACAAAAAACATGTCTACACACATTAAGGGTTGCACCCTCCCTCCTGAATGTCCAAATGGACAAACGAGCTCTTTGGAGAACAAGAAAACTCGATGAACTAAGTAATAAAAATTTACCCATAAGTACCTAATCACTTACAATAATGTTGGAGCGAGACTACACTTTGGCACGAAGCAATATTTTTTTTGATATATTTATAATATATTTATACTTCTCATAGTCCTCGGTAAAATACTTATTTCAAACTTTGACTGCCCAAAACTTATTGCTATGATCAATTTTCATGTACCAAACCGTTCTACAAGGCAAAATATGTTATTTCAGGAAGCGCAGGCAAGGACCAACTATCACAAACATTCTATTATAAATCGCCTTCACATTCTCGGAAATAAATTCAATAATTTAATAGACTTGGTCCATGATCCAATCCACATACTAAAGTTAAATCTATTTGCACATTACAATCACATTTATATGGACAATAATCAGGAATCAACATCTTAGCAGGAACCCTTCCTCCTTTATATACCTACCCATGTTTTTTATATATATGTTTGTAATATTGATTTCTTAATACTGTATTGTGTTTGGTACCTATGTTTTGTTTTGTTATGATATTGTACCTATGTAAAAAAAAAAATATTGTGTAAAAGGCTAATTAGCCGTAGATAAATAAATAAATATGGCTGTTCAAAATTTTTTCAATCTAATTTCGTCTAATTCTTAGAAGTTTGTTAACACGACATTAGTAACAAAAATGATAGCGGATGATTTAAAGTGTTTAAAAGGTAAAAATTTCAAGATAGGTGTATAGGTATGTGTAATGAGTGTCATCAGAAAGATCGTACTAAGGACTACACCTGAGTTAAGTTCATAGGTTACGCTGTTACATAAGATAGGCACTATGGGTAGGTTTGTAATGATTTAACGAATATGTAAACTAACTGTTAATTGGTGAAATATTTGTGAATGCTCAAGAAACTTGCAAAATACATTTGATTTTTTTTTTATCCCACTTTTGCCACGGGTTAATTTAATACACTATTTTACCTCGCACGCAAAAACTAGGGCGTAGTAAAATCCCCTCATTACTTATCTATCTATATAGGTATACACAATAATAACTACCTACACAATATAGCAAAATAAAGGATGTACCTACACTTCGACAACTGTAACTTTGCAAGTTTCAAAGTGTGACTATATTAGGTGAAAGTTTAAAAAATAAGTCACAAATTTGGATTGTTACTGCTACTGCTTTTGCGTTGCGATGGAAAAAATAGTATATTTATTTATTTCTTAATAATTCACGGCGCTAGCCTTTTACATGTTATATATTTACATACATAGTTCATATGATGTACACACAAGTATAGAAAATTAAGACACAACAATCATAATAAAAAATCAACTAAACACAAAAAAAGAACAATACAATTATGTACCTACCAGTATCACACAGCACAAGTTATGAATAGAGAAAAAAAAGTCAATGGATCTCAAGTCAATTCGATAGTAGGATTATTATGAGATACGAGTAGCTCTGCTTATAGGTTTTTAGTTTAAACATATGCTTGTATACTAGGTACATTATTTATAGATGTCAATAATGCTTTATTTATTTTTATTATTTATTTATTATATATTTACTTTACTCTTTACTGTAAATTGGTTACAATATTACAAAATAAAACAGTGTCATATAAATATCAGTTATACAATTCTATGTAGGTACAGAGAGCGAGTTTATCGCTAAAATGCGATTTTTAACTACTTTTATACTATGACGGCATATCCCAGAAGTGGGGTAGCCAACGAACTAACTGTAAGTAATAAAAATGCAGATTGTCCTCATCGTGCCAATAAAGAAATAAGACATTCAGGATGGGTGGCATAACTACACTGAGAAAAATACTAACGAAATTTCACAACGAATCATTGGTACGTACTCAAAATTAATCATTGGTACGGTACTATCAGATTAGGACCAGAGATCGTACAAACGATTCATTAGTACATACGAATCTATAATATTAACTCTTCGCAAACAAGTTGTTGGTAAATTTACCAATGATTTGTTTGCGAAGAGTTAATATTATAGATTTATTTATTTATTTAGGTATTTTATTCTTCACTGTACATTGTTTACAATAATACAAATTAACATAGAAAATATCATTTATACAATTCAATGTACAGAGGGCGAGTTTATCGCTAAAATGCGATGTCTTCCAACTAACCCGGTTATTAAAATCAAAAAAAAAAACAAAAAAAAAACCAGACATAAATATACATATCTACAGTAATATTATAAATATATAAAATATATATATATATATATAGATGTCGCAGTCGTTTTGAAGAATCCGTCCGTTTACAAACGGCGTCGTCGTTTTACAAACGGCAGGCATATTATAAAATGACGAAAGTGCATTCCGGCATATTACAAAACGACTAGTCAAATTGTAATATTTTAGTTCTTTGTCGCCGTCTCATGGTGCTGCGTATCAAAACATACATATATGGGGTTGCGCGGGAGATAGTCGTAAAATAATGGTTCTATTTTATATCAACTATTTTTCTACGTGCCGTAAAACTAACAGGTATTATGAGTATCACTTAATGCCGCACCGATAGTAGGTATTTTAAAATAGTAAAATAAGTAATTTATGATTTATTAATTTTTGGGCTATTTAAAAGAGAAGAAGAAACTTGCCTTCTTTATATTTATTGTATTTAAGAATGCATTTCTCTATAAAATCTCTCTAAAAAAGGTTTGTATTGTAATGAATGTACAGAAATAATGGAAAAATAAATAATTCAACAATAATAAAAACTATTTTTAACTATAAGACAATAAAAACAGTACACTATTCTTCTGTTTTTCAAAATAGCTAAAACATATTTTTTTTATAATTGGTTTACATTTTAACAATAGATGAACTACTTTTTTGGTGGATGCTAAATTGCGTAACCATAAAACAGTTTTTTTTTGTAAACTATAATAAAAAAATATCCCTTCTTCTGCATTAACAATTTAACATTTGTTTTATTTCTTTATTTTAGGTCAGGTCTTTTTATTTATTGTCTTCATTGTCTTTTTATCTCAATGGTATTTGAAAAACGATTTTTTATTTATTTTTACAATCCATAAAGCTTTGTATTTGCAAGTCTTAAGGTACACAGATAGTAATTGGGTACATAATATTTTTATATGAATTGTTAAAAACAATTTATCTCTTTGCAATTGCACAAAAAAGGATACTACCTAAATTACGCAATAATCAGGAGCAAAAAATGAAAGTCGTCTTGTAATAGTTTAGACAACCCTTAAACGCCCAGCAAACATTTTAGGTAGTTTATTCTAGAGTGAGTACATTATTACCTATTTTCGTGTTAAATTACGTAATATTAACAACAATTTATTACTATTGAGACGTTTCGACTACAAAAGACAAAATTTAAGTTAAAAGTAGGTCCCTTTTACCTTATTCGTCAACCATTAGGTTACACAACTATGTGGTCGAAATTAGGTTACAAAATAGGTAGGATTTACCAGCTCTAATTCACCGCTAAGTCATTACTACCAATTGGTTGATATTTAGGTTCTTTTGACGTAATTATTACTAAAATATTCAACCTCATAGTCACTCGTGACACCAAATTTCAACCAACAAGTTAAAATAACTTGTATGTCAAAATTAACACAATTAAATAACTTTAAAGTAGGATTTTAGTGTAAAATATAACCAATAAGTTATAGTAACCTTGAAGTGTCACAAATTTGGTAATTATTAAGTATTATTTACGTGACACGGCACGTATCGACATTTTAAGCATCTACATTTATGAAACTGACGTTTCTCGTGTTGGTTGAGTGTAGTGATGGGCAAGTACTTTTATAAATTTAATAACGGTTGCTTATAATTGTTAATTTATAAATCATACACAAGTTGTGAATATTGTTTGTTCATTTGTGTAAATCATAGTTGTAGTGATGGGTAAAAATAAAAAAACGTACAAACACTCCAGTACTTTCTATAGAAAATGTACAGACAAGATGAGAAATGAAAACAGTTATTTGTGCCAAAAGAGAACAGAAGAAACCATACGTAGTCCATTGTCACAAGAGAGTGATTTGTTTATAGTGAGGCAACCAACAATTGCAACAGTTTTTAATGGCAATAACAAAAATCCGGAATCAAATATAGAATGGAATAAGTCTTTTACGATTCCAGATGAACCTGATATATACTTGCAAGTAAATGAAGAAATAATTTCTGAACCAGATGATGTTGATGATGGTGCTGTCAAATCCATCAAACTTCTTGAAAACTTGAAGAAGTGGACAGTAGCTCATAAGCCGACCACGTCGTCTCTAAATGATTTGCTAAAAGTGCTAAATGATTTTGGATTACAATTACCCAAAGATGGGCGGTCTTTGCTTAAAATTTTTGATTTTAATATTAGGCCTATGGGACAAGGAACCTTTTGGTACAATGGCATTGTAAAAAAATTGGAGATTTGTTTATCAAATATTAATTTCGATAAATTTTGCCAAAATGGACTAGAATTGTTGTTTAACGTAGATGGCATGTCCCTGTTTAATAGTACGGCTTCCGAAGTTTGGCCAATATCATTTGCTGTATATGGTATGCCAGAGATCAAGCCGATGTTTGGAGCGATTTATTATGGAAATGGAAAACCACCTTTGGAACCCTTCTTACAAGACTTTGTAGCTGAAATGAAAGGAATATTAAAGGATGGCATTTATGTAAATGGAAAAAAGCTACAAGTTAAATTGAAGTGCTTTATATGTGATACTCCCGCAAGGGCATTTTTAAAAGGTGGGCAAATGTTTTTTCGTGAGCATATTTTTCTGTTAGATTTTGTTTTGGAAATTATTACGTTAACTCTCTTTTATACCTGTTGTTGTTAAAATATTACTATAATTGCTTTCAAATCATATCTCCTAATTTGACATTACAGTTATTACCTGAAGTTTTTCTTACTAATAGGTACACCATATTTTAATTCTTCGAAGAGCAGCTGTATCAAATGTACAGTGGATGGAGTTTGGGACAAAAAAGGTAGACACATGAGTTACCCCATGTTCGAATGTCCACGCAGAACAGACGCTAGTTTTCGTAATAAAGTGGATGAAGACCATCATATACACGACACACCCCTCGTGGATTTACCAATTGATATGATTCAAGATTTTGTTGTTGCTGACTCACTGCATTTATTTGATCTTGGTATTATGAGAAAATGCTTAATGGCATGGTGTAATGGAAGCTATAATTTCAAAACAAAATTAAGAGGGTCAGAAATTGATTTACTAAACCAAATGCTAGAATCTTGTGAAAAAAATAGACCTAAAGAAATACATTGAATTATCAGAAGTGTAAAATATTTAAAATACTGGAAAGGAACTGAGTATCGCGTGATGCTTTTATATTTGGGTTTTGTAGTATTAAAGGATGTTCTAAGTAAAGAAGTATATGAACATTATTTATTACTAAGTTGTGCTGTCGTGATTTTGAGCTCCAAGAGTTATTAATTGATCTATATAGATATTGCAAAAATTTTATTAGAAGAATACCTGGAAGGATGTATTAATATTTATGGTTATGATTCTATTAGCAGCAACTTTCACAACCTGTGCCATGTCATAGATGATGTCAAAAAATTTGGTTGTCTCTCAGGCATTAGTGCATATCAGTTTGAAAACTCACTTGGTCATTTGAAGTCTTTTGTACGCTCAGGTAAACAACCACTCACACAAATAGCTCATTGGGTAACAAGAATAGCAAATATGAATGAAGCTAAAATTGAATCAAATAGTAATGTTTGCTTAAAAAGACATTTAGGTGACGGAATTTATAAACAAATTCATTTTCAAGATTTTATGTTAAGTGATCAAGAAAAGAATTCATGGTTTTTGTCGAAGGGAAATGACATAATTAAAATGAAGCATGTTACAAAAGATAAAAATCGTTTCCGTATTATCGGTAACCCATTGGAAAGCAAACAAGATTTTTTTACAACACCATTCAAGTCTTCAAAATTAAACATATACAGTTCGTATGACGTATTTTGCAACCAATCTGGCCAGCAGCACAAATTTCTTCCTCCTAGAAGTTATGAAACAAGAGATGTCAAATGCAAATTATTTCACTTAAAATACAAAAACAGATCTGTGTTCCTACCTTTGCTACATACTCTTGATGAGCAGAGGAAATCGTAATATACAATGTGCATCATGGAAAGAAAATAAAGGAAATAAGAAAAGATCAGAATTAACAACGAACGTATATTAATTAACGTATCTAACAATATATACACCATGTAAAAAAGAAGTGAAAATAAAGAATATGAAACAGTGCTAGACAATAACTTTTTTTGTTTATTAAATAAGGAAATATTATGTACATTTATTATTACTCACATAAATATTAGCACTGAAATTAAATTTGAATTGTCAATATGAAACAGTACAAGAGAATTTAAAATTATTAAATATTAAGAAAAGGACATGTACATACTAAAATAAATATAATATTATGGGTATTTTATTAAAATATTTTTATAGAAATCAATCGGTGGTGTGAATTTAAAAATAAATTAGATGTCACTCTCTTGTTTTTCGTCTACGTCAGTAGTCGTTGCTATCTCTCCCTCTATTAATTCCACCTGAAGTATTGTGTCGGGTATATTGTCGTCATGAGAGCCCAACACCGTCCTATTTTTTTTTTATAATATTCTGTAATTTCATTGTCTCTGCCAAAACCCTTTTCTTGGCGTGCTTAAGAAGTACTCCAGAAAAAAGTTGCTCATTTTTCTTATGTGTCCATCTGGAGTCGGCCCTAATCAGCACACTGTAATTTTATCATAAATATTAATAGACTTTTTTTAATATGGATAATATCATAAATATTATAAATTGATATGGATAAATGACTGTTTTCGGTCAACAGTGTTTTATTTTTATTGTTACAACGTGTTCGATAGAAAATTCATCGTAATGGCGAATTAGCTCATTAGGTAGGAGATTATGATTCTATATGTTTATACCAAAGATTATGGTGCTATATGCAACAAACATGTTTTAACAAAAATAAATTAAATCACGATAAAACAAATATTACTTTGTTAATCAATTTACCTGTAGAATAGCCTGAAAATGCTTTCCAGGCTTTGAAATGCGAATTTTTTGTCGCATCCCACAGACCTGGACACTCCCGTCCACGACATCTGTGTGCACAGATGTCTAGTCATAATAGCCTCAGCCATTTTCTTGCCCACAACCTCCCCTCTTGCCTGACCATCACACCCAACAAAGGTACTGAAATGCTTTTCCTAAAACAAAAAAAGATATGTTGTAATGTAATATTAGTTTTTAAAGATTTCGTGCTTCGTGAATATGCGAAGTTTTTTGTGGTTACATCTCGTGGCAAGATTTGTATGCGGGCTCCCAGAACAGCTGTCGAACGCTCCATCATCAGACAATTTATGTAAACGTTAGTTCCTCTACGTGTGATGACATAGACTCCTTACCTGACAATGGAGCCTTTGATGGTTCTGAAAACATCCAGATAAAAACTTCTACGCAACATAACCTCAAAAAACTTACAATGTTATTATAATATCTGTAATCATTGCCAACCATTGCTTGAAAATACTCCTTGTTAATTTCCAACTCTCTGTCCATTAGTTTCAGCTGGTTTATGGAATTTATTGGGAGAGAGAATTGACTTATTATATCGGTAGGTTCCGTCAGTATATACGGCGTGTATGAGATGGACGGGCTGTTGTTATTTTGTAATAAATCTAGAATTTTTTCCATCATGGTCATTAATCTGGTATTCTGCACATTTTGTTCTACACGCATGACAGCTTGTTCCTCACGCATGGCAGTTTGTTCCCCACGCATTGCAGTTTGTTCCCCACGAATGGCAGTCATCTCATCGCGTAGTGATTCAAATCTGGCGTCTGGTTGAGGGCAATCTGTAATTAAAAAAAAGTACTAGAGTTATTACTGTTATTATAAACCATACCATACCGGTGAATTTATACAAATAAAAAGATCAAAGTGGAGTAATACATATTCGGCGTAAACTGTAGGTACTTTTTTACCCTATATTTTATTTATACATGCATATAGCTACCACAAATTTCATTTTGTTTATTAACTGACAATATGGAACATGATCGAACTTACCTTTTGCTGTCCTCTTTCAAACTTTCACTAATAAAAAATAAAACGGGAACTCCACGATAAAACTCTCTGCACATCACTACTTGTTGACACACTGATAAATGGCGGCCAACTCTGTAACTTTGTAGTTGCGAATACCACCAAGAGGTGGAAAATTAGTTATATTCCACTTTGTTAACATTTTTCCGAGCGCCATTGTTTTCATATTAGATTGTAATGCCAAATTAAATTTGCAGGTTATGTTTATCATTTCTTTGTTTATATAAATGATTAAAATAACAAATATATGGTTCTTATAGATCAACATCACTTTTTCTGATAATATTTTACACATAAAATGTAATTTGGATAACTTCTCAAAACAAATAATAATAGTTATTTCACTTTTATTTTGATGTTTTTCAATATTTTGAAGGCCCATTGATATATTTCGATGTAGAACTATCGTGAATTACGATAATAACTTCCTCGCACTATATTTTAGATGTATAGACGCACGAAATACCGATTATCGCGTGTTAATTTGTTCTCATAAATATATTTGTCGCCATTATTATACTACGAAACTAATTAATTTAATTAAAAATGGACATGTAGAAATGTCATACAATAATTTTATACTATAACATGAAGTTAGCCGCTATATTTTGTTTGCTTAACCATTAAGTAATTCTTACGTAAATTAAGTAATATTTACGTTGAATCGACGTCATATTGTGATATAAGTCAATATTAGGTCGAAATTTGGTAGAGATCAAGTCTATGTTACGTAAATAAGAAGTTATAATTTACGTGCCGTGGCACGTGCTAAAATTCCCCATATAGGTCGAATTTAGGTCGAATTCACGTAAAATCAACCAATTTAGGTTAAGTGACTGTATTTTGATGACCTAATATAGGTGAATATTACCAGTTGTCAACTTAAAATGTTTGCTGGGACGTATTTTGATGAAAATTTATAATTAATTAATTTAAAATTATTTCGGTATAATTATTTGTGTCTAATAACAATAGTATATTTTTGTAAGGTGGTAATAAGCTAGAGTGTTAATTTATGAATTAAATAAAAAATACAACTGAATCAACCATTTTGACAAAGATTTTTTTAAATTAATACAACAATATTCCGTAGAGCATCCAGCAATGAATTGGTCTCCCACTCTTTTCAGTAAATTTTCAGTGTCCTGTAAAAGGCAGTTGTACAGAACATAAAAACTTTTTTTTTTAAATAGACAAACATGCATACATAGACAATTCACACAGATCGAGCTAGTCCCAAACTAAGATAAATCTTGTATAATGGGTACTAACTTACTAACGCGACGATACACACATATACCTACTATACACTACACAAATACACCTACATATAACACCCAGATCCAGGACAATTTGAAAAAGGTCATTCTTCACTTTGCCCTGGCCGGAAATCGAACCCGGGACCTCGTGACTCAAAGGCAAGAGCGTTACCACCTTATTTTACATTCTTATTTATTTATTCTTCACTGTGCGTTGATTACAAGCAATTTTACATAAAAATATAATAATAAAAATCTTTACTGCCCAAAAATAGTATATAAGGAGAAAATAAATAATTTAAACTAGACAAATAAATTTTGTGCAATGGGCGAGTTTATCGCAGAAGCGCGATATCTTCCAACTAACCCATAAAACCCAAATATAATTATTTGAAACACAATATACAATCAAAATGCAGCACATCCTGAATGTCTTAATTTTTTGTTGGCACGGAAAGGACGGCTTGCACGTTTATTACATGGGGGTGGTCTGCTGGCTACCCTACTAGAGAGATATGTCTTGATGGTATATTAGCAGTACAATAATAAATTATCTGATGACTTTTAATTTACCAGAAATATTACTAATGAATTGATATAATATTTCACATTTTTTTCTGACTAACCAGCATTTACACTAACTTATTTTATTTATTATAATATCTCATATAACTTGCATATCTACATATGTTTTTCGTTTGGCAGGGTGTGGTTACTAAAGGGACTATCTCCCGCGCAATCTTATACACGAATGCGTGTAAGTTTTAGTTTTGATGCGCAACGCCATGAGATGGTGAGAAATGGAACTAAAATTCTTCAATTTGACTAGTCAGATTGTAAAACGCCTAGACGTATTGTAATTTGCCTGAATATTATACTTTCGTCATTTTGTAATATGCCTGCCGTTTATAAAACGACGACGCCGTTTGTAAACGGACGGATTCTTCAAAACGACTGCGACATATATACCAATGAATCGTTTGTACGATCTCTGGTCCTAATCTGATAGTACCGTACCAATGATTCGTTTTGAGTATTTTTCTCAGTGTAATCGCAGAATAGTTTATGTTAATTGTCTTATACGTGAGGTTTCACAAACACTTGCCCTTTACAGGACTCTGTTTTTAACACAAAAATACAGCGAGAAATAAAATGTGTGCTTAGTCAACTTAAGTGTGTCTACTTGGTACCGTTGGTATGCAAATATCAATGTTTGTAAACAAAAAAAAAGAAAACTCAGATGTCAAAATCGTCCTGTGAACGTTTTTTTTGTAAAAGCCGAGTTTTGTTTAATTTAAACCTCTTATATTTATAATACTTGTAATTATCATGATTTAGGGAGTAATCTTCAGAATAAGCCATCCCAAATAACTTGTTTCTTTTGGAAAAACCAAATACATATAAGATAACACGACATCCAGTGATCTATCTGATAAATTGTAATTTGTATACTATTCACTCCTACCATGCTACACTTGTCCCATTATAATGTAGCTATCTATTGTCAGTGTGCTGTGTATATTTCCCTTTGTACCGTGCCATGTAGTCTACTTACTCTCCATCCTCAAATCTCCCGCCCACTCGGAGCGGCGACCTACTAAACCCTCCGAGGGGATGGATCCGGAACCGCAACCGAGCCGAGCATACGCTACTTACTCCGTCGACAAACATAGTAAAATAACAGATGAATGAAACGCAATAAAACACGACTCTATTGTAACCAGAATAAAGAGGGAATGGGAACAGAGCTGATGAAAGAAAAGATATATTGTTATTTGATATGGTGTAAAAAGGAAAAGAATATTCGATTCGTGAGCTCTGTTGTGTTCTAATCTATATGAAGTGTATAAAGAATAAGAACCCAGTGAAGGCATTTCACTTTTAAGCCGCAGCATTTGTATGAATGTTGAACGAGTTTTGAAAAGGATTTTGGAAGTTGAAAAATAATAATACCATTACGCGTAACCTTTCGCAACGAGATTACAACGAGTTTCGAGGCTAACAGAAAGAGAATAAATAATAATTATGATAAATATTTAGTGTCCACGTAGGAGCTAGATAACGTAAAATAAAACATCACTGCTTAGCCATTAGATATGATCAAAATCCAAAGCCTTTTTGTCTGTCAATTATAAATTTTATTTTATTTTTTCCACAAGTTATCAACGATTTAACATTTGGCACAGATACTCAACCCACTCTAATGTAGATCCGTAAAAACAGTCCCGACATAAAACAATAGCCATATCAACTATATCTTAACATTAACACGACTATATGATACGATATCTCATATACCTATACTAAAAACTAAAATATTATTTTTAAAACAAATAACCTTGCAAAACCTCAATTTCTAATCACACGACAGTATAATACCGCGCCACAATAAAAACATCACAAGCCGCTGGCCTGTTAGCAGTAAGCAGTTAGCATAATACATATGTGCACTATCACGGATACCTTATGTGATATCGATATGACCATATAGGTAACAAATCCAATAATACATATCACAATGGTACTAGGCAGGTACTTAAAACTCAATACATATTTTATTGAGCATAACTAATTACTTGCTTATTAATAATATTTTTACAATGGTTGTACTGTTTGTATGTGGTGCTGCATTATGAAACACGAACAGCTTTGGCGAATAGCTATAGGATGTCATTACATCATAATATAATATTATGTGTACAAAGCAAGTTACTATTGCTTGCCTGCATAATAAATATATGATTATTATTATTATGGCAATGTTACTTGATACTGTATTTGGCATTCTACAGGCAACACTGCAATCAACGGAGAATCATGATAGAGAAGAAATTATGAAAAACATTTTATAAGCTTTTGATATGTACACTATGTATTCATTTCATTCCTTTATTTCGATCCACACACTTTCGGTAACTAAATAATGATCTCGATGCCGTTTACTGTCTTTCGACCTACGCTCAATACGAGATTTAGTAAACTGTTTCTGCAACAGATAATTTTTCACGCCGCGAATTATCAGGCAGCTTGTCCTATTACACCGAAAGCTCTATCGCGAAATTTTGTGAATCTTCCTACTGATTTTATTTGTCAATTTTACATATCTAGATATTATCTTACAACAAATCTATACGTTGATTGATTTTCATAAACACAAATGAAATTATATAAACAAAAAGAAAAGATCACATTGACTATGTTATCGATGATTTTATCAAATAATAAAACGCGAAAAAAGGCAACTCCTTAAGAGAATCAGCCAACAACGAGCTAACTGGATTGGCCACAACATCAGGCACCCAGGACTCATCGCCATCGCGGAGGGTAAGACCGAGGGAACAAATGGCAGAGGCCGACCAAGAGACGCATATATGGACCAACTGAAGAGGGACATGAACTGTGGCTCATACGTAGAGCTTAAAAGACTGGCTGAGAATAGGGAGGAATGGAGAAGAAAAACCAAACTCGTTGCAGACCAATCCAATGGATTGTAACTAAATATATATAATAAAACGCGAATATATAGGGTATAAGATACATTCGTGCCACAGGTTTCGATTGTTGATAATATTGGCAAGGATGAAAACTGCTGAAAAATTATGCACCTATAATAATAATGCGCAATTTGAAGTTACTAGTATAGGTATAGAAATATATAACGGTATAACTAAAGAACTACAATTATGAAATAATATTGTATGACACAATGCAGTGAACGCGTTTGTATATCGTGAATACAGTGCAGCTCTCGGTAGTTATAAGAGATGTATAATAGATTAGGTATAGACACTGTATACGTGCGATACACTATTACTGTTGACAACTATATTATTATGTCTAAAGCAGTATATCTACATAGGTACATACCTAATACTCATTAGTAAGTATAAAAGATTAAGTAACAGCCAATTAGATAAAAGAAACAGTGTGATATTACTACTGTACGGGAGACTTACGATTGAAAGTGCGAAAGACAAGTAAATGCAATGGGATGCGCAAGGAGCTTTTTTGAATGGTAGAGTGCACGATCTATTCTCCTCCCTACGAATGATCGTAGAGAAGTTTTTGAGTAAAAACCAGAAGCTTTACTGCGCGTTCGTGGACTTGGAGAAGGCGTATGATCGCGTGGACCGAGAAAAATTGTGATGCGTGCTGTCGGAGTAAAAAGTATTTAGCTGAAACAAGGGGTGTGACAAAGCGCGGACGTCCAAGAACTAAGTGGATTAAATTCTCAAGAACGGCCACGTGTCAAGTTAGAGATCTCGACGTGCACACATAGGAAACTGAATGAATGTAGAGGAGGCGGAAGACGTATGTAAAGATATAGCGTTCCGTTCCCTCTGCCTACCCCAACTGGGTTACACATTGATATATCGTAAAGGTTTATATTATGCGCTCAGTGCAATAATTTAAAGAATATTACAAGGCAGGAACTTGTGAGTTTGGTGTTTTTATTTATTTAATTAATTAATTGTTGTTGGTGTCGATGTTTTTCTCATAATATTTTACTACGAGGAAATACTGATTATTAATTAATCAATTCTCGCACTGTATTAAGTCGGTAAAATTGTTTCTTTCGGAGAAAACCGGTCGTGGTGTTTAATAATTGCGTATTAGCTAAAATAACATTAATTTCTTAAAGAATTACCCATCAGGATAATTTTAAACATGTACCAATGTACCATACATAATTGCTCTATGTAGTACCCGGTAAAGAATTGATTTTCCACTCTTTTCCGAAAATTTTCGAATGTTCTGTAAAAAGCAGATGTTTGAAAAATAATAACATTTTAATCTTAAATTCAACAATGACAATCGCCACTCACCCTGAATGTCTTACTTTTTAGTTGTGCACGAAAAGGACAGTTTTCATGTTTATTACGTGCGGCTAGCTACCCCATTGTAGATATAGAAGCAATAAAAAGTGTAGTCACTGCCTTCGTCGTCTCTCGTCTAGACAACTGCAACATTATATGCACAGGACTGTCCCAGATCCTTCTCAATCGTCTTCAGACGACCTATAGTGCTGCCGCCAAGACCATTTATAGAGAGAACAAGCGCTGTCACATCTAAAGACACACCACTACTTATGGACCTACATTGACTAAGAGTCCCAGAGAGAAAGAATTTCAAACTGTCGTCCGCGGGGCCAACTCCCTGGAACCAATTACCAGTAGATCTAAAAAAAGAAACTAGCCTACTTCCACATTCAACTTGAAAAGGAGCAAATTGAAAACATAACTGTTCAGAAGTCACGGAGCCCTTGAGATGGTCACATACCATTAAACGGCGCCATATAAAAATCTTCCTTATTATTATTGTTGTTGGATATGCCACGATGGTATGGTAGTATAGTATATTACCATAATGATTTATACTTTGTCAGAAAACAGACTGTGATAGACAATCAGTCAAAATGTTCTGAATAAAGAAGGTTTCCTTCGGTTGCGATGGAAGGGAACAACACTTACCTAGGTTACAGGAAAATTTGAATCAAGATGTATTGATATTGGGATTACGTCTTAATTAGCCGCAACAAGATAGAAACATCTGGTGCAGGAAGCAAGGGAGTTTTATTACAATCTGGGATAAATAATAATAATTGCCTTGCTACACACCTAGTTGGTAGCAGAAGAGGATGGCATGACATGATACGTACCCTCTCCGGGATGAACCCAACCCCGCACGTCCTGCCCGCGGGTCGGGGGTGTAGGGTGGCGTTTCAAATCACTTCAAAGTCACCCCTATACCACCTCACACACCCTCCTCATCATATACATATAATTCTATCACCCACTATTACTGCCTCTAGGCCAAAATGTTGCCAAACAACTTATTATAGGTAAAATAAAATAAACTCGTACTTGACGCAGAATCATTTACAAGTATAGTTAATTATTATTCAGTACAATAATTATTTATCGTTCCTATACTATACTATACCCTCACGCCATGTCCCAGGAGGGGTAGGCAGAGAGAACGGAACGCCATATAGATCTATCCTTACATACTTCTTTCGCTTCCTCTACATTCATCCAGTTTCTCATGCATGCACGCCGATTTCTCTTACTCAGCACGCGTCCGTCCTTAAGAATTTGGTCCACGTGATCAAGCCACGTGGTTCTTGGACGTCCGCGCTTCCTCACACCCCTCTTTCAGATAAATACATCCTCTTCGTCATCCTTTCATCTTGCATTCGCTCAACATGTCCAAACCATCTAAACTTGTTTACACGCATTCTGTCCACAACACTCCTCTCACATCCGCTCATTCTCCTGATTCTTCACTCTATCTCGCAACGTTTTACCAACCATTCTTCTCAGTGAACGCATCTCCACAGCATTTATTCCACTCTCATCCTTTTCAACCACGTCCAAGTTTCGCTTGCATACATAAGTGTCGGTACCAGAATGGTATTGTGCACTAGCATTTTTGCCATGTTCGACACACTGCTATTGCTAACAATGGGTCGAAGTGCACCATTCACTCTAGCACCGGCGACTTTTCTTCTTTCAATGTCCTTATCAAATCTTCCATCCCTCGCAAACAGACTTCCCAAATAGACATACTCATTCACTTGCTCTAAACATTCATATTTATCGTTCCACATGTACCGAACTATAGAATTACGAGTATTTAGGTTGATTAATTCTATTTATTTTCGTTTTCAAAGTTAAAGATGAGACTAAAAATATACGGCAAAAAACTAGAGTTCTGGCTTGGAAACTAAACAGAAACTACGTGAGTAGAGATTTTTGGCCTCTCTGGAGAAAGGGAGGCATTCGCCCAGGTGATCGCTGACGTCGGGGTGACTTGGCACGGTACAGGAATAAGAATATATACATAGAACAAGATTCAAGATGGACAATTAAGAAAAAACTATGTATTTTATTAGCAAATATATTATATCCAATATAAGGTGCACACCGGGAATGAGCAAAAGATAATAGGTACATAGGTAGGTACCTAGCGATGATACGAAAATTAGTAAATATTTCTCTAGCAACATGGGTAAAGAATTTGAAATCCTTCCCGCATGTAAGAAAATAAGACATGAAATGAGATAGTTATCCCACATTAATTTTTATCAGTGTCCTAAAAAATAAAAACACAATCCTAAAAACATGTATCCATAAAACACGTACAAAACAAATAAAATAGTATAAATCTGTTCCAATCGCTGGAGTTTTCCTATAAATACAAATAAATAAATAAATCCACACACCAGGCAACAGCGGTATGTGTGTGTGTGTGTTGGGATAGGAATAGGGTTGTAGCATAACACATTACACACACCACACATATCTACAGTCAGTTCCCCCCGGAGAATGGATCTGCCTCAGTTCACATATATCTCACAAAATATCTACATTCATATACACTATACATATAGAATATGTTTTATTTCCTTGGGAAAGTGATGAATTTAATATGTTCGACATAAAAAGACGATTGAATTTCTGTCATACCCAAATACCGGATCATTTATTTGAAGCTACTACATACATAGGTATTACGTATTTATAGACCCAAATTTGTACCTAATATATGGAAAACGGGGTGAAACAAATTTTGCCATTACCTACATAAATTCAACATCCTTTCAATAGATATCCAATATACCTACCTAAAAATATTTATAGGAACTCATATTAGATATATCGAGTGACGCGGCACTTCTTAACATTTGCTTGTTTCATATCAAGCATCCGACTATAATAGTTCTTGACATTTTGAGGTTCAGTTCACAACATAAATTTTAACAAGGACAATGAAATGTGATTAACAAACTATCTTCTTGATGTGAGACGCCTTGTACATTCGAGTAAAAAATCCATCATAAACCTACTATTTATGTAAAAACAATTTTCCAGTTTAATATTATTTATTATTATTAATATTGAATACTTACATAACTCTAAACTACTGGTATGTTTACACGGAGCTTTACTACGATCAGTCTAACTTTAGATTTAAATGTGCTTGTACGGTGTTTAGTTTTCCGTTTACGATTATTTAAATGTGTTTATAAGATTATATTATTAGTTTTGTTAATAATTATGATTATTACAAATGTGTTATATTCCTACGTGCAATGATTAAACTATCTCCAAATACGCACCGTAAGTAAAAGGTGTCACACGCTCACATACATGATGAGTGTTGTTGAGATCACAGGTGATAACCTCTAGGTAGATATCACAGTTTGGAGTGACCGCTCCACAGAAGAAAAAAGGAAAATAATCATTCAGTTACAAGAATATAATAATATGGTTACAATATTATAATCGTGTCAACTGGGAAAACAAATTATAGGTATTTAAAAAATCTTTTCACATCTCGAATATGATGTCATTTACTTTGAAACACGTAGGTACCTATACAATTGAATTCCAGCCCACACAACACTAATTTATTTCAATATATTAGATTACACATCAAAATAGAGAGGAATTTTCGTTTGGTTATTTCCGACTATTTTTTTTTCAATTAGAAATGTATTCTCACTTCTTTGGCAACCCCTTCGAGTCCCGTTTAAAATAAAATGACCCTTTGATTGTTATTGAATCTTGCAATTTATATTTTATTGCGATAATTATTAACTTACAATAAAAGTAATGTTTCCACGAACTTGAATGTCACAAATGATAAAGTCGCCAATTTTAAAGCAATAGGCTAAGTAAAAGAAATATTGAATTTGATGTTTCCGTTTACTTTTTGTTATTGAGGCAGTTAACAGCGCAGTTAGTCGAGGTGGTTGGAAGGTGGCGGGCACTTGACTGGGGATGGGGTGTTAAGTGTCTGAGGGGCGTCGAGGTAAGTAAAGTAAAAACACCCACCCTACTCTTACCTCTACTCAATATCCGCTACCAACTAGAGAACAACTCCAGTTAAAGCAAGTATTCCATCTACTTCCACGGCAGTAAATTCTCTCACGCGACCCAGGAAACTTTCAGAAAGTCTGGGATAACAACAAACTTTCTTAGCGATTTCATACTTACTCTTTAGATTGAAACTTTTATTCCCTCCTAGCGAGAGAATTAGGAGAGTAACTACCTACAATAATAAACGATAATTTCCAACATTACGGCATAATAAAGAAGCTTTGTGACAGATGGAGAGGACTCTACATACATGTTTAATATTGGAAGTATATTTCTACCTCTATTGTCAATCCGGATATGGTGTACCTACGTAAAAATACAACGTATTGGGGATTATCAAACACACTTTTTTAAGATATAGACACCTCACCCTAATTGGGTGGCCGGTGGGTTAAAACATGATTTGAATAATAACAAAAAACAACTTACCTTTGTTAAGACATAACTAAAAAATATTGTCCATGGCAAGGCTCACCGCTTAGGTACCTAATAAGATAATAACATATTGATACACTTCTAACAGATTTGTTTTAAATTTATATTGTTCAATCAAATAAATCCACAAATTCCACAATCTATACACAAGTTAAGCTCCATACTCACAATAGGATACATCAATATAGATACATGTGCCCAGTTTTATAATATTTTAACCGTTCAAATCAAAAACTCTTTCATGTCAAAAATTGCGTCTCAATTAGTATTACCCAGTAACCATTGAGCACCTATTGTACATTTTGAATATCATCATTGAAGGATAGTACACATTTGTAGTAATAAGAAGGTATATGCATAGCATTGTGTATAAGAATAATATGAAATAAGAAAGGGAAGTAAGGGTCGCGTTGTGAATGAAGAGTATAGAAGGCAGCTACCTACCGCACCACACCACTCCAACAAAATACACAAACGGAATAATATTATAAATGCCTACAACTGGTTTACCGTCAGGGGAACAATGAAACAAAATAATAATATTATAAGACCTACATAATATCTAGATAGGTACCTACTCGTATCTTTTCAGTATCATCCTTCTATGTATTATATTTACGTATGCTCACTAAGGACATCTCCAGGACACGATCTTAATTATACTGTAGATTCCACTATTTTATTACTTGCCTCCATCCAACCAATGAACATCCCGTGAAATGTAACAAGACAAAGTAAGAATGAAAAAATATAATTGTATTTGCGATTTGAATTTAGTAGCTACTTGTCACAAAAATGGTATTTTATTTATTTATTTACTAGCTGGCCCGGCGAACTTCGTACCGCCTAAGAATCAATGAACGATTTCATACATACATCTTATTCCCCTTGTCCTAGTTCAGTCGGGGGCCCATTGCCCCTAAGTATCTCCTCCAGAGATAACTATCCACCGCTGCTTCCAGGACCTCTGGCCACTCCAATCCAAGCCTTTCAACACATGTTCGACACCTGCCCTATCTTCTGCTCTCTCCCACTGACTTTCTTCTTCTTCTTCGCCCTCGCCTTTATCCCATTTACTTGGGGTCGGCTCTCCTAGTCCTCATCTTCCAAGTTTTGCGGTCCCCTGCATCCTCCGCGCGCAACTTTGCCTCCTTCATATCCCTGGCAATTGTGGACATCCAGGTGGTCACTGGTCTTCTGGGTCCTACTTCCACGTCCATCGTCTTTTTAATCTTTTTAATTATATTATCCTGTGGTAGTCTCAAGATGTGCCCGTACCATCTTAATCGGTTTTCGGTTATTTTTTCACCGATGGGAGCGACTTTGAAACTACCACGGATATGGACATTTCTCACCCTATCCATCCTTGTTACACCACCAGCCCATCTGAGCATTTTCATTTCATTGGTGTGTAGTGTCTGGGCGTGATTATGTTTTAGGGCCCAACATTCAGAAGAATAAGTCATGGTTGGTCTGACCACAGTTTTGTACACCTGACCCTTGATTTTTATTGGCATTTTCTTGTCACACAGTACACCAGAAACAGATCTCCATTTCATTTCATCTCTCCCACTGACTTTATGAATGATTAATATTATTAATCTCTTTACAAACTCCCGTAATTGTCAAAGTGTGTCATCGAAGGTATAGTGTAAAAAAATATAATTCATTTGGAACTTTCGCAGTTTAGCGGCCCCACCCGTTGTCGAGTACTTTTTTCCATGTAAAAGTAATATTTTCGAAACTTGAGGAAATTGTTGCCATATGGTGAATTATTTTTTGGTCACCAAATTTTTGGAAAATTCTTTTATAGGAAAAAAATTCGCAACTATGAAACTTGAGCGGCCCCACCCGTTGTCGAGTAATATGTACGGAATTTTAGGAAATTAATTTTCGAAGTGGATTTATTTTGCCGGCAAATTAAAATAATTCTACATATGGCAACAACTTCCTCAAGTTTCAAAAATATTACCTTTTCTATCGAAAAAAAGTACTCGACATCGGGTGAGGCCGCTAAGCTGCGAAAGTTACAATAATTTTTTTTTTTACATAGACAATTCACATACATCGAGCTAGTCCCAAACTTAGATGAATCTTGATTATGGGTACTAACGCGACGATACGCACATATACAATGCACTATATACATATATATATGTAACACCCAGACCCAGGACAATTTGATAAAGGTCATTCTTCACTTTGCCCTGTCCGGGAATCGAACCCGGGACCTCGTGACTCAAAGGAAAGAGCTCCGCGCCACACCGGCCGACATGAACAATTTATGTTGAACAATTAACTTAACTCAGATTTGTTTATAAATTATCTGCAGTACGTAATATAATTATGTAGGTACTAATTTTTTTTTCAGGTAGATTTTACCTATTCATTTAAAATTAATAAAAATTCTTTCCATGATTTTTTAAAAATTGAAATATCAGAACTACAGATGTTAAATTGTATGGATAACGATTCTAATTTGAGAATGTATAGAAAAATTATCATATAAATAGGCCAATCTATAAAAAAAACTTCATTGTTGATTTTGTATAATTCTCCATATTGCATTTTTTATTGAAATTAAAAATGTATGGCGTAAATAATTTTCTTCGTAATTTTTCTTCTCTGTCTGCAAATTTCACTACACAATCTTGCATCAGAACTACCTACATGAACACATTCTTATTTTCATCTTTAATAGCGCAATTTTTGGTTCAATAATAATTTTCCATCTGCAAAAATAAAATACAATTTCAAATATAATCTGTGCACGTCCACATTTATGTGACAGAAGACCTATCGATACATAAATATTAGTCGAATAATTCGGTAGTTACATGGCAATAGGTTGTATCTCGCATTTTTTGCGTTTTCAAGTTTGTTAATGTTGTTGTTGTCCATAAAATGCTCAAAATAGTGTAATATTTGATGTGGCAAAAGGATATGTCTCATTATAGTCAGAATAAAGAGAGAAAAGACGTAACTTATTGACATGTAGAAAGATTGTTTTCATCAACATGGCAAAAAAACTCAAATATTTTTAAACTGCAAGAAATTATTTAGTGAATGTTACATACATCTTGTAGAAGAAATTATTAAGAGAATGTTACATCTATCTTGTAGAAATAATAATTACCTTCATTTTGATATATAATGCTCGAAATTTGGTTGAAATATCTCTTTTGCAAACTTTGTTTTTGCTCTCCTGTAAAATTATGTTTTAGTGATATACAACCTATTGCCATGTAACAACCGAATTATAGTAAACAAATATTAGTACACATTTCGTTCATATTAGTTATAGTATTTTGGTTCCTAATATAGCAGAACCTACGGATTATTTTAGCACAATGCAACAGGCGACGTGGGGGCGCTAACAGCGCAATAACTCTCCATATTGTTTTTATTTTTGAAATTAAAAACGTATGGCGTAAATAATTTTCTTCATATTCTTTCTTCCCGTGAATTTGTAAGATGTTTTAATAGCCTATAGTTTATTCCGGGCGGAGAAGAATACAACAAATCAGTGATCATTCAAATCGGTACAGCCATTCTTGAGTTATAAGTGTTGTAACACACACGACTTCCTTTTATATATTAGATTCATTATAAGCACAAAACCGACAACAACTACATATATAAAATACAGAAAAAATGTTAATCTTTCGGAGATCGGCTCTAATCCATTTCTTTTATATATATACCTACCTATCTACATTTCAATTGTTAATTACGATAATGCCAAATACGTAATTCTTTATGCAACGTGTTCAATGGAATAGAGAAAAGCATAGCGCAGTTGGTAGTTTACCTAAATGACCCAAAACGTTATGTGAACTCGAGTACATCCGTTCATTGCTCGGCAATTTCAACTATCCATCCATCCAGCCGCGAGAGAGACGGCAGATAGCAGATAAAGTTAATGCAGAACAATAAAAACTACCGCAGTCAAGTAACTATCAAAGAGTATATAATATATACATATACAATCATAATAAACATACATTATATATATAGGAAGGTAACTGACGGCGCGGCGCTAATACAGCAGCCACGGCACAGCAGCGCGGCGCGATCATATTATGAACATGATTATTTACTAATAATACTACGATCAAAACCGTTATTTTCCTCAAATTCAAAGTCGACAGCTATCTCATCATAATCACATGGTGAAAATAAATTGTATTCGGTTCTAGTAGTCTTCAGTTCAGCGACGAAGTATGTCACCCATTGTGAATGTCTTAACGAAAGTATGACTTGCGTGTTTATTACAAGCAGAAACTCGCTGCTTGTAATAAACGTCCGCTAGCTACCCCACTAGTGGGAGATGCCGTGATGGGATGGATAGATGTTTGTAGTAGTCCGCACACAGATAATTACGACATTCGTAAAAAAAAACATTAATCCATTCAATATTAATACAAAAGTTTTAAAATTACAAAACTAATTTTGAATTATTACCTATCATACAGTAACATACTACACTTGTAAAAACGCCAACTAAAAATTTCGTTGCAATAAAATGATTTATCACAGATCGAAAAATCATCAAATAACTGTACTAAAAACATTTAGTGTTATAAAAATCATAAGAACATTTTCCGAATTTTGATGATCTGATACGTGACGTCATTTTTAATCAACTATTGCAATCACATCTGCTCCTCGCTTTTCATAGTATTCCCATCCCTAATAATATATGTAGATGAGTAACAAAGGTTTAGGTATATTTTAATATAATACCTAATGGACAGTAGAAACGGTACACATCTACCTACAATTATTGTACTCATAGTACGAGTATATTATCTGTTTACTATCACAGAAAAACACTATTATTGTGTTTTGATAATAAAGTCATACCGAATCATAAGAAGAACAGAATAGTCAATATTGCAGAGTCGGATGTAGCGATTGTTACGGGTGCTGGTAGTGGTGACTAGTGACTACAATGACTGCTACAGTATTAGGTAGTTTTGTTTAGCATAATACGGAACAGTGACCAATGACGGCAATGACCTTTCATAATGCAATTTGCATAACATTTGAAAGACGTCGGGAGCCCATTGCCCGTTACATAATACATTTATTATATTATTTATCTAGTATTATTCTGTCAACGGAGATTACATAGAGACGTGGAGACGCAGGAGATGGAACACAACACAAAATATTTCAAACAAAATATGGATTACGTTTATGGGTTGTGTCGAAAATGTATTATTTTTACTTTCTAACATATACACTGCTGTACAACATAATCCATTCTAATATTTCTCCAGACATCTCTTTGTTCTGGAATATCTGCAATATTCACTACCGATTTTTCTAATACTATCAGATCATAGGGTGCGAGGTCTCCACTTCACTATCCTTTTTGTCCATCTGTGATCTATATACTGTATCTAGCTCCATACCCCACCCAGGTCTACTTTTTTGTCACTCTAACGTCAGTAACTCTCGATGCATTCTTATATCAAATATAATCAATAACTATAATAAACATACCAAATACAAATAATATCAATGTATTTTCGATATTTAAAAATATTTCAGCGCACGCAGACATATACAGTAAAAATGTTCACATTGAAACAGAGCAATTGTCTGGAAGAAAGCTTGTAGTGAGTAAGGTAGGTATATTCCCGTCAAACAAACCATAAAATGTCAATCTGACCACAATATGTTCCGATCGCATTTCTACTCGCAATATTAATAAATCTGTCCTCGCACATTCAGTCTAACCGAGTTTATACGAGTCTGACAGCACTGACAACACACTCACACGAATATAAATTTATACATATTACAGTATACATAACTACATGTGAGTGACGTTGTAATATTATATCCACGCACATTGAATATCTATAATATTGTGTAGAAAACATACGTTACTATGCACAAGTTTAGTATTTAATAGTGATGTAACGAATATTCGTATTCGCAATCGCATTCGCGAATATTCGCATATTTTCAAGTATTCGCATTCGCAAAAATATATGCGAATGTTTTGCGAATATTATTTTGGTAATTAACTATCGGATATTTTGAAAATTCGGCGACAGGGGGGTAGAAATTTTAATGATTGAGCAATATTGTAGAAATCTAAGCAAGTCAGTATTCGCTATATTCGCATTCGCGAATATCCAAAATCACACATTCGTTACATCACTAGTATTTATACACAAAACTTACAAGCAATATTTATTATATGAAACATACATACATTATGTATTTAGTGATTTCAAAATACTTCATTGATCAGGAGCCGGCTTTCAAAAACCTCCATCATCAGGCTAACGTAATACAGTAATGAAAATTATAAATTATTCAATAGGAAAATACCTATTAGCTATTTATAATATTCCGCTCTTCTAAGGGTGCAATTCAAATAAATAAAAATAAATATTATTCATCAATGGAATATTGAAACATTACTTTTTTTTGTAAAACACATCATAGCTAAAACGTTATAGCTGGTACCTAATAATATTAATCTTCCAAACACATAGTGAAACAAATTTTTGTTTGATAATATATTTTATATCTATTTGATAAATCCTTGTGCACCCAAAAAGGTACTAATATTAATGGATGAAATACCTTCATGGATCAGTAACATCAAATTTATGGAGGAGATAATTAATAGGTGCTTTAAAGAGGTTCGGCCACATTCAGCCGCTATACAGGTATGTGTATGTATTATCTATCCCGTGGAGCACCCGGTAAAGAATTGGTCTCCCACTCTTCCCCATAAGTTTTCGAGTGTCCTGTAAAAGGCAGGTGTTCGAAAAAATAAGACATTTCACATCTCAAATTCAGCTATGAGGTTTGCCACCCATCCTGAATGTCTTAATTTTATGTTTCAAGCGGAGAAGACAGCTTGCATGTTTTATATGCAGCTGATCTGCTGGCTACCCCACTTGTGGGATATGCCATGATGGTATAATAGTAGTATAGTAGTAGCTTTAAAGAGGTTCGGCCACATTCAGTCGCTATACGGGTATGTGTATTATCTAACACTGTCTAACACTGACATGCACTTCTATCCTATCAATCGATGACTACAGAATGATATAATCATAATATCCCTCTATTAATAAATAAAATATTACATACACTATGTTACTACTCGTACTTACTACATAAAATATCACACACATCACGCGATATAATTGGAAATCACCTAGGAAATGCACTAAAATACATTTTTCAATATTTTTTTATCTACCTAATGATAGATAGGGTACAAAAATTAGGCATCCAAATGATTTCAAAGATACCTACATTAATTTACAATTTTAAAGTTCACTGCAACTAAGCATAATATTCAAACATCACAAATTATACCTCGTGTCAAGGATGTTGACTTTTACATATCATCATTGTCGAAATTTAGGGGTGCTGTTTCCAGATCTCTGCCCGGTCTGATCAATTAGTGTCCTGAACGTAGTGAGGTTCGCACGAGCATTATTTCCCTTAACTCCCCCCCCTCCCCCGATATACCTGTTTTTTGCTTGGAGAGCATTTGACCCCCCCCCTCCCCCTATGGACGTCATTCATTACTTGTGTATGTTGTAATGGCATATTTATTTCATGGGTGAACGTTATTCTTTTTTTTTTACTTTTATATTTTTTGTCTCAGCTGGTGCATAGAGTGCACTTTACTTTTTATTATTTGTGTAATCTTTTTAATTTGGAACATAGTGTTAAATAAAATAATTTAACAAACTTCACTGGCTTGGGAAAAATGTAATATTTAAGTTGTACCTACTATATAATATGTAAAAGCTGTTTGTTTGTATTAATAAAATAAAATTAAAAAAAAAAGTTGAACATTTAAGATTTTATAGAGATACATAAAACTTTTCCCAAATCTTAATGTATTTAAAAAGTAGAAAAGTCCAGATATCTTTGCTGAAACTATATGCACGACATATACTTTTGAAGCAAAATGTAATGAACGAATGATTGCAGAATATGTGACATTACAAATTTAATGTATAGGTATAATCGCGGTTCGATCCCAGGTGCCGGCAAACTCCCCTTTCACGACACAGTAAGCTTTTAGCTTACTGTGAAAGGTGTATAAGGTTGTATTTGGGTTTATAACAAAACCCAGATATATCTTTTTTAAAAAAAAATAAAAAAAATGTATGCACATATGGGTGACATACGTAGGTAGGTAAATATAAATATCTACACAATATTTTTGCACATTATCTCGGATGTAGCTTTCCACATTACAGGGTACTTACTCTCATAGTAGCTACCGCCAAAGATTTTACAAGCTATTGCGGTGGTGGGATGAAAATAAGTACATTTATAATACATACGAAGCACTCCAACTTACAGAATTATATAAATTTACAACAATATTTTATTATTCTTTATGATAATAGTTGTGTACATATGTCTGTAGATATAATAATATTATCTCGCTGAATATTTTGATATGAAATTATGATGCACCTATTAAGAAACATTCATCAATATAGGTAAATACTAGGTACACAGAACAGATATTTATATTATATTGATTGTGTAGACGTTTATTTTGTAAAACTCCATATTAATTTCTATAAAGAAACACGAATGGATAAATTTTACTTTTTTCAATAATATAGTGACCTGGTTTCGACTTACACTCTTTTTGATTTTACCGGTAATAAGTTTGACAATTTAAGTTGAAACCAGGTCACTATATTACTAAAAATAGTAAAACTTAAACCATTTTTGTTTCTTTACATAAGAATATATCATCTAATGTTATATTTATATGAAAGCTGCCGATTTGAGAAACTACCCAACTGTCGAATCAATTCCTGCAAGAAAATTATATCCTAATTATTCGAGTAAAAAAACGTGGATTCACAATATACATTTTAGTGATATGATCATTCCAATCGTTTTTGTTTCGAATTTATCGCCATGGGTGGTTTTTAAATCCGTTCCTCTTTTTTCACCTGGAGGATGTCCAGGATATAAATATTGAGGCTTAGTACCTACTTAGGTACCTTAACTATCACATATTATACACCAGTAGTAGGTATAAACACGATATTGCATTTTTTAAGTGGGGTTCTGGGCGTTAAGAACTAGAATTAGGAATGTTCAAGATTTAAACTTTTTCGTACTCCAAAATTGCAGATAAATCCATTTTGTCTTCATTATAAACATCCTGCGATAAACTCGCCAATTGCACAAATTTATTTGTCTGGTTTAAATTCTGCAATATTTATATTTTAATAATGTTTGTTTTTTATGCAATAAAGATTTTTATTATTATTATACATCAGTCATAGATCGCCACCGACGACAAGTGTAATGGGTGTCGACATTTCGCTTCAACTTTCATCGCGATTTAGCAGGTCGGCAGGTATCACGACATTATTCGCACGGATGACAATCAGGACGTGAACTCGTCGCGGCGCGAAAAGTGTTCAGTGTCGTGAAATCTGTGCGTAAATTGAATGAGGGAACACGGTGCAGAGAAGAGGGCAGAGGGAGGGGGGCCTGCTTTATAAAATATGCAGGCCTTGAAATATCTACCGGTAATAAGTATACAGTTGTACCAAACATTTTATTTCTCACAATACAATATTATTTTTTTAAGATGTTTGTAACGTGCATTACTGCAAACAGAACAAATAAGTACCTACCTACCTACACGTATAATATACGACAAATTATCATATCAAGTTTTTATATCTTTGACATTTGTAGATGTATGGGTTCTGTTTTCAATTTTATTGATGTAAAAAATATTTATATACCTGTAACATGTAAAACGTTTTGAAATATAAAACAAAATAAATAATTTTGATAGGATACCTATCTACTCTAACTCAACTAGATGTTCATGTTTGATGATTTTATCTATTTTTTTTTAAATATCCCCCTACTGTATGTGAAGCTTTGTATTTTGACTTTTACAGTTATTAATTAGAGTTAAGATTCATACGAATGTTAGAAGGTTATAACTTATAGTATTATAAGTACCTATATCATAGAACAAAACACAATTATTGTACTGCAAAAGGTAAATGCCATAATATATTGATCATATATAATTATATAAAAATTATACAATCAAACTACTAAAAAAAGATTCAACTTTTCTCTCCCCTCACGCCGCAGACAACAAGGTAGGCAGAGAGGACAGAACGTCAATTCGATGTGTTCATAAACACTTTTATCTCTTTATTAATTTTCATACAGTTTGTCGTGCATTGAGTGAGAAAAATCAACGTGTATATTATACACGTTGATTTTTCTCACTCAATACGCGACTGCCATCGATTACAAATACGTAGACGGTCGGCATAACGTGTCGTGTTGTAGATAACATAACAAACCGTTGAGATTATATTATATATCTACATCAATAAGATTATTATGCCATAAATAAAATTGTGAGTGTTCCCACTTCCATTAGGCGACACCTGACTAGGTGGAGATGACAGTAGGTATGTAGGTACATGTAACTTGGTGTTAGGGTATAATATATACCTACCAACCTCGTATACCTTTGTGCCCTTCTATCCTGCGTGTATCTATAGCTACCTACATAATATTATGTATAGTACGTAACCTCCCCACGGCATTGCGAGCAAGTAGGTAGACTATTATACCTATAGCTATACTCATACTCACTCGGACTAGTCGACTGGAAAGGGCGGGAATATCGTTTGAAATTACAATGTTATTAATGGATAGAATTTAGACCCTGAAGCGGTGAAATAATATCATTTAATGATGAATAATCATGCGCGTGTTTATGTAGACTATTATATCGGACCAGTATAATATAATATTATTTACCTATAACTAGGTAGAGATTTATATCCTGAAGTGCGCGGGATTTTGTAACACTGTTTCCACAATGGTTGTAAAAAATGTATAGTAGGTATATACATTATATATGTTATTATGATCTATTTAGTTTTTAGTTCATCATCATAAAATACGTTTCAGCCGATGTGGCTGGATGTGTTTAAGAAAGTGAGATGTCTCACGTGGTAAATGATACCTACTGTGATACACAATAACTTTATTTGATATAATATTCACTCAAACCAAAAACTTTATTGTACATGGATAAATAAAAGAATGAATGTGCAAAAGGAGTTAGGAAACCGAAAGATATCCACAGCAGGAGGAACATAATTATTGTAGGTCTGTACATAACATTACTGTTTTGGATACTACAAAGAGGGTAGACATAGGTATTGTATGTTACATATTATTATTGCCTCCGCATAAACCCATTTCACTACACCTCTCAGAGGAAGCTTAAAGGGTGTTTGCCCAAGTACCTACCCACCAATACTAATGTTATTTGTTATATATGACAAGTTGTACATTTCTTTCTAGACTTTGCTACCCTGTTGGTGATTAATCTCATTTAAAAATAATGTCGGCCAAATTATTAAATACATTTCGAAGAAAAATTTTAATTTGTGACTTATTATTTTCAAACGTACAAAATCTGCAACTTTATTGTAATATTTCTTTTGAAGACGTTTTTTTATAATGAGATCAACAAGTTGTTATATAAATTGACGCATCTCGAGTCCGGACTATTTTGTATAGATTTTGATTTGAGGCATTTTCTACGGATAAATGATTATCACAAGAATTAGTTTTGCAAACTTCTTTACACATATATATATATACCTACCTACCTAAATTGTAAATGGTATATCTGTCTATGTAATAATTATACGAACTATATTGTACATTCTCTTCTCCAGTCCTTCTTCTATTGTCAACAACAGCGAAAAATTATAAAAAAAATAAACCAATATTTATTTTATTTGTTGTATTCTGAGAAACTTTATAATATTACAATGAAAGCATTAATACTAGATAGAGGGAGCACAGGTAAGACATAGTATAAGGTAACTACCTAAGTATTATTTGCCTACTTACCTACCGCTCTATTATTGACAGAAGAAACTCGCGTGCCAACAATCGATCCCCGCATCTGTTATTCTCTAATAAAAAAAATACTATACTGTTATCCCCAGCAACGTATCGGCTGGCACCATGTGATTATGTTCTATTATGTAGAATACATTTATATTATATGCAGCGCAACGGATGGATTTAGGTTAATAAATATATAACGCTAGTCACCAATGCAAAGGTACGCTCTGTCTATTTTGACTATTCGACTACTAACTATTATTACCTTAAAATTATCATTTGTTATCTGTCTATAAGTTTAGGAAACGGTAAAGTCAAGACTTTTATAAAATACGCCATACCTATCTACTAACAGAATACAATGCAATACCTCTAAAAAAATAAAAGGTTGATTATATTCAATTAGGCACCTACATACCTAATATGTGTAATATACTTTATCCACAAAAAGGCACACGCGTGTATTGAAATGTAAGTTAACTTTATAGAGCTGGATGGCGCTATATCATCACTGGATAGGTCTTCCAGCAACATCTAGTCTCAACCAGCCTGAAGGATAACAAATCCTTAGGTATCTTCTTGCTGTCTATGAAATCCTTTCTCTGCCGTCTTACCTTGCAGGAAAGGCTAACTAATTATTCTGATTTTGCTCACCTATGTTTGTGGTGGATTTCTAGTCGTATAATAAAAGAGGGATTCCCTTTTGGAATGACACAAATAATTTATTCTCACATAATATATATTTACAAATAGGTAAGATTAAATATCGAAATAAATAAAAACAAGTGTTTTATTCTACTATTACTATTAATCAATAGTAGAATTAAAACACTTGTTTTATTTATTTCGCTATGGAATTCTACTACCTAAACACCGACACAGTGAATAAAGATTAAACATTTTAATGACTAAGAGAAAAGTTAATTGTTGCGAGGTTGAATTAAGTTCAACTCAAGAAATTTATACTGGACAACCTCACTCGGGGAGTTACCGGCAAAAAGTCTTAAGTGTAGGTTTATGTAATGATAAATATTAAACATAATATCATCTCAATGCCGATGTTAGCTTTAAATGTTTAAGTTTGTTTTGTTCCCATTCATACATATTACATTTTACATAACATAATATATTTTAAAAAATTCTCTGGAGCACTAGCAAACTTTTGGTGACCCACTCTTTTCCTTCAATTTTGGAATGTCCTGTAAAAGGCGGGAATTAAAAAAAGACATTTATACTATTCTATACCATCACGGCATAACCCACAACTGGGGTAGCCAATAGACCAGCTGCATGTTATTGTTTATATTTATGTCAAGCTGTTCTGTGTCAACAAATAAATATGATAGGTGGAAAACCTCATCGCTGAATTAAGGATGTAAAATGTCTTACAATGTGAAATAGTTTAATAAAGGCATTTTACATCTCAAATTCAGCGATGACATATTCGACCCATCTTGGATATCTTAATTTTTTATTGGCATGGAGAGGACAGCTTGAATGTTTATTAAAAAAAGTTAATCTTGTAGGCACCCCACTTGTGCAATATGACGTGATACCATAGTAGTAATATATTGTACACTTTAAGATAATACCTACATTTCACATAAATAAAACATTAATTTTGGGTCATGGAACATGCACAAATCCTGTGCGCTTTAAGATAGGTAATAATATGAACTTATCAGAAAAAAAACACGAATTTAATAGTTTTAGTTTCGCTACTTTTTAATAATTAATGACCTGGTTTCGATGAACAAAGTAGTTGTCAAACTGATAATAAAAATAATATGATCCTATCTATTTCAATATAAATAATAATATGAGGTAACAACTGGAAAACGAATCTCTGTAAGTATGATACATTTTTAAAGATTAATACCTAATTGTATCAATTTTATATAGACTTACCTATCAAAAGTATTTTTCCTTTATAAAAATTAATATATCAATTATTTTACAAATATACGTACGGGATATTTAGTGGGGAAAAGGGATATATATGCAAATAGATAATGTGTACATACATAAATGTAATTTTTTTATTTATACTATTTTTGTGCAATAAATATTTTTTTAAATTATTAATATGTATATGATAATATAATATTATTTTGTTAAGTGTATACTGTATTTTAAATCCAGTCACAAATAAGTAACGCACTACTTTACATATAAACAAGGGGACTCATTAAAAGTCATCGCATATAAATTTGCATACTAACACGGGTGTATATTATATATTCATACTTGTATGCAAAGTTAAATATATACCTATTATACAGAGATTCAATATATATAGAAATACGTACCTACCTACTACTGAATGATAATAATACCTAATAATAAATACTTATATTTATTTATTATACTTATAATATAATTATGTTTGTCATCGCTTAGATATAAGACGTACTTACAAGATAATAGAAAAACTGGTATTGGACAGTGAATGGATATCCTATTGGCAGTATGAGGATAAAATTATGATAAATGATTTACTTTTGTACAAAGGATCTAGAAAATAGTTTTGAATTTAACTAACACTTACCGTGACCGTGACAGTGACCTGGGTTTTGATATTCGATATCTTTATCAGATTGTCTTTACAAGTTTTGAGTTTAATGTATATAAAATCAAAGAACTTTTTGTTTTTATTTACATTAAATTATGGAGTTCTACAAAATAAGCAGTTATATAATACAAGTTTTGAGTTAATAACTGTTAGTAAAACTCAAACTCGTATAAGTTTTACAAAATATATATCGATACAATACTTTAAGTAAGTATCTATAATGTATTTATGAACGGATTCAAATATTCATATGACGATTACGATAAGTCTATTTATTTATCAAAGAGTTATTTTAATTCGGTTGAGTATTTATTATAATGAAAGGATGACAAAGAGGGTATTGTCTGAAAGAAGGGATGTGAGGAAGCGCGGGCGTCCGAGAGCCACGAGTCAGAAATCGTATGAGAGTTCGTATGGATGTATAAGCGAAAAAGTATGTATGTAAGGACAGATCTATACCTATAGCGTTCCGTTCTCTCTGTATACCCCACTTGGTACACAGCGTGATAGTATAGTAAAGTAATAGGTAATAGTATAGTATTTATTCTGATTAGGAATTACTCCACTATTGAATAATCTTCCCAAGAACAAAGATAAAGCCGGTACCATCATATACAATGCATTGCCTACCTTTTTTATTTAATTCCCTATCTCCAATTAATGGACGAATCGTGGAAACATCAGACACGATTTTCACGCAAGTCACTACTGATAACAAACACTGTTGACTGTACGGTGTAGCGCATGCGCACCACAATGCAATAACAATAAATAGATCGCAACTACTTACCAGCACAATAACTAACTAGCCATGTAGTTCATGTTATCCCATATAATATAATATTACCTACACTTAAAACAATCGGGATAGCAATGTTTTGCGGTACACGATAGTGAACGTTAGATTAACATATGCGCTAAGAAATATTATAGATATTTACATCAACTTATAAATAACATAATGCTACATACTCAAATCTAGAATACATCATGAAACTACATATAACAGACGAGAGTTACATTAGAAAACTAATGAAACAATTATGTATGTTAGTACAAATCTAGCCAGTAAGTGAAAAAGTAAAACGATATCGATAACGATAGGTATCTTCAATAATTCGGACTTCGACTTCGGACGGACAGAGTACACTATGAGGAAATATGCTGTGAGCGGATTTGTTCAAAAGTACATGCTTTCCACTGAGGATCTCCTGTGATGGCTTTTGTTTTCATGTCTTTGTTTTTCGTTGCTTGCTGTTAAAATATAATATGTTGATTATTCTTGTTTCAGGTGTTTCACTGTTATTATATTGTAAAGACTGTCTTAAATAGATAAGTAGATAAATAAATACATACCTTTTTCTTATTAATATTTCTTTAACAAAACAAATTTCATTAAATATGAACCTTTATTTATATAAACTACCCTCGATAGGGCAACGAATTGAAGAGCGAAAACCTTCAGTAAATAGAAATATATTGAAAAATATAAATGTGGTAAAATATTAGAAAAGGTAATGAAATTGAGAAAAGCGTTATATTTTAAATATACCTAAATGTGGTAAAATATTAGAAAAGGTAATGAAATTGAGAAAAGCGTTATATTTTAAATATAAATGTGGTAAAATATTAGAAAAGGTAATGAAATTGAGAAAAGCGTTATATTTTAATTGCGGAAAACATTGAATCGAGAGATAGCTGTGTAAAACAGAGTAGGCCGCAAGGCGGTGGAGGAAATAGCGGGGATGGGGAGGGTTGGTCGGGGTCATGGAAGGAGGAGAGGAGGTAGGGGACCGACATAAGGGTGAAGAGGCTGTAAAACCACCAAGTAATCTCAAATGCTCTCTCTCTCTCTCTAGCTCTCTGAGAGAAAGGCTGAATATTATAAATACAGTGCTTACTACGTAGTACCTACATACAAACAATACGAGACAGATACACATTTTGATAAAGCGAACTTATGAACTCAACTTCAACAAAACAGACAAATGCTAAAAGCGAAATTAAAATTAAACAATCGAAGATACATACCTACCGATTTGTTTTGATTGAATACTGTGAGGGGCAATCAATAAAAAGGTAGGTACCTACCTAGATATTTTGGGAAATATTTTACACGTAAGTATCTAATAGTGATGTATCGAATATTACCTACTAATGATGTGCAGAATAGTGATGTAACGAATGTCTGATTTTGGATATTCGCGAATGCGAATGCGAATATTTCATGCCGACATTCGCGAATGCGAATGCGAATATTGACTTGAAAATGGTATAGGAATTTGAAATATTCCAAAACTCCTCGGTTTTCTTAAAGAATATTTTCTTGCAATACCTTTTTCCACAATGTACCGGGTAAGTATCCGGTACTTTCACCGAATTACTGATTTATTTCTTCATTTACATGGTACACAACAGATGAAAGACATATAAATATAAACATGTAAGCGACAAAAACATTCCAATAGTCTTACATCGAAACAGTGCATACTTCAGCAATAACACACAAAACAATTATAGAAAATCTTACACATAATATAGGTATTAATTCACAATACATCCAATCACCCATTCCTATTACAAATCGCTGCTCACCCAATTTCGCACACATACCTAATACATTCATTCGCACAAACACATTCACACTTCACTAATGTATGCAATAACAATACAAAAAAACTCTTAAAAAAGAAAAATCAAAAATTGAAAATTTAAAAAACAGTCTAAAAATTAATACTATCCCAAACACTTCACATTTTATCAAACATATACATTTTTTTATATTTATTTCATCTTATTCTACCCTCAACTCTCCTTTCTCACAAACCTGACGTAATTGGCACTTTAAAATTCTATAAACAGGGTTTCTTGAGTCTGCAATCGTTTTTGTTTTTTTTTAATGTAGAACGGAAAACAAGATCTTGTTAAAGGAAGCATTCTAAAGTTAATCCTATCTAAAATATTAGGCACATCGTATTCGGACAAGCATATTTTTCTCAGGTTGCATGCATCCAGCAAAACTCTTCACAATTCCAATTTAGGCAAATCTTTAATAAATACAGGATAATGCAATCTCTTCCTAACCAAACGAATGAATTTAGACTGAGTTCTCTCAACTTGATCGACATATTTTTTAAAATGTGGATTCCATACAGAGGAACAGTCCTCCAGCTTGGAGCGAAACAACGATAAGTACAAATACGATTCATATAACCTAAATGACTTTGTAGATCTCAGAATAAATCCCAGTATTTTATTGCTCTCTTCGATAATTTTGTTCACGTGATCATCAAAGTGAAGCTCAGAGTCAAACACCACACCGAAATCTCTAATCTTATTTACTTCTTTTAAATCATGATTATGGATATTGTAAATTTATCGAATTTTGTTTCTATTTTTGGTAAAAGAGATCAGATTACACTTCTCCAGATTCAAGTGCAAGTTATTTCTTTTACAGTACTCGTGTAGTCTTTCCAAGTCCTCGTTAAGCATTTCATAGTCAAACAATAATTGAATTTGACAGTATATTTTTAAATCGTCCGCAAATAATAGAAGCTCTGAGTGGTCAAAGCACTTTTTTATGTTGTTTATGAATATCGTGAAAAGTAAAGGACCCAAAGAAGACCCCTGAGGGACACCATATGTAACACTGACACTGCCAGATGAATAACCGTTAAGTTTAACTGTCATCAATCTATCAGAAATATATGAGTCAATCCACCTTAGTTGAAAAAAGTCGATGTTCTACTTTATCAAATGCCTTTTGAAAGCCGATATAAATGGCATCCAACTGTATACGATTGTCCATAGCTGAGAAAAAAAATCAGATTTGTTACTGTCGATCTTCCACTCATGAATCCATGCTGCTCTACAAGAAGATACGGCTTCAGGAAAAAAGTAATTTGTTCACGAACCATACCCTCAAATATTTTTGAAATAGGTGATAGAATTAAAATTGGTCTGTAGTTACGAACGTCCGATTTGCTGCCAGATTTATGCAAAGGAATAATACTAGCCATCTTCCATTTGCATGGAAAGCATCCTTCTTGTAAACTCCTAATTTATTTATCGTGTCGAAACCCAGAGAAAAAACCCATCAAACTGATTTCCAGTACTGCGCAAAACGCGCAGCAGGTGGAGATGCGTCAAAAATATCCTCCATAGTGCAAGTGACAGGGCACAATGGACACTCCAACAAGTGTGGCATAGTCTGTGCTGCACCACAGTCACACGCTCCGGATTCGTCCTGTAGGAAGCCCAATCGTTCTCTATTGTCGCGGCAGTTTCCTACACCAGATCTCAGTCGATTTAGGGTTTTCCATGTCCCATAGTCTAGATTGCCTCCTGCAGCAAGGTGTTCTAATAAATGTCAGATACAATGGTTTGGTTAAATGACTTACACATCTCTTTAATATATTGGTGCTAGACCATCAGGGCCAACTCCTTTTGTCTCATCTATACCTAATAAACGTTTATGAATATCAGATTTCAAGATATTAACCATGGATAAACATGAGTTAGTTAAAATATTTTCCAATTCTTTAGTATTAGAATCATGCAAATTATTCAGTGAAAATACAGAACCAAAAAACGTCGAAAACAAGTTTGCAATTCCCTCTGGATCGCTCGAAGTCTGGTCACCGTCACCCATTACCCTTGGATAGCCTCTAGATTCTTTAAGGGAATTCACGAATGAAAAGAAAGACTTGACATTGCCCTTAAGTGACTTCTCAGTGTTATTAATAAAATACCTATAATCGTGATTCTGCGACAACTTCAACTGAGCTCTTAGTTGAAAAAATAAATTGTAGTCAGAATCATTACGGTTCATCTTCAACTTACGCCAAGCCTTAGACGTCTCTTAAACAATAACCGAATTCTATTAGAGAACCATTTGGGAAAATTATTAGGTGACACCCTCTTCATATGTAGGTGTATGCTTCTCAATTATTGGCAAAACATAACCATAAAAAGATTCAATCATCTTATTCACCGGTCCGTTTCCCAAAACACTGACCCAATCAACACTTTGCAGTTCAAAATTTATTTCCGAAAAGTTTGACTTAAAGTATATTAATTTCTTGATCATATTTTGATACAAATCCTCAGCAATTTCAAACTCATAATCTATCAACAGTGAAGGATAGTGTGAATCCTTACCAACCAGTGGAGAGTCACATCTGGTAACAGAACACGGAATAGTTGAAAGAACTAAATCCAAGATAACTTGATTGCTGTTATAAACTCCGTTAGACTGAAACATATTGAGAAAAGATATAGATTCTATCAAATACTGCGCAACAGGACACGAATAAGAATACGGAACAAAGATTGAATCAACATCGGGGTCTTTTTTCCATTGGATTGTTGGGATATTGGAATCTCCAATAAGACAAATATCCGTTTTGCCGTAATAGCTGATTAAACGTTCAGATATACTTTAAAAAAAGATGTTTTAAGTATCTAAGGATGTGGAAGGCGGTATATACATATACTACACCCAGTAGCGGTGAGCATTTTTTCATGCGTTACCGATGAAAAACGAATACTGGTAAAAAAAACTTTCACGAGTATCATCCCAAACAAGAGTGGATGAATATCCTAGTGTCCGATCCACAGCAATTAAGACCCCACCTCCATCCCTTTTACCACTCAACATGAAATCCCTATCCTTGCGGTAAACTGTATATTCGTTTTGAAAAAGTTCGCTGTCAAATACGCCACAATTTAGCCAAGCTTCCGTCAGAACAATTATATCATAACTATTTGCAAATAAGTTTGCTCTAAACTCCTCGATCTTAGTCTTCAAGCCCCGAAAATTCTGAGAGAATACTTTAGTGTGGTTCACCTTGTAGTATGATATAAATATTCCTTAAATAGAATATAAAATTATTGTAGGGCCCTATACTCATAGCAGTTGTAATACTTAAAACAAACATATAAATTAAATCTCCACAAATGCATATTTCTCCTAATAATAATAACATCATCAAGCAAACGAACACAGAAAACAATACAACAAATGTGGCCAACACGGAACAGACCAGATACTTTATTACTAAAATAATATTCGCAAAACATTCGCATATTTTTTTGCGAATGCGAATACTTTGAAATATGCGAATATTCGCGAATGCGAATGCGAATGCGAATATTCGTTACATCACTAGTGCAGAATATAAAAATGAAATCTAACATAATCATAGATAATGCTAACTTAATCACACGTTTAGTAAATTAGAACCAACTCACACATAACATATGGTAAGTGTGAAATAAAAACCGAACTATAACAGCTATGACAACAAAAGTTTCTTGACTATTCTAATACGCATAGGAATCAGGAGATATACCTACCCACATAGTACCTACAGTATGTGCATCACGTATTATACAATACGCAATAGGAATCAGGAGATATACCTACCCACATAGTACCTACAGTATGTGCATCACGTATTATACAATACGCAACGCCTACCTACATTCCGGAACCAAAGATCCTTCTACAGGCGAGCCCTCCAACACAGTGTTAACGAACTCATAAGGTATCATGTATGTAGATAGAGTAGTAATGTACCAAACCTTTACATTAGAAATAAAAAAAACAATAAATTTTAACGATCTTTATAATAGGTGACTATATTAATAAAAATTAACGACGTCACAATTGAGAACTGTTTTCAAAGTTCCCAGTTAGTATATGATACCTATTATTTATATTCTTGTCGTTTTAATACTTAAAGATAATAAATAGGTTGAACAACATTTCAACGATTGAAATTATTGTGACAGAATATCTAAACAAAATCTCATAATTGATGTATGTTTTTATAGATCTAGTTACTTTTATTTATTTCTCGAGCGATAGTGAATCGAGAGCTCATTCATTGAATATTCTAAGAAAAAAGTAATGGAAAATATGACTCCCAGATTGCTCATTATCCGAGTCAGAACCCACATGCTGGAAATCATCATTATAGAGGATATATTATTTTTTCTTGATTTTATATTGGCACGGAGAGGAGAGCTTGCAAGTTTTTATATGAAGCTGGTCTGCTGGTTACACCACATGTGGGATATGCCGTAAAGGTATAGTAGGTACCTACCTAGTAGTATTATCATTTTTCCAATAAATCCAATACCATGGCCAATACTTTAATTTTTATAGGTAGATAGATAATTTTTCCAAATTTCTATACCGATGTTAGAGATCATTTTGATGAATTCGTAATCGAATTGCAAGTGATATCAAAAATTTCCTTTATTTATGCTGACTCGTTTCAGACTTTCCTTTTTAATTATTTTTGGAAAAATATTCTACGATAATAAATAAAAATTGTAGTTGACTACTTTACACATAGGTATATTTCTATATTAGTTCTGTGACACGTAAATTATTTACTTGACCATAATAAAAAAAACGAAGAATTGTCGTAAGCAAGTGTCTCCGCCAAGTAAGAAGAAAACACAATTGTTACTATCGGAGCACATAGAATAATAGACCAACTAGAAAAATTAACAAAGAGATTTGATCTAACATCTTAAATCCTCTATACCAAATGATAAAGAGAAACTGCCGCATCACACGTCAACTACTGCTATTGACGGTCACACACACATACCTACACGAGACAAGGTGTTGGAGTAGTGTGTGATATGCCTTCAAATTAGTTGTAATTAAGTAGGTACCTACTTACCTACATGTCGACGTAAATATAATTATTTAAAGACAATTCGATTAATGTGCAGTACGACTGCAAAGATCAGAAGACAGACTGCCGATATGTTTTACAGAACTTAACAATAAGTTAAAATAAATAAATGTCCACTAAGGCAATGGCTCACAAACTTTTAATCGTCGTGGACCAGTTAACGTTTTATCACGATTCGCTGAGGAGGGGTGACACGTCGATTGTTGGCAATGAAAAAGGTGGGATTTTTTTGGGTCTAAGATTCCCAGAATTTAATGATTTACTAAGTACCTACTCAAAAATTTTAACTGCCACCAGATTTTTGAAAAGGTAGGACTATAAACCTATAAGAATTTGAAATATTTCACGAACTCCTCGGTTTTGCTTGATTTTAAATTTTGAAAAGGAATACTTACTACGAAAAAAAGGACAGACCTTCATATTTATTCTTTCCGCGGCCCGGTAATACACTCGGTAAGGCAACACTATTCTACAGTATATAGGTCTCTACTTATTTAATGAATTTACGATGAATGGTTCTCGTTGAAAAGTATTGAATTTTTATGTAATAGGTAGGTACAATATGTGATTTTCTTCCACAAAATACGCTATCGCGATTTCGCTGCACTTGTAGAAGATCACGTAGGTAGGTAGGAATGAACATTCTGAAAGTTATAGCATAATTAATGTGTAGTTCTATTGAACCCTTATTACTTATTTGACAGGAAACCAACAATAATTGAATGATAGATTACCTTTTCCCAGATTCTTGAGCAATTGAAAATCTAGCCAGTTAAATTTGGAGTAACTTTGTTAATAAAGATTTCTAGATTACTATTTTTGAAAAATGAAATATTAATGAAGACTAGAAGATCTACGTATATATCTATACCCTCACGCCGTGTCCCAGGTAGGGTAGGCAGAGAGAACGGAGTGCCATATAGATGCGGTTAATGTTAAATTAGCTGTTAAAAATATTATTTGATAGTTTTACTGTGAAAACTGTAATCGAAATTCTGACAACCCAAATACTTGGCTAATCACAACAATTCTACGTGTAAAAATGTACCATTCGAATATGTGATAAAAAGTTGAGCCAAACACAAAATAAGTACCACTTCTGCACCGTGCATTACAATACATACATCAAGTAGGTATATCTCAAGTAGGTAGGTACCTAATGCCAGCCGCATCGGTATTCTAAAATCGAAATTTCACGAGAGTAGACAAGGAGAGTAGGACATGGGAAGGTTCCATACAATTCCACATGCACGAGCGAGATGAAAACAATCGTAGCTATAGTATAAATGAAAAGAACTATACGTGTATTGATGCATCTCTGTTTATCACGAAGCAGATATACGGCGATAGAGGGAGAACACCGATTACACTCGGATCGTTACGGAAAAACGACTACAGCGCGTCGCGGCGTAGTGTATTCCTACGCGATAGAGAACTAAGCTGGTGAGAATTTTACATTGGAGCGCGGGTTAAATTGGATGACAAATATCATCAGTAATCGAGATCAATTTTTTTCGTTGTGTTTCGAATGTCAACATTGCTATCATTCATTCCTCTAAAACAAAATGGTTTAAGCCAAACCCCATGACCATCACTCTTGAATTATCATAGCAAATTTTCAATTCTATTAGTTTACATTTGATATTATTATTATAAACCAAATTGGTTATGCATATTACCGTTTATCATTTAAACTCTCAACTACACCTAATTTGTAAATTAGTCAACACTATTCAGTGCTGGAATAGAAATCAGTTCAAGGAGTCTTTTGTATAAATCTCACTTTTTTAACGTTTATAAGGATTAGCACATAAATAAGAAGGTATAAATCTTGCTTCGAAATGTCACTTTCAGATTTGTATAGGTGGATAAATCGAGACGTGTTTATAACTATAAGATTAAATTATACCTATTTAAAAATTATTGGCGATATTAAACTGACGCAATATACAACTGATAAGTATCAACAAAAGTGATATTTTTCATCTGTAATGAAATGCTACAACAGTTTTCAATTAGGTACCTAAATGCACATAATGTCATATTAGCAACGGAATTCATGAAATTCTTTTACAAAGACTTCATCCACATAATTATATTTAAATATAATTCATAATAAAATTAAAAGCAAGTTGTTATTACTAAAAATATCAATAAATGTCAAGATTCACACGCAATCATTTGAGACATAATTATACCTAGATACGTGACGAAATTCTATATAATATACAAAATATGTATTTTACTATATCCGCGAAATACGCTCGGTGTCAAAAAACCTCACTCCTGATAGCACAAAAATATCAATTTCTGATTTCGTAAACACGACTACTACAACATACCTACTATATGTAACTATGTAGGACTGCCCGTCTTCCACAGATCCAACTGAAGTCTACAAATGGTATTTAATGTAACTACAAGGCTTATTTCTGCGAAGATAAGGGTTGTCACATCATATACCTTTGCTGAAAAAGTTGCATTCGTTAAGAGTATAGGTGAAAGGGTCCGTTATAAACTGCGTCTTTATGGTCCAAGGATTTGAATAATAGTCACTTTCTGTTCTCAAAACACCTGCAATTAGACTTCTACGCTCAGCAATGGATCCACCAGTATGCTGGAAACGAAATCAAAAGAGCTAACGAGTTCCGCTTCTGGAACAGGCATTTGGTGCTAAAAGGACCCGTCATCTGGAATTGACATCCCGAGGGCATTCATAAAAGCCAATCAATAACAATGTTCAGGAGCAAGTTGTTTCCACATAGTTTCTCGAGCCCTTGAGATGGATAGGTACTCAATTAAACGGCGCCGAATAAATCATCCGACGCAGGTACCTACATACCTACAATAGTTTGAGACAGATACCTAAATATATGACGAGATTCTACACGATCAAACAATTTCACTATTTCATTACAATTTTTTTTTTTTTAATTTATTTATTTAACAAAATATATTTACATTGATTGTTTCTTACATACTATACATAAAAATTTACATAGGTACCTAATATTTATATGCCATACAACATTAAATGCTAATTTTACAGAATTTACGACAGTTTTTTTATAAATTATTCCCTGTGCACCTAAAATATTATAAAAATGATAAGAATAAAAAAATAATGAGATAGGTGCTTACAATTATGGGGACTATCGACAGTAAAAAAATATTTCTTAGGGGAATCACGAAGCAGGTAAAAAAGTGAATGCTATCTCTAAACTATGTAAGACCCCTCATGCGTAAATAAAAAACATGTTAGGAAGGAACTAACAGCTCGCTAGCAATGTTACGTTTATCTGACTAAATATAAAGAGTCCGATCTGCTAGTAATGTAAGAATAAACCACAATGTTTTACTGAATTGATGTTCTGCATTAATACAAATAAGTACCTACCAATAATTAATGATGTGGTACCAAACATTTATACACTGAATAGAAAAATAAAGAATATATATTTTACGGGAAGAGAAGGCCGTAGACAACTACTCTAAAATCTCCGATGCCTCTAAAAATGTTACTATAGAGAATAAAATATGGAATAATCCTTTGATAAGACAATTCGTAGGCAGGTTCCCAAATTGAATACGAAATCATTTATCATTGGTGTTGTGCGTAATACTGAGACATTATTTCATAAATTAGACAAGTAGAAACCCGCCTGTCAAAAAAAGTTAATAGGTACATAACGGGACAGGTATAGTATTATCTCTTCGACAAATTACACAAACGTGCATACCTGTTTTATTTATTTATTCTTAACTGTACATTGATTACAAGCAAATTTGCACAAAAATCCATAGGTACAATCCAATCATACAATCAATATACAGGGGGCGAGTTTATGGCAGAGGCGCGATTTCTTCCAACTAACCCAATCAACCTTGTCATAGAAGCAGAACTTTTTAGCACAAGTTACCTATACTGTGAAAGGTGTATAAGTTTGTATTTGGGTTTATAAAAAACATAACCCAGATAAGTATAGGTATATTTAAAAAAAAAACTTACATTGTGTCAAATCACTCAACGAGGTGGCCTTTAAAGTTTAAACATAATATCTCGCTTTGACACCAGCCCTAAACCTAGTGAGGCATCAAAATTTGTTTTGAGTTACGTAGATGGTTAGATAGAATTGCGAATACATATTTGAAGAAAATAAATGAATTTGAATAGAATACTGACATCGTAAATAATATAATTAACAAGGTAAATCGCTTCGCATCATCTGATACTCTGAACATCGTGTGATATTTGAGAGCTTCGGAGATTATCGTTATCTGGATAAAATCACGAAGACAATAATGATAACATAAGCGAATGTAAGGTTGAGTAACACCTTTTTTAGGCTACATTTTATTTAATATATGAACATATAAATAATGGTATTTAGCTCGGGAACGAACTGCGAAAAATCAGCAATTCAATAGATAATATGAGTGATAATCCTAGGTCTCTCACTGCATTCACCTGAAAATAACAAGATAACTTACTTACCTTCATACACGGAACTTACCTCACTGGAACAATCACCTGATGATTCCCAACATCTAATATTGCGCGATTTGGTTGACACGGTAGATAAATAGCTAAGGAGGAGATAAATTTCATGGAAATTTCGAAACAGATAACAAAATGATCGACAAAAATTATAAATAATAGGTAAGTTTCAATAAATCTATATCTAAGTGTTAATACTGTTCCAACTTGTTATTGTTTTATGTGTAATAAAAACAAATGAATAGAGCATGTTAGATACTAATACTACCATATTCCTCTAAACTCAATTTTGAAGTTGACGGATGAAATTATTGGTATCTTGGAACATGTAACTGAGAAAGGTATACAGTACTAGGCAACTATTTTGAAATTAAAAACAGAGTAAGGATTTGATAAAAACTATTCATGCTAGAACAGTAGGTACCTAAGCTGTATTCTCACGTTGTATTCTCCTCGACTTCCCCACGAGAGGTAAGATGAGATGATAGTTTGACTTATTATTTATTATAAGAACTTTATCCTTTCTTCTGTTATTGTATAGGTAGGTTCAATTAAAAAAATAACTCGTTTTATCGAACATTTTGTTGGCGTGTGAATATTACTTATTAATTGAATTACTTTTCAACACATACAAATAACGAAAATTTTAAACAAAAAAAATCAAATATGACATGTAATTAAGTCATCCGTTTGAAGATGACTAATCGTTATAATTTAATACATAAAGGGGTATATGTCGATATAATGTGCGTATTTTATATACACCTACACGAAACGTTATTGGTAAACTGAATATACATATACCTATTTGTACAATTTTTGTAAACAATATAAACAACAAATATGTGCTTATATACATAACTAATATCATAAACATTAACACTAAAAACAAGATGATAAATTTGTTCATTAACGAGTGGATGGCCACCTAAAAATGTACAATAGGGTGGAAACAAAAAACACATGAGTATATTCAGCATGCTTACATCATTTTCAATATGACATAGTTAGTAGGTACTTATGTAGGAATAAAAGAAGGGTAACTGTTGTCACTCTACATTGGCCGTCAATCAGAATAGTTAAAAAATTAATATTCAGTTTACTATAAATAAATACGCAAGTATCTACTAATGAGTAGGTATATTTACCTTTCTAACTCTCTTCTTCATTATCCTTTCGGCTGCGTAGACCCTGTCACCTTGCATCCCCAGTTCCATGATAGAATACACAGTTATTAATCCAAAAAAGGGGTAATCCAAAAATTGGCGCAAAATTGCTGATCCTGCGTTAATCCCAAAAACGTGTAATCCAAATGGTGAGAAATTAGCACAAACTTATCACTTACTAAAAAAATAAGCACACAATTTTTTTTACAAGATAATAATTTATTCACACACTTTTTCACAAGTTTAATTCAAAAACCATAATTGTTTACAAGACAAGACGGCCAGCTCAGCTGTCGCCTTGTGTATATTATGTATTTTGCTATGTATAGTATAATATAGGTACGCACAATATACCTAACATTCACTGACAAAACTGTTTCCCGCTTTGCCGGTATATTACTGAAAAATGCACGCACAACAACTACACCCCACCACTGTTAACAAAATACTGAAGCATGAGGGGAATGTAACGTCACAGTTATCCCCCCTCACAGTCACAACACTTAGTACAATTTTCACTCACCAGAGCGCCGAGCGGTAACTGCTGTTCTGTCATCTAATGTCAAAATATAACTTGTGGTGATGATTACTAAAAAAAATCAAACAAAATACACATATTACTTGGATTACACATTTAATTCTTGATAACTTAATAATCCATAAAACAGTAACATAGAAATGTAGTGAAAAGTATTATCAAACGCAAAACGCCCTATCAACTGACTTTAGATATAGAGGTGTACGATTGCGCATAAATTAAACAAATCTATTCAGTCTTTACAGATATGTTATAAAACCGCACACAATTTTTATTATTTGAAGTAACAGTTATATTCTATAAGTAAGTTGAACCATAGTATGAGTATACATTAAAATAATATTACAAAAATGCAATATTACATATCACCATAACAATCGCTTCGCCGTTTCCCAGTAATGTCAATAATGGACTCGTCCATACCACTTCCACGTGTGAAAGAGATGCAAGTAAGATCACCCAAAGAGAGAAAAGGATGGGCGGCAACCCTATTTAACGTTAACACCGTTGCCACACTTCCTAGTACGAAATGAAATACGTTTGTATTATTATATTTTCAAACTGTATAACTACAACATACAAACGCACATTTCTATAGTTTGGGGTATATAAATATTCAAGAGTACTTACAAAATAATGATTATGAGTTGATATATAAGAAAATTGTTTCATTAAAAAAAATGTAGTTTGATTTTACCTCTAATTTAAATATCTCTTAATCCCGGAAGCGCAGAATTTTTTTTTTTTTTTTTTAATTTTGAAAAACTAGCATGTGACACCCGCGACACACCGGCACACAACAATTACTAAACAGAGCGGCGGATGAAAACAAGAAAGTTGACAACCCCGCAACAGACACCAAAATTATTTCTCAATATATCGCATATCTATTGGCTGCCGAGCGGAACCGATGTCTCCCCTCCAACGTAACGGCCAATCAGAGGAGTGGCGTCACTATTTGAATACGCCCATGTGCACGCTGATTGCGCATTGAAGTCGGAACGACTGGATCATTGTTGGGAAAATAAAAAAATAATCGTTGCCTTGAAGCGACGCTCATTGTGTGTTGCCGTTGTTATTTTTAATGTATGAAGCAGGTCTGGGAAGGACAGCGGGATGAAGGGACGGGGCTTTTGTTCTGCCTGTGGAAGATTTATATTATAGGTACCTACACAACGAACTCATAAAAATTGGGAGCATAATAATTATGAGAAATAGTACCTAATATAGCACTGTACCCACATCAGATTTATAACTAGGTAGGTACCTACATGATATGGAGGTAGCTATACACATTTATAAATAGGTAGGTAGGTTTGTAAGTTAGTAGCAGAGATGTGCAAAATACTTTCAAAAAAGTATTTAAATACAAAATACTTTTGATTTTTGGTATTTTAAATACATAATGCTTTTTCAAAATGGTATTTAAATACAAAATGCCTACGTATTTTCAAAATACTTTTTTAAATACAAGTTTTTAGAAAGGATTAGCTAGTTGGTTTTTGGTAATTAGTTATATTTTTTACAATTTACTAATTGGTTTACTATTGTATAGACTCATTTTAATTTTAAAGATTATTTTTCATATAAAAACATAACATTATATCAAGCAGATTCATATTTTATGTATACTAACTATCAGAGGAAGGCTACCTCTTAAAAAAATAATGCTCATCTCTGATATGGGTTTTTGTGGTTTCCCCAATACCTATCGTTAAAAGGCAAATGCTGGAGATGTTTTTCTTAAAATCCGTCCACAACGGTACTCTATTTCAATTGTTTGTTACCACTGTCTTAACTACCTCTTTTGTTTTGCTACCCAAAGACATACTATATATTATATTTGTTACCAACCTGTAATTTCTTTACTTTTCGCCAGCCTGATGATGAGAGCGGAAGCTCTTGAAAGCCGGCTCGCGTCCAATAAAAAGTTACCGTGGATATACTACAAATAAGTGTTTTATTTTAATTAATTCAACATGAATTTCCACCAAGTACCGTCAGTTGAAAATATCAAATAAAAAGGTAGGTATTTCGTAAAAGTATTTTTTGTAAAATACAAAATACTCAATAAAAGTATTTCAAATATAAAATAGATACAAAATACTTTTGACGAGAAGGTATTTGAAATACAAATACAAAATACGTATTTAGTATTTTGTATTTGCGTTCACTAAGAAGAAAGATTGGTAAAAAATTACGGGATAGAGTGAAGAATGAGGATATCAGGAGAATGAGCGGATGCGAGAAGAGTGTTGTGGATAGAATGCGTGTAAATAAGTTACGATGGTTTGGACGCGTATTTTGAAAGTACAACGCCATTACGCACAGGTTGGGACTGCTCGCGTATTGTTTCAAGTATTAATAAGCATAAATATTTTTAGAAACTATAGGTACATGGTTATTACGCTCTTATTGTGTATATTTTCCAATAACGTTACACTAAAATTTGTGTGGAAAACATACTGCACAAGTTTCCATTGCGGAATAATCGTGTACATTTTCTAAGTGCTACCAAGGCAACGTTCTTAGAATGTATAGGTACGTGACTAGTTTCCAAGTAGCCATTTTGATTTGTTGCTTTTCTTTTTTTCATAATTACCTATATATTAATGTGTTTTTATTATTTTATACGTCTTGTTTTTATTAATATATTTTTATTGCTTTTATTACCTGTATTTTTGTTATTTTGGATTTACTTGTTGTTGTTATAATTTCTGAAATTTGTTAACATGTAAAAGCGAAAATTGTAAATGTACCTACTTAAATAAATAAATATTTTTATTATTATTTGACTGGCGTCTTTTTAAAGTAGCACTTTAGTACTTATACATTTGTGTTTCTTTTATATTATAAAAATATTTTTGTTCATTGTTTGGTTTTACCTATAATAAAAATATTCATAAAATATTTTAAACAAAATTATTATCAAATATTTTTATATACACGATAAGAGCGTAATAAATATGTATAGTTTTTAAAAATATTTATGCTTATTAATAACTATTTGAAACTATACGCGAGAAGTCCCAACCTGTGCGTAATGGCGTTGTATACTTTCAAAATGTGCTTCACTGAATCAGCGTCAGAAAGTTACACAATTTGAAAACATACATTGCAAGAACACTATGAATGCGTAATGGCATTGTATATACTTTCAAAATACGCGGTTTGGACATGTTGAGCGAATGCAAGATGAAAGAATGACGAAGAGGATGTATTTGTCTGAAAAAGGAGGTGTGAGGAAGCGCGGACGTCCAAGAACCACGTGGCTTGAGCACGTGTATCAAATCCTCAAGGACGGCCGCGTTTTGAGTAAGAGAAATCGGCGAATGTGTATGAGAAACTGGATGAATGTGGAGGAAGCGAAAGAAGTTTGTAGGGATAGATTTATATGGCGTTCCGTTCTCTCTGCCTACCCCTCCTGGGACACGGCGTGAGGGTATAGATAGATAGATACTTTTATTTCAAATACGTCACATCTCTGGTTAGTAGGTATCTAGGTAGGTACATTTATTTTTTCTGAGTGAAACAGAAAAATAGGTGGGTACGTTTATTATTTCCCTTAAAACCAAGCAAAGTCCATAAAGGGAGAAAATAGGTACCTATATACCAGTGGCGGGACTAGACTTTTTGTATTGGGCATGCTGTTTGTGTACACAGTAGCCTCTTTTACAATATACCGTTTTAATGACGCCAACATTTGAAAAAGATAAATATCACGCGGTTTGTGTAGGTAGAATTTATTATAATATATTAGAAAACAATTATTGTTGGCCAAAAACTTAACTATTTTTCTGTCCACAATAATACAGATAGTCTGGATGACCTCTTTTGCAATACACCATTTTAATGACAACAACATTTAAACAAAAGAAATATTAAAGGATGAAAAAGGTGTCTCAATTGACGCAGGCTCACTCTAAGTGGGGAGGCTACCCTATACCAACTCGGAACTCCCAAAATAAAGCGATAAAGGGCGATAGTCCCTAGTCTTAGTGAAGAAACAAAAACTCAAATATGAAATATATTTATTAAATATAATCGATAATATTAAACATTTTCAGCAACAAATAACTCAAAATACTTAAGTGATAAAGCTATTCTAAATATAATTTAATTCTTTTCTTAAGGCAAGGAACCCGACATCGAGCTAATTATTGTACTTAATACCTTACCTATCTTGAAACGAGTACATTTAAAAAAAAATAACAAAACAGGGAATGATATTTTTTTACAGTACAATACAAAGATATTCTTTAAATTTACATAACACACATTTACACCCACTCAAGTGTGTCATTTTGAACTTATAATTACGAATATGCGAAAACACATCAAAATTTAGAAGTAGGTATGTGGATTGAAGAATAATATTTAGAGACTGTTACAGTATTTATATGAAATAAAGCGGAATGTTATCATAATTATAATCATAAAATTATATATAGTATACATAGTAAATATTGAGTCATAATGTTTATTGAAAAATAATATTAAACTTAAAGACGAACTTAAGTTTCGGGGAAATCGAATCGAAATTGAATGAAATTGAACTCTTATATCATATCGCATTAACATGAAGTGGTATCTCAATAAACACACTTCATTTAACCGGTATTGGATTAATTTACGCAAAACACAACTTCAATTCATTAAAGATAATTATTAAAAATGACTCGACCGAAGCCAATAATACACATAATATTATTGTCTTTTGCACTAACACATACAAACCTTCCCTAGATGCATTGAATCTGGCGTGCAAATATATTGTACCACTACACTTGCATATACACTAGTATTAAGCACTCGTATTTAGTACGTTAATAATATTTGTGCACAACACAAAATACTTTTAACGTACTTTCCCTACGTGTGACAGATAACATAAAAGCTACATTTGATGCAAAGAGGTGGAAATAGGACAGAACTATTTTCTGGAGTCATACGAATTTATCCGTATTGTAACCATTGAAGTGAAGTTTGCAAAAGGTTTGCTAACGTGTAGCGCGAGATTTGAATCAAGGTTTACCGTTTATAGGTACATTTAGAGGTCACTATGTTAGCAATTGACCTGAAGTTTGCAATAGATTAGCTAACGTTTAGCGGAAGATTCAAACCAATTTAAACTTCGTCGTTTTTTTAGATACTTTCTCTCGTAAATTATAGATTTATTCCCTAGGCATGCGTTGCTTTTTTGCATGTATGGAAGGCACGCCACTGCTATATACCTACACAGGCCCCAGGCGCTAAATTTCTGGAGCCTCAGTTTTTTTAAAAACCTATAAGGTGATCGATTGTAGGTAGATACTTTTGTCACATTTGTACATATATTTTGTTTTCATTATTCTAATTCTTTATGTGTATGTCTTATTTTTCATTTCTTAATTTGTTAATTTAATTTGTTATTAGTAAGTGGACTAATGTTGCTAAATAATATTGTAAGAAGGTAGGTATGCGTTATATCGTTCCTCTGCTGACTAACTGTCCTATCTGTTATTTTTTACGAAATCGAGTTATGAACATCAATGTGTATTTATTATGTGTCCCGCATATTTTCACTGAATCACAGCTGTACCTAACTGTTACATACCGGGAACAGCTTTCTGATTTGTTGTCGTATCATCTGACTAAAATACGTATATGTACCTACGTTCAAATACCCAGTGGCGTAGCTAGGGTCATCTGCGCCCGGGGACAAAATTTGCGCCCCAATTTTTTTTTGAAAATTTACGGTTTATATGGTTCATTTTCGAAGCATGAAGCATTATGAAGAATAATATTTGAACCCGAACTAATCTTTGTTAAAAGAAAACGCCATCAGCAATCCTCCATTGTGGATGTGTCATTTTCTTTATGAGTAGAATGGCGCCCCTTAATGTTCTGCCCCCCCCTAGCTACGCCACTGCAAATACCTACTACTGTTAGTGTGAATTTTTATAAATCATCAAAAACATATCCGCAACAGAATGAAAATCAGATCATATCTTGAGATACGACACATAATGTGGCAATCAATTTGGAATGACGCATCATTAATTTTCACATGGGACGACATTATAATAATATGAAGTTCTTACTTCTGTCCCGCCTAATATATACCTAATCAAGATATGAGTTCTTACTCACTTTGACATTCAACAGATTTTTCCGAAGTTCATTTCTTCTCAACCCCAATTTTCCATACCTAGCTCGTTATAGCTCGGATAGTTTTCTATGAAAGACCTTAATCAGAATTTAGCTTTATCTACGATAATTATGTCCTATTAAGTATGCGGTGAACCTTTTACCTTTTTTATAATATAATAATGTATCTGGTGGGTGTGTATAAGGGTGAGTGTGTTTGTGTGTGTGGATGTATGTGTGCGTGCGTGAGCTTGTGTGTTGGAAAATAATCTTAGTAACTAAAGTAAAGAAAATTGAGCGCTGAGACAAAGTATGGTGAAAACTGGTTCAGTCTACCTTGGTACGGGCTCATGCCCAGTTAGGTAGGTTTTTATGACTTATATTTTTAATACTGTTGTACAAGTGTACAAAAACCTACCTACTATATTACATATATTATTTGCCTATGAGTCGGCGCATAAAAAAATCCAATACACTTATGGAAATTAGTTTATCACAAGAATGATTCAGAGATAGGTAAGTAGGTAGGTATATAAAAATACAAGTAGGTACAATAATAAAATACATTGACACTGTGCCGTATAACTGGGAGAGACGAAACTATGCACGCCAAAACACTAAAAACGCTCTCCTAAACAATTTACATTTTATCAGATACGACTGTTAGTCAGTCAACAGAGGTTTGACTTTTTACAAATACAACGATATTTGTAAAAAGTCTGTTGATATGCCAAATAAAGTAAAATAAAGTAGGAAGGTACCTTTAATATTCCCTACCTAACTAAGCCGTGGAGACTGAAATATTTTTTATTCTTATTCTGAATTGAAAATCTGGCGACAGGGGGGGAGAAAGTAGAAATTTTGAGTGCAATTGAAATTCTTGAAACTGATATAAGTATAGATAGTTATAAGCAAAGATATACTATATCGGTAATTCAAAGAAAAAATCGGTCATGCAGCCAGTCAAATTTTGCATCCAGTTTTAAACTGACGCTAACGTCAAGACAATACATTGCTAATGCTTGAAGGTCATCGATGTTGGAACACAAAAATTCCGATAAAATGTTCCGTATTGCAAGTCTAGTAGGTATGTCTATGGTTATAAGTATATTATTCAACTGTTTATTTTAAGGAATGTACTTACACTTTTTTATATAATTTTCAGTGTTTTTTGTCAACATCATAGTAGGTATAGGTACCTACAATTTTTTTTCTCCTGGCCTTGCATTTCCATCATCTGGGGTCTGCCCTCCTAGTCATCATCCTCCAAGTAATCTTATCCTGCGCCTGTGCTGGATCCAGTTCCGCTGCTCTCAAATATCTTTTTAATTAGGTATATACACCTTCGCAAGCGATTTTAAATCAATGTGTCTTTCACTGAGGCCACCCCGAAACTTTCTAGCAGGTGGACATTTTTTTACTTTTTACATTCTCTAGTCAATCTGGTCACTCCGCCTTAAGATCTTCATTTTAACAATACCTACCTACGTAAGTTTTACCCTCGACTTTTTATCACCACCCAACAATTTGAGGTACACGTAAGATTTGTTATTTCTCGAATGTTATGGTTTCTCGGGTCGGAAGAAGCCTTGAGACAAATTTCACACATACCTATCTATTTGATAAAAATAGGTATATTTGATAGATTTCTGCATGCGTTATACTGTCAAAGAGTGTCCATAAGCACAATTGACAACTTTAAAAATCATGCAAGTATAATTTTGCAATGCTGTGTTATAGGACCATTTATTTCCGTACTATTCGGGGAAAAAGTCTTTTCGCATATACCTACCTAGTATGTATAAACTTGTAATAAAATATCTTTGGCTGTATTATTTGTATCTGGCTGGTTTTCATGTCATTAAAAAGGTGACATTTCAAAAAAAGAATCGAATTAGGAAAGTTTTGTTTCCCGCTATTTTTCATTTGTTTTTCTTCCTTCCAAAATGACCGAATTGAATGGAGAAATTAGATACATTTTAAAATTTTATTACAAAAAAGGAAAAAATGCAACGCAAGCCGCGAATTTTTTTTATGACGTTTATGGACCCAGTAAGAGTAGCACAAAGTTGGTTTAAGCGTTTTCAATCCAGGAATTTTGATGTCAAAGATGCATCTTGCTCTGGTCGCCCTGTTACGGATAAAATGGACGCTATTTTTGAAAAAGTGGAGCAAGATCGACATACCAGCAGTTACGACATAGCTGAAGAACTGGGAATTGACCACAAAACAGTTTTGACCTATTTGAAAAAAGCTGAGTACACAAAAAAGCTCGATATGTGGGTGCCACATGAGCTCACTGAAAGAAACCTAATGAACCGTGTACTCATTTGCAATTCTTTATTGAGACGTAATGAAACTGAACCATTTTTGAAGAGATTGATAACTGGTGATGATAAGTGGATCACGTATGACAAGAACGTACGAAAAAGGTCGTGATCAAAGATCGGTCAGGCTTCACAGACTGTGGTAGAACCTGAGTTAACTCGCAATAAGGTGATGCTGTATCTATGGTGGGATTGGAAGGGCATTGTTCATTATGAGCATTTACCGCCAGAGAGAACCATCGATTCAGATCTCTACTGCCAACAACTGATGAGATTTAAGCAAGAAGTTGAGTGAAAGCGGCTGGAATAAATAAATAGAAAGGGTGTGGTCTTTCATCATGATAACGCTAAACCACATACATCTTTAACCACGCAGCAAAAATTAAGAGAGTTTGGCTGGGAGGTGTTAATGCATCCGCCATATAGTCCTGACCTTGCACCTTCAGATTTCCACCTGTTTTGGTTTCTTCAGAATTCTTTAGGCAGTGTCAGGTTTACATCAAGAGAGGACTGCCAAAACTACTTGTTGCGTTTTTTTGATCAGTAGTCCCAAAATTTCTACAGCAACGGGATCATGTTTCTACCTACAAAATGGCAGAAAGTCTACGAACAAAATGACACATATATATTGTAATTAAATGTAAATAAACTTTGAAAAAAAAATGTCTTGAATTTTCAAATAAAATGCGAAGAAACTTTTTCCCCAACTGAGATTTATTATGAGCCCTAGAAATTTGAGCTTGCTTCAAGAATCAAATAAAGATGCGTCTGAGACACACTACCTCCACAATCTTGAATATGCCCTATTGAACATTATATATGTAGGTGTGAGCACAATAATACAGTATAGCAGCTTCAATGTCATCATTGTGCCCCATAGAACTAAGTCCCTTCGACAATACCACTAAATAACATTTACGTTCTTTGGCTTTGACCTAAATAGGCTTACCGAGTCTAACAGAGCCGTTAAGTCATTGAGGGCGTGGGTAATGTTGTCGGACCTGTCCTATGGAATCGCCTACTATCTCTACTGAGGAAAAGTCAGTAAGACAGCGCTGTATATCTCGCATTAAATAAATTCATTTTTATATCTACAGTTCATTTGTCGACTTTTCTCGAGCATTTTTTCCCGGCAACGAAACAAGCCGATTTCCCGGGAAATCGAGAACGAGAATAGAATAATATGTACCTATGACCAATAAAAACACAACATTAATATTTAGGTAGGTACATTGAGTGATGATTCCATGTCTTAATTTTATATTTATATAAATGCCCCATCCCTAGGATCTCGAAAACGCAGTAGGAAAGTGGTCAAATTTAGTATTAGAATAATTATGGAAAATTGTCCTCGAAATGAGAAACTCCTTTGAAATCAGACTAAATGTAAAGTGGTTCTAAAAATGTTGAACCAAAACAAGCTATCGTGAAACATTTTTAACTCCGATATCTAAATGAAAATGGGTGTAATATGGGATGTAGAAAATTTTACGTGTACCTACTTAGACACCTGCCAAATTACCAAAAAATCGCGATACTGAGACAAAAAAAAATGAAACAGGTACATTCTCTAAGATTTTCTTCTTTTTATGGTAATCGCTGAATTCGTGGTCTCTGGTTAAGATGACTGCAACATTATTTACACAGGATTGCCCCAGATACGTCTCAATCGTCTTCAGATGGTATTTAATGCTGCCGCCAGGATCAGAGAACAAGCGCAGCCACATCACATCCCTACTTAAGAATCTTCATTGGCTGTGAATCCCAGGGAGAATGAAGTTCAAAATGTGTTTTATGATCCACAAGGTATGGCACATCTATGCCTCGCTAAACTCTGTCCCGTCGACGAAGACTCTGAGGCGGCCACTGCGATCAGCTTCCACCGCTGTCAACAAACTTAAGTATGTAGGTATAACCCAACGGGGCAAACACTTCCAATTTCACTGAGAGGAGCTTCAGTGTTGCGGGGCCAATTGCCTATAATAAGAACGTCCTAGTTTGTAGAATCCCGAAGGCTATGAAAATGTATTTAGTTTAAAATTTCCAAGTGTCTAGTCTTCATCCTTTGTATTAGTCTAAGCAAACAACTAGTACGTAGATAATACGTAACTGTACCTAAGCTAATTCTAAGTCATATTGTAAAATAAAGAGTCGGTGGACATTAACGGTTGTATTTAATTTCAGGAAGGGTTTTGTCAGGGGGAGTCCTTCAGGCGAACCTTGAGCCCTTCCTTAGAAAGAATTTGCTTGAAGAGTATGGATGACATAGGAACTGACATTCCTGTAACATTCATGGGTGAGGGAGGGTGCAACCCTTAATGTCTGCCTAGAATAAATTACCAGCGGATTTAAGACGATCAACTGCCACATTCATCAGGAGCAAGTTGAAAACATTACTGTTCAGAAGAATTCATGGTGCCCTTGAGATGGACACGAATTGTAAACGGCGCCGTATACAATTCATCCATATTATGGGTTACCCTATACTCGTCATATTCATATCTCAAGATTTCGCGGCCATGAGATCGAGTCGTCCGGCCCAAGCTAAGATCTTGCAACCCGCCTTCTGGTCTGTTGTTTGGTCAGTAGGTAGGTAGGTACCTACTCGCCGTTTGTAGGAAAAGAGAGGAAATGCTCGTTGCTGTTCGTGGTCCATTATCTGGACCTGTAGGACATGCAGACTTGGTGGCCACAAGGAAAAACTTTTTCGCCTTCAAAAACTTCTGTACTTTCTTTGGTAGCCTAATATCCCCTTCAAGTAACTGACGATACTGCATAGAGAAGAAGGCATTTTCCCATTTCTTCCCTTCCCTTTTTGCACCAACATTTTTGGTGTGTGGCCACTAAATCTAGAGTCCTCCCTCGGGGCAGCATTTCTCGCTTTAATGCGACCTTAAATCCTGTTTGTGCATGTGTGTGTCGTTATGGAGAAACATATCTCCAGGTACGGCACGAGGTATGTGGCGGGCGCTGCCCTTTTAAAACTCGCCGTTTGTTGTCAGTTGGTCGGCTATCACTTGCAACTGTTATTCAATATGGATTCCACGATTCAAGTAGGTAATTAAAAGAATGTCCTATATCTTTATGTAGGTATAGGGAAATCCGGATTATGGTCGATTTTCTGGTGTTATCTATGCAGCCCTTCTTCACGTCTTAGATGTACGGGTTGTACCTATTGCACAAGTGAACAATACTCTCAATTCAATAATTCTCTTTCTAAGATGCTGCACCCGTAGAGAAAACCCAGTATTCGCACATGCATGTAGGCAACACTTATATACTTAAACTTAACCTATTCATCTTTACATAAGCAGTACTACACTTCAGCTAGGAAATAGAATACCTACCCACCTATGTGTAGTAAGTTTATGTAACTAGTACGAATATGTAATTAATTAAATATTATAACGGACGGCGTATCTATCAAATACATAGTTGAACATCAATAATATCGGCGGCAGTAATATACAACTACCTCACCGCTTAGATAGTAGATAAACTTGGCAACGTCGCAAAGTCTTCTCTGTATGATGTGAGTGTCTATCTATGTTCCGTGGATTTCTACTGACAGCGGCCACGCATTCAAAGGAACACTTCTGCATACCTAGTGTGTGGCTTGGTTTGATTCGTTCGTACTACGTAGTTGAGTTCATGGTAGATTTTTTACTAAACTTGATCACATAGTTTGGGTGACCAGTGATGGGCCGGATTAATTTGAACGACTAACTCTTGTCAATAATCATGATGAAAACAATATGGACGATTTGTAGATTATAGTGCCGTTAAATGATCCGTCACCATTTTAAGGGTGCCGTGACTTCTCCTGAACATTATTGTTTTCAACTTGCTCCTGAATGTGGCAGTAGGTAGACTGGTTTTATCTTTGGATACATGAAAGAATACAGTTCAATTGCTATAGGTATATTATATGTATGCTGATGATCTACAAATTTATGCACACTTTTCCGCGATAATTTTACTGTGCCACAAGGATTAACCAACTGAATAATGACATAGTATCTATTTTCAATTGGTCCACTGCTAATAGTCTACTTATCAATCACTCAAAAACTCAGACTATCATTATAGGTAAGCGCAAAATCGATAAACTTTCGTACGCTGATGTGCTTCGCCTTTCTCTTGGAATTTAATAATAATAATAATAATAAGAACACTTTATTGATCAGAAAAAAATCATGAGCAATTGGCGAGCTTATTGCCTGGAGGCAATATCTTCCAGCTAACCAAAATAATGTGTGATACTATGTTGACAATGTGGAATTTAGTTGTGCCGCCAGCCAAAACCGTAAAGATTTTATTTTACCACATCCGCGAAATACGCTGAGTGTCGAAAAACCTCACTCCTAACAGCATGAAAAGATAAATCTCTGCTTTTGTGGTCTCTAGACTAGACTACTGCAATATACTTTATGTAAGACTGCCACAAATTCAACTCAATCGCCTACAAATGGCATTCAATAGCGCTGCAAGGCTTATTTTCCGCGAAGATAAGAGTTGCTACATCACACCTTTGCTGAAAAAGTTGCACTGGTTAAGAGTAGGTGAAAGGGTCCAATACAAACTGTGCCTTACAGTCTACAAAGCTTTGAACAATATAGCACCTCAGTCACTTTCTGAGCTCTGTGTTCTCAAAACACCTGCAAGTAGAGCTCTATGCTCAGCTAAGACATCCACCAACACCAACAATTTTTTTTCGACCGACTCCCCGAGGACCTCCGTAAAAATCAATCGATAACAACGTTCAGGAGCAAGTTAAAGACATCGCTCTTCCATAGTTTAGTAACATAGTTTCCCGCGCTCTTGAGGTGGATGCACCATTAAACGGCGCCGAATAAATCATCCATCATATACATACAATCACATAGGTACATACATTACTGTTAAAACTAGAGAGCACAAATATACACATCTATAATACCGCAGTGGTGTGTCTTCCATGTTAGAAGCCCCAAGGCCGGGTTTTGTCCGAGTTTTTTTAGGTTTAAAAATAATAAAGAGATGATAAAAATATATACAAAACCCGGAATTTAAAATTTCGTGCGTGGAAGTGGCCCAGCGGCCTTAGTATAGCTGTACTCCGATATGCAAGGCAAAGGAATAAATGTAAAATATATCATTTGTAGGCGTTGTTTCTTATGGGGTTTATTTCTGTAAAATTTATTATTTATGTCTCTCTGATCGTATGTGATTAGTACGTACCTACCTACCTACCTACCTACCTACCTACTAAACTAAGATTGGCTTCACATAAATGATGTACCTACCTACTAATTTAAGTACTTACGTAAATAGTGTTATAACGCATAGAAAAATAATCCAAGCTTATGATAATAGTTGATCGGGTCGGTTCTTCACATCCGATCTCCGATGTAAAGCAACTCCGATATAAAGAAATACAATAATAATAGTACTTCTAACGTCCACTAGGATAGTAAGAAGGTTTTTGTCCCTGTAGCTCTGTAAGTGATCTCCCATGATTGTACTATTTCATAGAACATCATGGAAGAATCAACTCGAATAATGTTGGGGTTCTACATTTTGAATATAAATTTATTTTAATATTTTATGGTTTTTGTTACTTAATGTTATATTTAAATTTTATTGTTAATCTTATATTGTGTTCAAAATGTAGAATCTAATATTGTTTTGTTAAATAAATGAGAAATGAGATACCTATAGATGATAATTTTATTATAATCTTCATTTGTTGGAGAATTTCAAACACAAAATGAAATCGTTCTATCAGCTTTCTAACCCCTCATAAACAAAACCCCACCTCTCTAGTATTAGATAGTGCCCATTTAGATACATAGGTATCATCATCATCATCATCGACGCCCTCAACGCTCCTCTCGGGAGCACAGGGCAGAAACCAGCCTCCTCCATTCAGAGCGTCTCTGCGCCAATTGCGTCACCTCTTTCCACGACATTCCTTGCGCTCTGATATCGTTGTCATAGGAACGGTGTATTGTGAAAGAGGGACGCCCGGGCCGACGGAACCCCTGCGGACGGAAGAACAGTGCTCTTTTTGGCCAACTATCATTGGGCATTCTCAAAACATGTCCCAGCCAGGACCATCGTCTCTGCTGATGGGTGCGCCGGCGCACAGCATCATTTGTAACATGTTCATACATCCTGATAGTACATAATAACTATAAAAAATATTTAAAAATGTTTCGTGGTTACCACATTGTAAATGCCAATCAAACAAATTACTTACTTAGTCCCATTCTAATTAGGTACCTAAAGTTAGTGTGGGTAGGTATAAACTAATAAAATAATTGAAATCTCTACTATCATTGGATGGCTCGATTGCTCTAACTCAACAAACGGCTGTCTTTGAGAATTTGATCCACGTGATCCACCCACGTAGTTCTCGTGATGTTCTTACTTCTTTTAGGGCTAGCCAAGTTTTAAAAACGGATTAGGGAGAAAACTGAAAATCCTAGTGATTGACATCAAAATGCGCAGCATAAAAATAATGATTGTTCTTGTCCACTATGTAATGTAATAATATTATTTCTTTAGTTGGTAGAAGATTATTGGATCTGTGGCGATTATCATAAGGTTCTTCGTTCATTCAAGCCATCATGGCATTTCACAGTCGGGGGTAAACAGTGGATTAAATATGCATGTAATAAATACATGCAAGTTGTCCTCTGTCCGTGCCAATAAAGTTAAGATAAGAATGTCATTCCGTATTGCTGAATTGAAGATGTAAAATATCTGATGTTTGTGATGTTTTACTAATTCCTGCTTTTTCAGGACACTACATGAAACATAAAATACAGAAAAGTTTAGACCTATTCAAAAGCCGGGGACATTTGTAATTTGAAACATAGAATGTACATGGGATAGGAACGTTTTTTAGACATTTTCGTTTCCACAAATTCATTTTTTTTTTATTTCATTAAGTCAAAGACACATTTTGAATAGTAGATAGGAGCGTCAGAGGGCAAATTTAATGATATTTGTTTCCCCAGGTCTGTCTATTTTTGGAAAAATGTCCTTAGAGGAGGGTGGGCATTGCGGCACAATCTCGTTCGGTCACGCAATTTTTCGAATTTCTTGAACAACTTCGTTTCTCGGGATGTTATTATTTATAGTTTTATTACGCTTTATGGAATTTAAGTATAAGTATATTCAATATTTTCATTATCAAGAACCTTCAAATGTGGAATATGGACATGCCTTGTTGGGTGAAACGTAGGTAAGTCTTTGGGCGAAACCCTATAGATTAAACCTGAGTCTGTCGCATGGAATATACCTATAAGTAAGGATAGATGAAGTCCTCTGGCTCTGACTCTTAAAATACCCGGGAAAATGATAATTTCAACAAGTCAACTTTAAATTTGCATATTTCCTGTCCACATAGTCACTCGAAATACTATAAAAAAGAGTGACAGGGCAAATAATGTCTCTCACTCGATGAGATAATGTCATTCATCCCGAATATCTTTATTTATATTAGCATTATGAGGACACAATATGACCTTTTCTTATCACATGTTTATTGCGTGCAGCTGGTCTACTGGCTTCTCCACTCGTGCGAAATACCGTGATGGTATAGATAGATATATTGGTAGGTACATTTCCTTGTAAGGTATATTAGGTTAGGTAGGTACATATCCATACCCATCTACCTATATACCAGCACATTTGTACACACCATTTGTACAGATTAGAGGTTGGCAATGCTTGCAAATGGTATTCAAAATATCCTGCAGAAAATACTTTTGTCAAATATAAGCTGTAAATATCGATGCTAACACGGATCTTGGACATAGTAGATACCTAGTAACATGTAGTTAGATATAATATTAACACATACACACATAACATCTAATTGAATATTTATCAATGCCTTACCGTTTGAAAGCGAACACAGCAACGATATAGAAATAATAATAATAACTATGTATCGTATTGCGCTATGCTACGTTGCCAAGTCTCCCCGCTGTGTTTTCATTTCAAGAGACCTTTCATCCTATACATATGCACACTAACATATACACACAAAACAACTAAGGCAACAATTACTATACACATGCCTACATACATACACATCAACCTACTCACATTATATTCAACGTTGATTATAGACATGCGCGCATTGGTCGACCCTAGTTTGCTCAATAATGTAACTATGTTTTTACATAGGAACCAAAAGGTTAAATCTAAACTACACATGTGTAAATTATATACATATTAATAACAAATACTTTTTTGCGAATGATATAATTTTACTCCCTTAGTTTTGCGCAAGATGCCAACTGCTATGAAACAGAGCGGCAACGGTTTCAAACCTGAAAGCATGATACAAAATAATAATATTCTTGTTACTCTGTTTGTCTAATTCTGGGTTATGTTGTATGAGAGTGAGGGTTACATCATTAAGAACAAAGCTTTGATGTACTGTAGTAGGTACCTATCCAATGTTTTTATAACAGATTTACACATTTTTACGGTATGTAGGTATTAGTGTCTATAAAATGGAGCAGTAAATTGGGTTAAGTAAGTGTTTAAATAATCATCCCGAATGTATTTTAATAGGTACTGCTACCATTGACTGCTACACACTTGATATCTCAGTCTTATACCAAACATCCTTCCCAACTATCTCATTTCTACCGCTTTCATCTTTCTTTAGCCATGTCCACGTCTCAATTTCATACATTAGTGTACTACGATAACAGAGTGCACCGACCTTTTAGCTGAGGGAAATACCTATGTTTCTATTTGCAATTATTGGTCGTATTGCACAGACTTTACCTTATTTCCTGCAACTTTTCTCCTTTCAATATTGCTTTCTCACATTCCATCTCTCGTGAACCAACTGCCTATGTAGATAGAAATTACCTGGCATACATACTGTACTCTTTTTTTGATAAATACCTATATGAATATGTGGGTTGCGCGCCGTCTGGCTGCCACCACGCAAATCAAACCGCTCATTTAAATATTTGATTTTACGAAAGATATCGGTCCCATAGTGCTGAACTTTCTTGTGCACGCTAACATTTCAAAACCGCGTAGTTTTTGCATCTCATCATCTCTTAAACTTCATCAAAACTCGAAATAAATTAATATTCATTATTGTTGATTGTCTCTTCAAAACTTAAACAAGTCATCATTTTGTGTTACATTCCCGCTTCTATTGCCAAAACACGTGTTAAAAAAACCGACCCCTTCCGGGAATCACTCTATACAAGAGCCAGCGTGTAGTGATCAGTGTATGTCCAGTAGTGTAACAGAGAAGGATAACAACACCGACTACTCGCAACAACACAGCGGGTGAAAGAGACAAAAATACTGTTTTGTCTACCACGATGCCTATCTCAGATCTCCGTAAGAAGAAGCTTCTCTATGTGTGCAACGTTTTCTTTGATGTCAACCAAAGTGGAACGCTCGAAAAGAAGGACTTCGAGTCGGCTGTTGAGAAAATCTACACTCTTCGTCATCCCAAGAACGTAGAGATGTACGACACCACGACCAAGATATGTGATGGCCTGAGGCAGAGAACTGATGCCAATAAAGATAGAGAGTCCTCTGCAGTGGCAGCAGCGTTACATTAACTTCATGTTTGACCTAGAAGATGCTTCCAACTTGACTAAAAAGCCACGGCGCTCTTGAAATGGTCACGGACCATGAAACAGCGCCAAATACAAATCATATTATTATTATTATTATGAAATTATTAAACAATACACTGATACATTTAGGTAGGTACCTAACTAGTTTAAAAATACTTACCTACTGTGAAACTGTATCGCCAATAAACTTTTCAAATTCAAACAGAATAGAACATGCGCCATACAAGTATTGGATGCGAAAAATTCATCGTTTCTCGATTGTTATTTTCACGGCGTATGTTCAAGACATCAATTTATTATGGCCGGTCTCAATAACATAACCGAGGTAGCCTTGTCAACGCGATCCGAGATAAAATTCCAATTTTTATCTAACTTCGACCCGCGTCTCAATAAAGAAAAAGTAAGTGGCCAGAGATAGATAGGGTTCCTATCGCTGTTCCTTCCGATTACCATAGTTACCGTGTGGCGGTGTTGATTTTCATGTTTTCATTTCTCGTCGTGTCATCTTTTTCGGTGCGTGTATTGTCTGCTGCATTTGTAAATAACGAAATTAATATGGAATCATCACTTAATGTAAGTGATAATATTGTTTTCTTTTTTAATGATCATATAATATAATATATGTAGTATTATATTGTATGCTGGAATCCATGTCACAGTTCTGTGCAGTTGTAAGAAATAACACCAGCCTTGTTGTATATCTGATAAATAAATGCCTTAAATTTCAGGTGAAAGCAAAACCTCTTGGAAAGGACCAGGTGTTGTTGTTGTTAGATATACATTGAAGGAGACCCACCGACTACCCGGATAGCGCAGAAGTCTGGGGACTTCCATTTATCCGAATTCTATACTGCACAAAGTTTGTCTACACCGGAGGCGTCACAGTGGGCAGCCTGAGGGGCTGGATATAATCAAATATCGGTTATTACCAAATCCACCAACGCAACCAACAACAAATTAAAAGGCGTAGAAGGCGATTGCGAGCCAATATTCTGCTGACACGGGAGATTTTCGATGCTCTGAGCAGCTGCGACTGAAGTGGGAGAATTTGAAGAAAGCTGCCAGGAAGCGATCGTTGTTTATATTAGTATAATTGTATCCAAACATGGTAAAGGCTTGTGCCGTGTATTTTTGTAAAATAAAATATATAGGTATATATAAATGTATGGATAAATAATAAATTAGTTTTGTTTCATGTTTAAATATTTATTAAGCTATCAATTAAAACCAAAAAATGTTTACATATTAGACTTTATTATTTATTCCTATCTATCCTAGATGATGATGAAATGACTAAAGAATAATGTATCAACTGTGGACATAACATATGAATAAAGATGCTTATAAGATATGTAACGAGAAGAAGTTACACGTAGTGTTGGCACTATTTCCGTCAACAAATTATTCACTTCAGTTTTGTTCAAATGGAACCGGTATGTGAACCCTTTGCTCGAAAGTTCGGACATATAATCAATTCTCAGGTATTGCTTCTTAGGATCTTCGTTGGAATAAAATACTCCAGCTTCGAATAATTCTAATAATCAACCTCAAAAAGTCAAAACACTTAACTCCACTGTCAATCTGTCAAAATCCGGCGATAACAAAATCATATAAAAATTTGTTACCACGGATACGACAAGCAACTTGAGTTAGGATATTGAAACGCATTTTCGTTGATTTCCATACATTCTATAACTCGCAGCACTCCGAAAGATAGATAGAGAATTTGGATAGCGATTCTATCTCAGCTATGTTAATTGAAACGGGAAAACGGAAAGATAGATCGATTTTTAACAAAAGTTCGGAGATAGATCGCTTATTGAGACCGGCCGTATGTCTCCGAAGTTTCGCGAGATTTTCTTTAATTAATCTAGTACACATTGTATTTGATTGTTAGAATTTATTTAAAACGAAAGGTACATTATAATATATATTATTTTAATACTGTGTTTGAATATGATTGAAATGTGTTCTTCTCCCCAAAGCACGAGCTACGCTCAATTTTGGGGAGTAATTGTATTAGTAAAATAAATGTATTGTGTTATTGTTCGATTATTGTAAAATGATATTGTGTTTAATAAACTGTTATTATTATTATTATTATTATTATTATATTATTGTACCTACTAGTTTTTACAGATTTATACTAATCGCGATAGAAAAGTTTTGCCTAATAATTAGGTGTAGTATATAGTAACAAATTTCATAAGAGTGCAAATTTATTGTGGTGTTCTCATAGCTTTCCATAAAACGTGTCGTTACATATCATAAAGAAACATAGATAAATGTAATTTTCTTATCTAGGTATTATTTCTTTTTACAATCTTAAGGTGTGTTGTGGTTCATAATTGCGGCTAGACGACAATCGGACGGGCTTCTAAGTCTTCATAAATTATTTTTGTTCGTCCTCAAAGAGTCATGTTACAAAGGTGGGTATTTTTTTTATATAATTTTACTTAGGTAGGTATATGAATGAAATCTTTTAGCTATAATAGGTAGAGGCGAATCTAGACGATTTTTTTATGTTTCATATATTATTTTTGTATCAGATGTTGAGCAAAAGATATTTAATAACTCACATTGAAGGAGACCCACCGACCACCCGGATAGCGCAGAAGTCTGGGGACTTCCATTTATCCGAATTCTACACTACACAAATTTTGTCCATACCGGAGGCGCCATAGTGGGCAGCCTGAGGGGCTGGCCGGCCAAAAACCTCCATGTGTGGAATCTTTTGACTACACTCCTTCGATGTCCCTCTAGCCGAGAGAAGCAAATACATTCACAATATAAAACTAACAATACATTTACAAAGGCATTCCCAACCTAGAAAAACAAATCAATATTTAATAACTGTAGGAATGTGAAAAAAGTGTGGAACGACAGCTTGATTTTATTGATTAATTAGTACCCATGCGTTTTTTTTATTACAGTTACAGCCGAGAACATTGGAGTGTAAGAAAACATCAAACAAAATAATCGGTAGACATTATCTAACGAAAAACCCTGAAAGGAAGTGGATACAGGTGCTGAGGATAAGGATAAGTGGAGATTCAAGGTTGAGGCATGTATTCACCAGCGGACTCAAATCATTGACGAAATAGAAGAAAGAAAGGTAGGTCAATAATATAAACAACATTAATATTTATGAGGTGTTCAGTAGTAGCCTGGTGTCAGAGTTTCAGATTTTCAATGGGAGAATTTTTCTTCGAATCCACCCGATGCCGATCTACTCTACCTTCACGACATAAGCATATTGTTTATTTGAATGTATTTCTAATTCAAATTCATCTTCAAACAATTGCAATATAGGTATTCCTATCTATTAAACGGATCATATCTTTTTTGTGTCATAGGTTGTCGTGATGGACTATGCGATTTTTCAAGTAATATGGGAAAGTAGATGTATCGACTGATGATTTTTTGTTATTCTAGGTTTTATGCACTACTCTACAATGAAAAGATGGTCTACTAAGTTATTGCAGGAATTCTAATAGTAAAACTATACAGCGGGTGGAAACGGTCTGCTTAGTATAATTGGAATTTACACGAAGCTCCGGAGATTTACGGTAAGTAAATTTTTGTATGATTATTTCTTTCATTGCATAACAAATTTATCCACTCTAATGGTGAAGAGATGTCTTAGGCCGAACCCAGCTAAAACAGATTTTTATGGTTCGCCTGGCCGACAACATTGAGTTCGTCGGTAGCCTGTAGGTAGAGTCTCGGCCTCGTGATCAAGGGGTCCGTGGTTCGATCGGCAAACTGCCGGCAAACTCCCCTTTCACGACACATGCTTTTAGCTTAGTGTGAAAGGTGTATAAGGTTGTATTTGGGTTTATAACAAAACATCAGCTGTTCAATAACGATTCCATCTCGATAGCCGAGACAGATACTCTACCGTTCAGCAACGTCTCGATATTCAAAGCTCGAACCGACAGCGCCCTGTCCATGGAATCCACAAAATACATTCAGTGTCGAAAAACCTCACGCCCCTTACATAAATTTCTACACTTGTAGCCTCTGGACTAGACTACTGCAACATAAATTATTATTACCTATTATGTTGGATGATTTATTCGGCGCCGTTTAATGGAGCATCCATCTCAAGGGCGCGGGTAACTATGTTGGAAGAGCGAAGTCTTCAGCTTGCTCCTGAACGTTGTAATCGGCTGATATTTACGGAGATCCTCGGGGAGTCGGTTCCAAATGACGGATCCTGCGACGCCAATATAATAATAATAATAATCGGACTATTTATATGTGGCGCCGTTTAATGATCCGTGACCATCTCAAGGGCGCCGTGACTTCTCCCGAACAGTAGTGTTTTCAACTTGGTTCTAAATGTGGTTGTGGACTGATTCACCCTCAGATCTGTGGGCAGTCTGTTTCAGGCGGATGGCGCGGCGGCTCTGAAGCTCCTTTCTGCAAATTTGGAGGTGTTCGCCATATTGGGTTTCACGAGTTTGTTGACAGCAGAAGAGGCCGAGCGCAGCGGTCGTCTCGGAGTTTCGTCAACGGAACAGAGTTCTGTTAGACATGTGGGTGCCGTGCCGCATAAGGCCTTGTGGACAGTGAGACACAATTTAAACTCCACTCTCTCTGGGACCCTCAGCCAATGTAGATCTTTTAGTAGTGGAGTGATGTGGCAACGCTTGTTCTCTCTGTAGATAGTCCTGGCGGCAGCATTAAAAGCCATCTGGAGGCGATTGAGAAGATTCTGGGGCAGTCCTGTGTATATGATGTTGCAGTAATCCAGACGAGAGATGACAAAGGAGGCGATCAGACTTTTTACTGCATCTACAGATAGATTTTTGGATACGAGATGCAGTTGACGAATGTGGAAAAAGGCTGTGCTTACTGTCCTGGATACTTGGGCTTCCATGGAGAGTGCTTCGTCCAGTAAGACGCCGAGAACGGATATTGTGCGCGATGGTGTTATGTTGGTGCCAGCGACAGAGATTTGTTTGGTGTCTATGAGATCCAAAAGCCCTGTCATAGAAGCAGGACTTGTTTGCTCTGTTGTTTTCGTCCAGCATGTTGGTGGATGTCTTAGCTGAGCGTAGAGGTCTACTTGCAGGTGTTTTGAGAACACAGAGTTCAGAAAGTAACTGAGGTGCCATTTTGCTCAAAGCTTTGTAGACTATAAGGCACAGTTTGTATTGGACCCTTTCACCTACTCTTAACCAGTGTAACTTTTCCAGCAAAGATGTGACGTGGCAACTCTTATCTTCGCGGAAAATAAGCCTTGCAGCGCTATTGATTGAAAAAACTATATGTAGGACCGCCGCAGATCCAACTGAATTGCCTACAAATAGCATTTAATGTCACTACAATGCTAATTTTCCGCTAGAATAAGAGTCGTCACATTTGCTTGAAAAGTTGCACTCAGTCTACAAGACTTTGAATAATGCTGTAGGTACCTCTATCATATTCTGAGCTTTATGTTCTCAAAACATCTGCAAGTAGTCCCCTACCCTCAGGAAAAGCATCCATCAATAATATGCTGGACGAGATTAATAAAGCCTACAAGTCCTGCTTCCACGATAGGGCTTTTGTTCTAATGGTAACTTATGTTTCTTTACGAACTTTAAACATATCTTTGATCATGTTCATGGATAAAATTTATTTAGATTAGAATATTTTCTATTATTATACTGTTTAACTGGATTTGAGCATAACGTGCAGATGACATAACCAGCCTAAACCAGCCTAGAGCCACTTCGTAAGCGTTGGGAAGCCTTTTTCACTTCTTCCTATTAGATTTTGCACAATGTTACATTGTGTAAACATGTTTCTCTAATCAAGATGTCTGATTTGTCATTTCAATTTTAATTTTTAACAAATGATTTTTTAATTTAATGAATATTATCTCATCAAATTCATGTTCAAAAAGCTAATAGGCTCTGTAGGTAGATAGTTAATGTCTTAAATGACATTTAACTATTTATTCACCAAATTTATAACTATAGGTATTATTCACCAAATTTATAACTATAGGTATTATTCACCAAATTTGAAAAACTAAACAGTTTGAGTTAGAACTTGGTATAGCTGGTATAGACTTGAATATTTAAATCACTAAAGAGAAAACATGCTATAGGAATGTGTACCAGCTTACATTGAAATAGTACGCAGATGTTAAAGATAGGATAGGAATTAGTTCTGGCGTAAGTTATTACAAAATACTAACCCTCATAATATAACAACTTGAAGTTACTTTAAACTTTGTACAACGTAGCGCGACGTCCCCCTCTGACAGAGATGATATTACAGTATAGATAGAATACTACAATATAATACTCTCCCTCTTCCCCCTAGAGCCTGCAGCGGGGAGAAAGGCAGGAGACCCCCTTTACCCGTCCCATAACGATACGAGGGGGTCAGACACCCTCGGCTTAACCGCCCCCGCTCTATATACAGGGCTAGACTCAACTATACCTCGCTATACATGACATATTTCAAAAGGGGCTAAATATAACTTTGTGACGGCTTGATATATAGAATTTCAAAGTAACATCTTTTTGCAAAGTATCCCTTTATTACTGCGACGCTGAACTATACGCCTGTTATAATGAAGTTGATGAATTGGAGAGGGCAGTTTTATTAGATTCGTTACAATGCACCGCGATATAGAAATGCGAGAGGGAATGTTAGCGTGCTTACTACTCCTACAAAGGATAGGGGAGAGAGCGAGTAAATAATTAAAAAAAAATAATAATGACAGCGAAAATTCGATGTGTTGTTGGTATTCCTATGGAAAAATAGTATTTGCAACTTGTAATATTAAGGGCCACAGTATCATGCTGCATTCATAGGTATATAATATTATGTGGAATCAATTGAATGTTAATTTCTGTATTTACCTTTGTACAACATAATATATTTGCAATGGCTACGCTACTACAATTAATTACCTACTAAGTATTTGCAGGTGTTATCATACATAATATAGTTATGTTAAACACGTGGTTATTTGGTACCTATGCTTGTTTTTGATGCAATCTGTGGGTAATGAAAATGAATTAATCAAATAAAGAATAATAAGTCACCTGCATAATTTAGGCATTTTAATCAAATTTAATAACAAAAATAAATCTAGAATAAAAGCAGCAACAAAAAATTAATAGAAGGTATATTTTAATGTATTAGTGTAAAATTAATAGAATTCCATAATTAGATAAACTAAAATAAGCGTTTTCATCAACAGACTATAAAGCTTTTAAAACTTAGTTCATTATCCACAAGTCTTAAGTCTAAATATGACTTTCTCCTTTCTTTCCGCGCTTCCTTACACCCCTTCTTTCATATAGATAGGTACATCCTCTTCGTCATTCTTTCATCGTGCATTCGCTCAACATGTCCAAACCATCGTAACTTATTTACACGCCTTCTATCCACAATACTCCTCTCGCATCCGCTCATTCTTCTGATATTCTTATTCTTCACTCTATATGTTGGAACGTTTTACCAACCATTCTTCTCAGTAAACATACTCCAATTATGAATTAAACAGAATAAAAGAAGATATTATGTTGTGGTACCCAGTAGTGCAAAACATATATTACATATTTATAAATGTTTAGAAAGTTTGTTTTTTAATTGGATTTTAGTTTGCTTAACTGGATTTAGACACAACGGGCAGATGACAAAACCAATTAGATATCTCGACTGGAGAAGACGTGAGAAAGGCGTCCGAACGCTTACGAAATAGTACCTAATAGGCTGGGTTAAGTACCAATTACGCCATTCTCACGATACGAGCTTCATCAATCGTGAATATTTTTAGGCATAAGAGCACACACTTATTTGGGATCTCCTATTTCATATCTCGAGTGTATCACGATATCTCGTCTAAATGGCGTCAGACTCAGAACAATGAAGCTCGATGCTTTTTCGGTTGCTAGTTCGACCATTCAGTAAGAAATGTTTAGGATGTTTTTTTTTTTCTTGTTCAGAACAAATTTTTTGCTCAGAACAAAGGCGTCTCAGAGCTTCCGTATTGGCTCTAGATTGAATATGTTTTTTTTTTTATATACTCATCATCATATACTAAATGTTTGTAAATCAGCGACATTTATGTCTAAAATCATCGTTCTATTTTTACGACAAAATTAGTTATTTTGTGAGTTTAAAAAAAGAATCTAATGCCATCTTTATGTGGACCTTATTGTATTTAGGACACATATTTACCAATGGAGGGACTTGACATTTTATAGATAATATCTATAAATATTGTTCATGCACAATTTATCAAGAAATATTAGACATAATTTTCAAATTACTTGATATAGAAATTTGAGATGTATCACGATCTTGTAATTTTTTTTATAACAATTTCAGACAATACCTAGCTTTTCCCGTGTAGGCATGCGGTGCTTTTTGCATATATGAAAAGCACACCATTGGTATTAACATTTATTTAACGGAAGTAGATACTATGACGTGCATAATCAAAATGATAAAAGACAAAAAAATGATATAATTTTGCTTTGTTATAGACAGGTAGGTAGGTACAATATGTAATAATTGTAACGAGGCCTTTTTATCAAAATTTCGAAAAAATTAAAAATATACCTACCACTCAAAATATTTTTTTATTTATACAAGGACACAACAGTGATGTTTTTAACGGTATGAAGAGAATTAATTGAAGAATTCACCGACCACCAAGATAGAGCAGAAATCTGGGGACTTCATTTTATTCGATTCTAATTTCCACGAGTGGGCAATCTGAAGGGCTGGCCGGTCAAAACCACATTTTTGATTATTATAATTATCTAAAACGCTGAATTGAGGTGTTCTTAAAACTTGCTTTGGGTATTCAGAGCGGCAAACCCATCAGGGGTCGCCGATTACCAGAGCCACCGAAGAAACACTTCCCTCCCCAAAGAGACATCCCACCTAGACCTTAGACTCTCCACCAAGGGAATGGGATAATATATAAAGAGATTAGAGGGATAGCAGAGGATAGAAGTAAGATGCATGCGAATTAAGAAGATTCTTGTATAATGTGAATGGATAGGAGCTGAAGAAAAGGAAATCATTTAACTTTACCTGGAAAATAATCTCAAAGACTGTGTGCACTGATGCAGTTTTTTTCCGGCATTATTATTAGGTAGGTATATATTAATTAGTGTAATATAGGTTTTACTTTTCGAGATCAAATTTTTGACAGACGATCATTGTCTTAGATTTTCGAAGATGCTTATCACTAATACATATTTGTATTATTACCTACATCTAAATCATACCTACAATCATTACATGTAATCGGTATTTTTAAAATTTTGAAACAGTTCTGACAGGAGAAGATGATCGATGCGAAGTGTGAAATTCGCTGTTGACTCATAAGTGGGCGTCATGGATGTTATACAAGTGTATAATTATTATGTCATTTCTGAGAACGAACAATATTTAGAACTAAAACAAGTTGGGTACGGGTGACATAAATTACATGAATAATTATTTGGCATTGACTCTAACACTTTGTCTTAGTAAACAGAATTTGAATTATCTATAAGAATAAATGAAAAAAAATTCGCATTGAATATTGAAGACGCACTTATCTTGAAAATCCCATACATTTTTAGATATATAAAACAATTCGTACTTTTTCAGTTTTGCCCATAGATAGTAGGTAGGTATATGTGTTTATACATTTTTTAATTTTTTTACATTTTTTTTATGTAGGTATGTATGCTTTAGCATTTATTTTCTTTTTTTATCTTTTGTTTAAATAAAGTAGGTACCATAAATTTATGTTTATTAGTTGGTAAGAAAGGGATCATAATTGGTTTGCTCATTGTTGTAACAAATTGTTAACTGTATAATCCATATAAAATAAATAAAATAAAATAATAATATAGGCGTGTTGATATACCTATCCTGATTGTCGTAGTGTAAATTTCAAGAACCGATTTGTTTGTCAATTTGATTTTAATTTCCTGACCAAAGAAGGGCCTAAAGTTTATAACATAACACAAAAAAACTTTCGGGAAATAAATAAAAATGGGTAGGTAGGTATATATGCTTTGTTTAGTTATGGGCGGTCAAATTAAAAATTATATTCATATATATGCAATGAGAAGTTGGATATTTCCTATATTTAGCGATATGAATATTAAATTATGTACCCACATACCTACCTAGCTAGTAGGTACCTATAGATGCGATATTATTCAGTTGATATGCATTTAGGCAGGCAGGTAGGTACCTATATCATGGTTTGTGTCTGGCTACTCGCCAGGAATGTTTTCAATAACATCAGAGGTATGTATACATAGATGTATAACTATAAGTTAAAGTGAATATATACAGTAATATACTTATATTCCTATGTAAATATTATACTTCTTCTTCGCCCTCACCTTTATCCCATTTATTTGGGATCGGCTCTCCTAGTCTTCGTCTTCCAAATTTACCGGTTCCCTGCATCCTCCGAACGCAACACTGCCTCCCTCAGGCAATTGTGGACTTCCAGGTGGTCACTGGTCTACCTGGTCTTCTGGGTCCTATTTCTATGTTCACCGTCCTTTTGATCATAATTATTATCCTGTGGTAGTCTCAGAATGTGTCCGTACCATCTTAATCTATTTTCAGTTAAGTAGTTTTTCACCGATGGGAGTGACTTTGAAACTACCACGGATACCTATGAACATTTCTCACACTGTCCAACCTTGTTACACAATCAGTAAAAATTGTACCTACCTATGTGCAAAATTATTATTTTCCTTCAGGCACTTTAAATCCATCGCTATAGATCCATGTCATTCATATTAAGACTCCAATGAGTTTCGATCTGGCGATCTTAGCTGCATATTGAGCCATAATTTGTTTTACAATGAGCACGAGAGATTGAAAGAGGAATAGGTACTCACTATCGGGACTATTTTATAGTTTCAATGTTTTGGAATAGCTATAACTTCTTTTCCAGTGGCAGTGTATTTGAAAGTTGACCGCTGATTTGTGATTAGTTTGCCATTTAACTATGAATAGACTCTACAAGTCAGAAAATGCTTGTGTATATTATTATATTATAGGTAGGTAGGATATTATTTTTATTAAAATCGTTTTTCAGAAACTCACTATACCTACGCTACGTCCATTTTTATAACAAAATTTCATTCCGGGTTTTTTTATTGAATAACTACGTCAACAAAAATATTCATATAAGTATTTTGATTAAGTACAATCTAGGATACGAATCAGCAACCAGATATTGTTAAAATATTATCAATATTATTACAAATTAATTAGCACCGAATGCCGATAATCTAGAGGTGATGAATCAAACGAAACAATAATTTGCCGCAGATTGCCTAAAAAAGGGAATTAAAACTCCTCTGATTTGATATTTCAAATGTTCAAATCAGTGTTAAATTAACCTTTGTCTTAGCTTGCTTAATTAGTATGGATAGGTACTTTTCTAAATAAATTATGCATGATATTGTAAGGTGCCTAAATATTTAGTTCATTAAATTCCTTGTGTGTATGTGCGTGTGTGTCTGCGTGTGTGTGTAATATAGGCAATGAGGTAGATACAGAATAGAGTGCACTGCACTGCCTATCATAGTGCTTATTGTTCATTGCGGGTCCAGACACTCACGGTCGCGTGGAATGAGAGTATCACTGTAATTTATCAGTCTTGGCGTACCTACCTAATAATGGTGGTGACAGGCGTTTGATCTTAGTGTTTGTGACAGTTATGTTGGGCTGTTGCCAGTTTGATAAGTTTCTATATAGATCTACAATCATAGAAACGTAGTAGGTAGGAAGTACCTTCGTAGATTCATCTTCAAGCAAATACATTGCAACCATTTGCTATTGATTTCTACCTACTGTCAATGTTCTTTTCTATGGGATATGTCTAATATATCAATCAAGTTTATTCCATTGATTACGATTTTTTTAATTTTACAAGAGATATGAGGAATTTAAAATTTATTACAAACCTATTGACTTACAGTGCACATGGTAAGAGAAGTAGCCTTCTTGTCGAATAACAAAAATAGTAAGATCACATCAATCTGTACCTCACCAAATGTGAATTTTGGTGTCTAAATTTTATTTTCTTGGGTAGGTACTAGGTAGACATTTAATATGGAAACGATGTATAAGAAAAATCACTTAGGTACACATATTTTGTATTTTTTTTCCAAATGTTACAGTGTGAACAAATAAATGGATAGAGTTAACTTAATATTAAAAATAAAGCGGATGGTTCGGAAACTATGTATTACAAGCTAAACATGATATTATGCTTATGGACATTGTTTCGATTCATACTGAGACCATCAATTACCCTACTTCGACTGATCTATAGGTACTTACACAAACACTGATGTAAAAAACTAAATCTTATTCTTAGATCATCTTCCTTGCCAGCATTTATTTTATTCGCAATTCATAATAATTAGAATCGACAAAAGAAAAAATGTTTGACACTATCATTGTTAGGAAGATAATTAATAAATATAGCAACTATTTGGAACTTTGCTTCTAAATGAAGAAATTAACAAAGCCCAATTACCCAGCATTATTGTGTTAGTATGACGGTCCGGTGTGAGAGAGTATAAAAGGTCTGATAGTCTGATATGGTATATTGCAGGACTGTAGGTATGGTATGAAATATTATATGTAGGTAATATTGTGCTCAGGTAGAGAATGGGATGGTGGGTGACTGATTGACGTTGCCAGGTGTAGGACCCGCCCTGCTGGTGCTGATGTGACACCCAACCCACGCGCGTCAATCAGTCACGTCACATTGTTGGAATTCGAGGAACGTGATTATTGTGTTACTTTAATATTTATTGTTCAAATACTCAGTCTTTTATATTGATATTGAAGCAATTATGTATGAATTAACCAATTGGGTTGAAATATAACAACCAATTGTGAAGTCTACGGTAGGTAGGTATATAGGTATATACCTACATGCTCATATAAACGTTTACCTAGAAGTAGATTACAGGCAAGTATCTGGACAAGCACAATAAATTTGGTTCAGAAATGTAGGTTTACGAGCACCTACTTATTATGTAGGTAAATTGCGTCAATCTGCTTATTCTCAGTATTGTTTCTTATTTATTTCCATCAAAGATCAACTAAGTATTATTACTTAGGTACTCTATGATTTCCACTATTTTTATCACTTTAGTTAGGTACCTACTATAGCATACTTGTCTAAAGTGCGGCCCAAAACACTTTGAGATGCGGCCCAAACGCAAATTATGAAAATATTTAAATTTGCTTATTTCTACTAAAAAATTAATGTTTGCAATATTTTTCATTTCTGCAACATACAATATCGATTTGCTTGTTCAACAAAAGCAAATCCTTCGATCACATTAATTTTACATAGGTACCTATATATGTATAATATATACATTTTTATACATATGTTCATTTATAATTTTATACATAGTTTTTTTTTTTTTTTTTATTTATTTATTATTCCAATAGAGCATACAAAATTAACATGAAAAACAATATAATGGAATATATTGCCCCACTAGATTAAAATATGTTCTGGGGCAATACTAGAAAAAAAATACATATATCAAAATACAATTTTTCAAATATGACTTAAAATACAATTCTTTTATGTAAACTTGAATAAGAGTTAAAATAATTCAAAATACATAATGAAATAGCATGTCATACGTCAAGTCATTTAGAATGTGCAAATAAGATTAATGTAAGAGTAAGTCAGTTATTGTATTATGTTCGTCAGGTCTCTCTCATGGGGTGTTCACATTTGGCGAATATCGCCAGCCGAATTTCAAAATATAACGCCAGGCGAAAAAACAAAATTCGCCGTACGCCCATTGATCGTCACACCTGTTCACACAAGTCCACCGATATAGAAACGATCTGTCAGATGCGCTTTGATTTTGACACTGTTTTCAAAATGGCGTCGATATGGAGATCGCGAAGTGTTTATTTTTAGTCGAAAATGTTATAGTAGAGGTTATAAGGCGCCTTTTAATTAAGGAAACAAACGCCACAAACCAACAAAAAAGATAACAGCTGTCACGAAGCGGGAAACATTATAAAATTTATAGGTTATAAAGCTTTTACCATAGACACAAAAGCCGCGCATATCTGCGCATGTGCAAATCGTTCGATCGCCCGAGAAAGTTGGAAGGTGGTCAACTCGAGACGATATCGTTTCTACTGGTTTTTATCGTTTCAGACTAGCTGTCATTTTGTTCACACGGTTCAAATGGCTGGCGATATTTTGCTGCCCTAGCGATATTCGCCAAAGTGAGAACACCACATCAGACTCCCTTCTTCCCCTGTCCATGAGCCAATTCGTCACCAATTTGTTTAAGTTTTTCCCACTTGGGGAAATAAATTTAGCAATATTTGGGATTATTCGATTATACATTCTTGGCCCAAGGAAGGTGAGGAATCTCTGAGCAAAAGTCGTATGTGTAATAATTGGTTGCAATAGTCTTCCATTTCGTGTATTTGCTGAAAGCATGTGTTGTGGCATGTATGGAGTTAAATTTAATAAAAAGAAGTTATTTTATTTTAATAGAACTACATATAGGTATATAGTTAATTTTATTTCCATTTGTTGAAAAAATATTTATGTGCGGCCCAGCATATATTTTTTTTTGCAATGTGGCCCTCGTATGGTCAAAGTTTAGACACCCATGTATTATAGCAAGGAGTAGGTACTGAATAGAAGAGGAGAATGTAGAGAAATATGGATGAAATTTTTGAGATATAGAATGGAAATATTGATTTAAGCGTTGCCGTTAGGAAGAAAGAACCTTACTAAAGCCTTTGATGGAGCATTCTGCTATAGGTATGGTTGTGAGACGTGGACCTTCAGCGAGAGTGAAAGCGGACGGCTGGCGGCCTTTGAATGTGGTGCTACAGACGCGTGCTAAAGATTCATTGGTCGGAACACGTCGAAAACGTAGAAGTGTTAACCAGGGTAGGCGAAAAAAGGCAACTCCTTAAGAGAATCAGCCAACAACGAGCTAACTGAATTGGCCACAACATCAGGACTGCTCATCGCTATCGCGGAAGGTAAATCCGAAGGCACAAATGACAGAGGCTCACCAAGAGACGCGTATATGGACCAGCTAAAGAGAGACATGAACTGTGGCTCATACGTAGAGCTGAAGAGTCTGGCTGAGAATAGGGAGGAACGGAGAAGAAAATCCAAACTCGTTGCAGACCAATGCAATGGATTGAAACTCATTATATGTATATAGAATGGAAAGTACTTATTCCGATGTTTTGTGAAATGAGAATAAAATATACCTACTAATAAAATTAAAGGGATCCAGATCTTCTCCACTCTTCCTAAAGGGTTCCGAGATAAATATGAGTAGCGTGTCTTTTACAAGCCGGGCTTTGATGATAAAAGATATACGCAATAACGATCCCAGAATTTAATTTCGTGCGCACATAATAATACCTTTGTGTGAACTCGTAGGTCTGTTTTTCTTGTCACCTTAGATAATGCAAGGTAAGAAATTAAATATTATATTCCTTTCTTTTCAAGAATGACAGTTGATAGGCTACATGGAGTCGAGGTTTTACCGGCGGGGTGCCTTCCTTATGTGCAAATATGCAACGCATGCCCTGAAATAAATTCAAACAAATCAAATGTTTTTGTGTTAACACTTTGGAAATTCATTATAATTAAAATGAATTTAAAAACACTGTATAATTTCCAAATTAAATTTATTCACCTCAAACGTTTTCGCCAAGGCTTCTACTTGGCATCATTAGGAGGACTAATTAGTTTAAGTTCATGAACTTAAACTAATTAGTCCTCCTGATGATTTTAAATTCATTTTAATTAAATTCAAACATCTGTTATTAGTGTTAATAATTCTAGAGTCTCTACGTTCACAGAGTGAAAATTCATATTGATAATAGTATTTATTGTTATTAAAAAACACAGTTAATTTTTCACTTTAATTTATGTAAAAACCTCGAGTACCTACTTTTGTCAATATTATAATATCGATTGACGTTTTCAAGAGAGAGTTCTCTACATATTATTATTATGAAGATACGATGCATGTTTGTATTTGTGCTACGGTTGTCACAATTTTTTAAAATAAAATGACGTAGTTCAGTGTGTACCTACCAGTGGCGGGACTAGACTTTTTGTATTGGGCATGCTGAGCCTCTTTTACCATATACCGTTTTAATGACACCAACATTTGAAAAAGATAAATATCACGCGGTTTGTGTAGGTATGTACAGTAGGTAGAATTTATTATAATATATTAGAAAACAATTATTGTTGGCCAAAAACTTAACTATTTTTCTATCCACAATAATCCAGATAGTCTGAATGACCTCTTTTACAATAAACCATTTTAATGACAAAAACATTTGAACAAAAGAAATATTATAGGATGGAAAAGGTGTCTCAATTGACACAGGATCACTCTAAGTGGGGAGGCTACCTTATACCAACTCGAGACTCCCAAAATAAAGCGATAAAGGGCGATAGTCCCCAGTCTTAGTGAAGAAACAAAAACTCAAATATGAAATATATTTATTAAATAAAATCGATAATATTAAACATTTTCAGTAACAAATAACTCAAAATACTTAAGTGATAAAGCTATTCTAAATATAATTGAATTCTTTTCTTAAGGCATGGTACCCGACATCGATCTACATAATTATTGTACTTAATACCTAACCAATCTTAAAACGAGTAAATTAAAAAAAATAACAAAACAAGGAATGATAATTTTTTACAGTGCAATTATTTAAATTTACGTAACACACATTTACACCCACTCAAGTGTGTCATTTTTTCACTATATATTTTAAACTTCTTCTAAGCGAAAACACATAAAAATTTTGAAATATTTAGATCAAAGAATAATACCAAGAGATTGTTACAGTATTTCTAAGAAATAAAGCGGAATATTATCATAATTATAATCATAAAATAATATACCAAACACATCAATTTTAATTGAATATCAAAATTATGTTACGATTTTTTTTTTATCAAATTACTAATAATATTATAATAATTAAATAATAATATGTCTGAAAAAACTAATACGTAGTCAACTTGTAAATAAAAAAAAATAATAATCAACAATCAGATGCAAATTTGAAAAAAGTTAACACACAAAAAACCAATGTATTTGGAGAGAGATGGATTTTTTATGTGTTTCTGAGATGTTGAAATAATAATAATAATAATTATGTTAAATTTTTGTATAGTCACTAAAACGAGTATAATATTTTATAAGAAATTCTGCTATTGGTAAAAAAAAACACTCAAAAAAGAATAAAAGAAATAATATAAATAAAGAAAAATATTAAACAATATTTCAACTAATGACAGTACCTACGCAAGTAAGAAATAAATGAATTTTGAAATAATAGCAAATTTCTTTTTATCAATATTTTCATCTGTATCCTCTAATTGAATGACATTGAACCTCAATAATATATTGGCGTTCACATGAATGTGGTATCTCAATAAGCACATTTCATTTTACCGCTATTGGATAAATTTACGCAAAACACAACTTCAATCCATTAAAGATAACTCAATAAAAATGACTCGACCGAAGCCGTATACACAAATAATAAAACATAGTATTATTGTCTTTTGCACTAACACATACAAACCTTTCCTAGAGGCACAGCATCTGGCGTATAAATGTATTGTACCACTACACTTGCATATACACTAGTATTGAACACTTGTATTAAGTACGTTAATAGTATTTGTGCACAACACAAATACTTTTAACGTACTTTCCCTACGTGTGACAGATAACATAAAAGCTACATATGATGCTAGGAGGTGGAAATAGGACAGAACTATTTTCTGGGGTCATACGAATTTATCCGTATTGTAACCATTGAAGTGAAGTTTGCAAAAGGTTTGCTAACGTTTAGCGCGAGATTTGAATCAAGGTTAATTTACTTTATACCGTTTATAGGTACATCTAGAGTTTCTATGTTAGCAATTGACCTGAAGTTTGCAATAGATTAGCTAACGTTTAGCGGAAGATTCAAACTAATTTAAACTTACTTCGCCGTTTTTTTAGATACTTTCTCTCGTAAATTATAGATTTATTCCCTAGGCATGCGTTGCTTTTTTGCATGTATGGAAGGCACGCCACTGGTACCTACCTACCTATTTAAAATAATGAACTATTATTTCGTACATGTAAGTAACCGTATTCAACTGTGTAATCAATTTTAATTTAATTTTTCAACATCGAGTAATATAGGTAGGTACCTACACAAATTATTATTTACGATTAATTTGAGTTTTTAGATAATAAATATATGAAATGAGGGTCGTTAGTCTGCATGATCGCAGAGTGTTGTTCGATATTGAAAAAGATAGTGACTGGCTCTCTGGATTTCTCAGAGTTACTTAATTTAGTGAACTTGCGCGTCCCGAATCGTAGCCAAAACACATTTAAGCGTTACGTTTTCGTTTCGTTTTCGTTCAAACGCGGACGACGTTGCGAGAACGCGTCAAATTTCGTAGCTACTTGTGTATTTTAGCTACGAAAATTGATGCGTTCTCGCAACCTCGTCTTGTTTGAACGAAAACGTAACGCTTAAATGTGTTTTAACTAGGCCCACAGCAGAAGTCAAGTGTTATTCTATGCTACGGATCAACGTCCAAGTATGGCTATTAATCATCTATAAATCGATTCTATGTAATAGGGAATACTTACTGTGTTGAAGTCGATATCTTCTACGATTCGGAGTACCTACATCGTGTGGAAATGTGCTGTGAGCGGGTTTCTTTGAATGTACCTACATGCTTTCCATTGAGAGTCCCCTGAGCTTCTATTGTCGTGTTTTTGTATTCATTGTCTCTTATCTGTTGATTCATGTTGTTTGTTTCAAGTAGGTATGTTTTTTTTAATGTTATTGGACTGTAAAGGTTGTTTGGCCTATAGGTATCATTTTAGTAAATAAAGAAATATTAAATAGGTACATAGTAAATATTAAAAATAAACATATGAAAAACAGCGTATCTTGAAAAAAATCTGGAGAGAATTTTCGAATCCAGGTTTAAGAAATGTACGATAATTAGATCAAAGATTCCAATACCTATATACCTTTATCTAGGTAGGTGCCTGTGTGTTATACTAGGTAGGTATATACCTACCTACTTTTATACCTATTTTCGAGAGCCAGTGCCACACCAGTGACCAAAGAGTCGCAATCTGCTGACCCCTTACACAAATCCTTAGGTATAGGTTCCTCTTTTGATATGTTTGTATCTAAATTATAAAGATCCTATTAAAGATACCTACCTACATAATCATAGTATTATATAGGTAACATATAGGTAAGTATGTAGGTAGGTACCTACATGTAATCAATTTATTTTTATTACGTGTTTTAAACAATAATACCAACAAAGTAAGTAGATAACTATCTATGTATAGATAAGTACCTACCTAAAGCGTGATTATGAAATTACCATCATTAATGTAATTGTGTAACTTCGCTCATCCTTATCACACCACCGCCGACTGTGATACTGTGGAGCGAGATGGAGTACACCCATTACCATTGTTAGTTAAAACTTATAGTAGTTACCTATGTAGGTATATATACATAACAAGTAGAGGTACCTTGTATAAGTCGTAAGTACCTACCCATCTACCTATAATATTATATAGTACCTACTATAACGCGAGGAATATGAATATTGTCTATTGCCGTAGTTGGTAGGTCACGTAAGTGTAACTATTATCATAATGTTGTTGTGTGGATGTTTGCACGAGAGTGCGTTGTATCGTTCAAATTAACCCGGCCTCGTACACTCGGCGTTTACTGTGTTGTAAACGTTTCCGATTATGGTTATATTATTTTGCTTATAAAGTAAGTTGGCAAGTATGTAACTAGGTATGATTTAGGACAATATGGAATAGCGGGTATTTAATTATTTTTCACGTTTAATATATATATAGGTATGAAAGGAAGTCGTGTGAATTACCTACACCATTTTTTTTTAAAGATATATCTGGGTTTGTTATAAACCCAAATACAACCTTATACACATTTCACACTAAGGCTTGTGCCGTTAAAGGGGAGTTTGCCGGCACCTGGGATCGAACCACGGACCCCATGTTATGAAGGCCGAGACTCTACCTCCAGGCTACCGACGAACTCATTCTGTACCTGAGAGCCATTTAGTCTTAAGTACTAAAATGCCATTTTCAAATTCAATTTTTTAATCGAAAAAATCTCAACCTTTTACTAGTAATAAGGTGTATATAGTTACAGCTTCTTACATAGACCCTATAGTATAGATCCTAAGCATTTCTGTACTAAAGACTCACGACTAATGTGTTATTTTTGCTTTTTTCGTAACTTTGTCATTTTTGTCAAAAATGCACTTAAGTCCTAATGGCTCTCAGGTACAGCATTTATAACTCAAGAATGGCTGTACCGATTTGAATGATCTCTAATTTGTTGGATTCTTCTCCGTCCGGAATATCCAATAGGCTATTGAAATGTTTTACAATTTCACGGGAAGAAAAATTACGAAGAAAATTATTTACGCCATACATTTTGAATTTCAATAAATAATGCAATATGGAGAGTCATACAAAATCAACGATGATGCTTTTTTATAGATTGGCCTATTTATAGAATAATTTTTGTATACCTACATTTTCAAATAAGAATCGTTATCCATGCAATTTAACATCTGTGGTTCTGAAATTTCAATTATGAAATAATCATGGATGAGAATTTTTATAATTTTAAAATGAATAGGTACCTATCTACCTAAAAAATAAATTAGTAGGTAACCTACATAAATATTACGTACATCAGATAATAAACAAATCTGAGTTAAGTATGATCGTTCAACATAAATGAATTTTATTTTTTTGCATTATACCAGTGATTCCCAAAGTACTCCAGGTTGAAAATTCAACGACGGGGAGGGGGGGGGATAGATATTTAAACACGTAGGTAATATTTATAAAGTATCCGGTATTGACATAAACAATAGTCGGTACAAATACCCGTTAAATTGTAGAGAAAGGTATCGTAAGAAAATATTCTGGAAGAAAACTGAGGAGTTTTTGAAATAATTCAAATTCCAATACCATCTCGAAAATTTAGCGACGGGGGGTAGAAATGCAGGGGGTCCATCGGAACCAGCTAAATTTTGAAAGTGGTCTATGAGAAAGAAAAAAGTTTGGGAAAATCTGCACTATACTATGACACACTTGGACAATTACGGGAGTTTGTAAAGAGACTAAAAATATTAATCATTCATTGATTCTTTGGCGGCATGAAGAAGCATAGAGCGGGTTCAGAAGCACTTTATCAGAATTTTATCATACCGTGCCGGTCAAGCTAGAAGTCTAAATTGTTACCAAGATCGCTTAACCTAATTTAATCTTGACAGTTTGCATGACAGACGTATAATGGCCGATCTTTCTTTTCTCTACAAGGTTGTAAATCACAGCATAGCGACTGCATAACTTTTTGACTTCTATACTCCAAATCCACGTCTCCGTAGTACCAATACATTCCGAGTAAGAGTTCACAACAACAATATCGGCCACTTTAGCCCAGTATCGCGAATGTGCAGATTTTATAACATCTTTTGTGAGAAAGGGGTGGAGGGGGTTGATATATTTAACGACTCGTTGGCTACATTTGGGAGGGAGGTGAAGCGTAATGCGAAATTGTTGACATTTTTCGTCCTTTGCCTGCGGCTTGTTGTCGTGTTAGGTGTGCGATTCGTCAAGTGCTCGATTCGGGTTAATTAAACTAAAATAGTTGAGTTGTTGTTCTATGATTATTGTTACATTATATTTTGTTTGTTCTTTTATTTTATTCTTCTTGCACATCATCATTCATATAACAAAATCAACAGAGCAGTTTACCTAAGAAAAAATGTGATGATGTGTAGTGGCAGGATTATCACTATATTATAGAAATTATCATTATCGTTGCATTATATTGAATTACGCTTTAATTGAATTCTCTGATTGTGCATGCTGTAGACACTCTTAATTGGGGAACTGGCCAGATCTTATTGTATGTTTGTAATTTATGTATTGTGTTGTGAGTTTTCTGTGAGTGTCTCTATAAAATAAAAATAAAAACTATGTTGGAAGCGGGATGCCTTCAATTTGCTCCTGAACGTTGATATCGATTGGTTTTTACGAAGGTCCTCGGGGAGTCGATTTCAGATAATGAGTCCTGTAACACCAATAACCCTGTCATAGAAGCGGGACTTATTGGCCCTATTGTTCCTCGTCCAGTATATTGGTGGATGTCTTCGTTGAGCATAGAGGTCTATTCTATTTGAGTTTTTGAAATGCACAATGTGTAGTAAAAATGAAACAAAAAATAAAGTCAATTTGGAGATTAAAAAGAATGGATAAGAATGAGAATGTAGCCAGTTTTTATCTCTCGCTCTTTCTCACTCTCCCTCACGTCCCTCATCACTGCAACACCTGCAATAAAAATCTCTTACAGTCTTCCCCTTCCAATTCACGTGTATCCAGCCTGTAACTAACCTGTCCAAGTTCACACTGCTTCCAGACACACAACTATTTTGTATATCCTACATGAAAATTTTTCTATTTAAAAGAAATACTTTCTTACATGACGGATCACCCTACACCGATATCAAAATTCTTCTTCTTTTCCGAGCATCGATGGTTATCTCACTATGCTGCGTCATATAGTAAAACATTGTTTTCAAGATTCATTGGTTAGTTATTGCTAATTATAGATATATCTATAGTATTATATAAAATGTAAAAACACACTTTCACATAGCATTGCCTACAAGGGGAGGTAGCCATAATAAACATGCAAGTTACCCTCTTCCTAGACAAAAAAGATAAGACTTTCAGGATGGGTCGCATAGTTCATCACTGAAGTGAAAATAGTAAGTGTCTTAACGCGGTGTTCTGCAAAAACGCGTAGTGCAATATTTCTTTGTAAAAAAATATGAATCGCTGAGGTGAATGGTTGGTAAACGTTGAGTGATAGAGTGAGGGATGAGGATATTAGAAGAATGAGTGGATGCAGGAGAAGTGTTGTGGATAGTATGAGTGTAAATAAATTGAGATGATTTGGTCATCGAGAACGAATGGAACAGGAAAGAATGACAAAGAGGATGTATTTGTCTGAAAGGAAGGTTGTGAGGAAGCGTGGGCGTCCGAGAACTACATGGCTTGACCACGTAGATCAAATTCTCAAGGACAACTAATTGAATAAGAGAAATCGATGTGCGTGCATGAGAAATTGTATGAATGTATAGAGGAAGCGAAAGAAGGAGGCATGTGAAGACAGATCTAGGTATATGGCGTTCCGTTCTCTCTGCTTATCCCATTTAGGATATGGCGTGAAGATATAGTAGGTATAGTAGATAATAGGTATTGTAGCAAGAAGTATGAAAAGAATTTCTGTCGATTGCGTAAAGATCAATGATAAACTACTTCTTATTTGGCGGGCAATAGAAGGGACGCATTTAGTCCATTGGACTTCAATCGACAAAAAATAAAATAAGTAAAAAATTGGAAACATATTTACCTACCCTAAATTAGAATTTATTCGTTCAAAGATATATTTATTTATTTTATTCTTCACTACATTGGTTACAATATTTCAAATCAATGCAAAGTACCTATGATAAAAATACAGTTATATACAATTTAATATACCTACAGACGGAGAGTTTATCGCTAGAATGCGATGTCTTCCAACTAACCCGGCAATAAAATTAAAATCAAAGAAACATAATAGGTATATACTTATCAACAGAAATAATAGAAATAAAAAGAAAACTTACGCACACATTAAGATAACAAAGAAAAGCAAAAAAAAAACAAGTTTGTTTGTAAAACAAGTGTTGCGCTTATTTTTTATTTATTGCGATGAAAACATTGTTTGCTGTGCAAATGACTTAAATGCTGATTTTTCTTGCCGAACGAATGGATTAATAGCCGAACAAATAAATAATTAGTTCCCTTTGGGAAGTATGTTTGCGAGGGATGGAAGATGCGATAGGGACATTGAAAGATATGGAAAGTGGCCTGCGTGCTAGAGTGAACGGTGCACTTCTTCGACCCATTGTCAGCAATGGCAATGTATCGAACATGGCTAAAATGCTGGTGCGCAATACCAGTCTGGTACCGTCACTTAGGTACGTATGCAAGCGAGACATGGACGTGGCTGAAGAAGGACGAAAGTGGAATAAATGCAGTAGAGATGCGATCCTTGAGAAGAATGGTTGGTAAAACGCTGCGTGATAGAGGATAGAAGAATGAGGATATTAGCAGAATGAGCGGATGCAAGAAGAGTGTTGTGGACGGAATAAACTACGGTGGTTTGGACATGTTGAACGAATGAACGAGTTAAGAATGACAGAGAATACAGAGAATACCTACTTGTCTGAAAGAAAGGGTGTGAGAAGGCGCGGGCGTCCAAGAACCACGTGGCTTGATCACGTGGATCAAATACTCAAGGACGGCCGCGTGTTGAGTAAGTGGAACTGACGTGCGTGTATGAGAAACTGTATGAATGTGGAGGAAGTGAAGGTGTGTAAAGATAGATCTGTTTGGCGTTCCGTTCTCTCTGCCTACCCCACTTAGGACACGACGTGAGGGTATAGTATAGTAAAGTATATTTATGTGTGTTGGATGATTTATTCGGCGCCGTTTAATGGAGCATCCATCACAAGGGCGTGAGTATAGTTAATAGATATTATGTACCTACTTACTCGTATTAATAGTGTGGCCGGTGGTGATTGGATACAGTGATACAGTCTGTCTTAAACAAAAATCTCTGGAAATTTAAGAGGGAGTCCTAAGTTCATCAGTGGACGAAGAAGGACTAATCTGTACCTAATGATGTTAGTTTTTAAGAAATCAATCTAGAGTCCCCGGTAAAGAGTAGGTATACCATTGTCTTCTGTATTTTTGAAGTATTCAGTTAATGGCAGGCAGGTATTCGTAAAGAAAATTAATATCTACAATTCAGCGATGAGGCATGCCACCCGTCCTGAACGTCTTATATTTTTAATGACAAAGAGAGCAAATTGCATGATTATCACATGCAGTATGTCCACTGGCTACCCCACTTGTGGGATAAGTATCCCGTGATGACATTGTAGTAAAGTAGTAATAGGTAGGTAGATTTTTATGACATGTTATGTTTTAAATACTAACTGTCAAATAAATAAAATTGCAAAAAAAGTTATCGATGGGTGCGTCACTGAGTAGATAGGTACAAGACGGGTGTATTTTTTTGTATTGTGTGAATATCGCAAGGAAAATATAATAATTATCATAATAATCTAACGGAGACGTGACAGGAACAAGGATATGGAAAGTAGAGATTAGGTAGGTACCTACTGATGTTAGAAATGTGGTAAGGCGCATGCTCTACGCCGCGCTGCGTGGAGACTATCGATCCCGTGCAGTGCCTTGTCGTACCTACCTACCTACCTACCGTGCTGGAGAGAAAAATTACCGCGAGGCCAGAAGTGTGCCCATGTGAACTGTGGAGTATAGAGTGTGGACACAGAGTATGCAGCACAGCATAGCACGGTAACGGTGACATGGTGGAATGAATTAAGTAGGTGGGTACCTACCTAAACGGATCTTGTGCCATACTCGTAGATTTCATACATACCTAATGTATGTACCTAATGATCACCTACCTACATACCAGTTACGCGCCTTCTATACAATCAAATTAATTTGCAACGCATGCCCTGAAATAAATAAATTTTAAAAATTACATAACAATATCATAGAATAGAGATTATAAAAGAATCTTAAAATTATATTGTACACTATTAGAATATTCTATAATAAATTACTTATTTTAGAGTTTTCTTGCATAGGCTCCAGATCACTCTTTTGTCTTTATAACTCATTCCTATCTGGTTGAGGGTGTTAAAAAGTTGTTTCCATTCACATTACTGAATGCCTTTTCTAGGTTGATGAATGCTATATACTTCTGTGTTTCTATTTATTCTTATTTTCTTTCCTAGAACAATTCTTAAACTCAAGATTGCATCTCTTTACGGAATACAAATAAATTGATCTTCTGAAAGTGTTTCGTTGATTTTACTTTCCACCCTTTTCATTATAATGTTGGTGAGCATGTTAGAAGTGTGTGATATCTTGCTTAATGTTCTGTGTTGTTCTCTCTTTGTTGTGCCTGTTTTCTTAGCGCTCGTATCATATATTTTGCAGACAAGCTTATACATTGCATTTTTCTAGTAGGTTAGGTAATAATTATATAGAATTCGTTTCTCAAGTTGGACCCCCTGTTAATTTTGTTTCGTAGGATTTTATATTCCTTTTTTCCTTCTTCTGTTTTCGAAATCTTCAGCCTCCTTCTTTCTTCAAACATTCTTAAGATATTGTCCGTGATCTATTCTTTCTTATTTTCTCTTTGATTTTCCCCCATAACCATAGGTATTCTGTTTATATTTTTATTACTTTCAAAACCGGATGTCTAAGTTTTTTTGTAGTAGGTATATCTCTTTTTTTAAAACCACACCTCGAATAATTCATAAAAAGGAATTAATTTATCAGGAATAAGACACACGGATGTAATTAATTTTTACCCTATAATATACGATAACGGTGACTATTGTTATGACTTACCTTATGAAACAATGTGACATAGCACCCATGTTCGAAAATCTAGGTCCCCACTGAAATTAGTTTTGACGGATTTTGAGATAGGTCATAAGCTGTTCTATTTTGTGTTAAAATGTTTAATCTACTGATACAGAAATTGGATAAAGAAAAAAGCAGAAAGACGTCTTTTTTTAAATATATGTATCTAATGTCATCGCCAGGTAGTTGCATTAGCCCGTTACGGGGTGTTCATACGAGGCGAATATCGTGAGGAAACCAAAATACCGTCAGCCATTTGAACCGTGTGAACAAATACACAATTAATCTGAAACGATAAAAATCAGTAACGCGGTGTTCACACGGTTCCATTAAGCTTCAAAGCATGGAAGTAAAAACCTGACTAGAATGATCACTCAAGAAAACCTCTACACCACTAATACAACCTTATCCTTAGTGCCATATTAATAAATAAATTACCATAGTCGAGAAATATTCTACGAAAAAACATCAGAATAAGATATTTCCCTCTTTGCTCGAAATAATATGTTTTCTTACGACCACTTCAATTATGTCACACCTCTATGTTCACCCAAAATAATGGTAAAATTTAATTGGATTTATGCCTGGCTCGGGGTAGCGATTGTAAAACTATAAAAATAAGGCTCTCATTTAAGTGATCATCAAAAAAATACCAAAATCGTCACCAAACAATTCAATATGATCGCCAAAATAGTAGATAGATCAATAGTAGATTGGCTATACTGTAAAATAAAAGTAGAAAAAGGGTCTACTTTCAGATGATTCTATTTCTGTTGTTTGAAATTTTTTGAAAACATTCTCAAGTAGTTCAAAAGCTGGTGATCCTTTTTATTTAGCAGGTTTCAGTTGTCTTAGCAGGATAAACTAATTATTTTTTGCAGTTGCTTAAATTTTGGTAGTTTTTAACAAGATTTAAGGAACGTTAGCGAAATATAGCATGAATTTGGCTATACATATTCGGTATTTTACAATTTTACTGCATTTTTCTTATTCAGGTCGATCATTCAAATAAAATATATACTTGCAACAATATTATTTAATTTTTAAAATACGATATATTTACTCAAATATTTTTTATCATTTTTTTTCTGAAACTTAGCAGACTTTAGCAGATTTCATCATGAGTCTAGCAGGATCAAAAATTTAAATTTGATTACCATATTTTTTACATGGCCAGACAATGATCGATTCGTCTTGACGGTGCATTAACGTGGTGTTCATACGAGGCGAAAGAAAGGCCTGACAATTTTGTTTGCATAAAAACAAAATCCGTCGGTCGTCCATTGATCGTGAAACGTGTTCACACAGTCCACCAACATAGATTCAATCTGTCAGATTATGACTTTGTTTTCAAAATGACGGACGTCGAGGTAGAGATCGCGGGGTGTTTATCATTAGTTGAAAATGTTATAGTAGAGTTTTGGGTAGGTATACATAGAGGTGTGACATAACTGGAGTGATCATAAGGAAACATACTTTGAGCAAAGAGGGAAGTATATTATTCTGATACCTATATTTTCTTAAAAATATTTCTCGATTGTGGCAATTTATATATTAATATGACACTAAGTATAAAATTGTACGAGTATTAGTGGTGTAGAGGTTTTCTTGAGTGATCATTATAGTTAAGTTTTTACTTCCATGATTTGAAGCGATATGGAACCGCGTGAACACCGCGTAAGAAAATGGCCTAGCGATTAGTTAAATGCCGGCATTCAACTGAATGGCCGGCAGAGGTCTAGCCGGATTGTTTAACACAACGCTTATCAATCCTGGCGCCACAGTGTCACAATCATAAAGAAACTATTTTTCGACAATCGGGCTAGCTTCAACCAGGCAGAATGTTAAACATTTGGGGCGTCATTTTGATTCAACGAAACGGCTAACCATTCAATTGAATGCCGGGATTAGCTAATCGCCTAGCCATTTGACTAATTTAATAACTATCGGGCGGTGACATAGGTACTTATAAACCATGTTACAAGTATACCTTTGAAGATTAGTTTGATATGTCAGGTGCATACAGCAATATAATACGATGTAGAGATGTGCAAAATACTTTCGAAAAAGTATTTAAATATAAATACTTTTGAATTTTTGTATTTCAAATACAAAATACTAAATACTTTTTCAAAATGGTATTTAAGTACAAAATACAAAATATGTATTTTCAAAATCCTTTTTAAATACTTATTTAAAATACTTTTTACAAATAGTCAAAAAGGTGTAAGACAGGGGTATTCAATACTTCCAGCACTCTTTAACTGTTATATACAGCGAACCATTGATAAATTGATAGAAGAAATGAAGAACTGGACAAGAGAATAGATAAATAGAGAAAGGGTTGACATGATTCGATATAGCATTGCTTGCAGATAAGGAAGATGAGTTGAATAAATCCTTAGGAAGAACTGTCAAAATACAACATAAAAATAAATAAAGACAAAACAAAATGTATGGTTGTTCGAAGAGATGAGGCGACTGCGAAAATTGTCATAAATTCTTTATTATTTATTCTTTATTCTCCAACATCTCCCGTAGGTCCTTTACAGGACACTTGGGTTTATCAACATTACAATAGTACAAAAGAAGGAAAAAAAAAACATCAATACAACAGAAAGAGCGCAGTAAAGCACAACATACAAGAAAAAAATGAAAAGTCTATTCTATTCTATTCTTCTCAAGGCCATCCACTCGTTTGCGAAAAAAATGAAAAGTCAAGACACAACAATAAACAAACATAAATACATAAATTCTTTTCTTCAGTACTAAAAGGATGTAAAAGGTCCCTTTAGCACCATGTCAAAGAACAAACATAAATACAAACATAAATTCATTTTCTTCAGTACTAAAAGGATGTAAAAGGTCCCTTTAGCAACATGTCAGAGTGTAAAAAATATTTCATAAAAGTGGAGTGGAGTAAATGGAGTGAGTATCGAGCAGGTTAGAGAATACCTGAACTTGGGCTGCAGAATAAATCAGGATGGATACTCCGAATCTGAAATCGTATTGACTACTGTAACATCATAATATATACAGGACTGCTCCAGACCCTTCTTAATCGTCTTCAGATGGTTTTTAATGTTGCTTCCGAATCATTTACAGAGAGAATCAGAGCTGCCACATCACTTCACTACTAAGAAGTCTAAACTAGCTGAGAGTCTCAGAGAGAGTGGTGTTTAAACTGTGTCTCAATGTCCACAAGGTAGCCCACCACCCACTGAGCTGTTCCGCAGACAAAAATTTTACTTGAAAAAGACTGTGCTCAGCTTCTAATGCCGTGAACAAACTCGTAGAATTCAATATTGCAAATACCTCTAAATTTGCAGAAAGGAGAATCAGAGTCGCAGCGCCAACTGCCTGGAACAGATTGCCTGCAGAAAAAGTAGAAAACGCTACCATTCAGGAGAAATCACAGCGCCGTTGATGAAAATTTCATCATGGATCATTAAACGGCGTCATGTATAATTAGTTCAATCATCATTATTATGTGTGTATATCTCAAATATGGACTACCTTCTCTAATGGAAACATTGTATTCGTAATTCATTAAATTGACAAGAAAAGCTTGCGTACGCGCATATCAATTAATGGCAGAACCAGAGTTTTGTTTCAAACAAATAAAAAGGTATTTTGTAAAAGTACTATACTATACTATACCCTCACGCCATGTCCCAGGAGGGGTAGGCAGAGAGAACGGAACGCCATATAGATAATAATAATAATAATAATCTTTATTGCACAAAAAAACAAACATTATTAAAACACAAACATTGCAGAACCAGACAAATAAATTTGTGCAATGGGCGAGTTTATCGCAGAAGCGCGATATCTTCCAACTAACCCACCATAGATCTATCCTTACATAATTCTTTCGCTTCCTCTACATTCATCCAGTTTCTCATACATGCACGCCGATTTCTCTTACTCAGCACGCGTCCGTCCTTAAGAATTTGGTCCACGTGATCAAGCCACGTGGTTCTTGGATGCCGCGCTTCCTCACACCCCTTCTTTCAGATAAATACATCCTCTTCGTCATCCTTTCATCTTGCATTCGCTCAACATGTCCAAACCATCTCAACTTGTTTACACGCATTCTGTCCACAACACTCCTCTCACATCCGCTCATTCTCCTGATATCCTCATTCTTCACTCTATCTCGCAACGTTTTACCAACCATTCTTCTCAGTGAACGCATCTCCACAGCATTTATTCCACTCTCATCCTTTTTCAACCACGTTCAAGTTTCGCTTGCATACATAAGTGTCGGTACCAGAATGGTATTGTGCACTAGCATTTTTGCCATGTTCGACACACTGCTATTGCTAACAATGGGTCGAAGTGCACCATTCACTCTAGCACAGGTGACTTTTCACCTTTCAATGTCCTTATCAAATCTTCCATCCCTCGCAAACAGACTTCCCAAATAGACATACTCATTCACTTGCTCTAAACATTCAACGTCAACCTTTATTTCACATACCGTCCTTTCACTCTCTCTTTCAAACACCATTACTTTCGTCTTCGCGACATTCATTTTTAACCCATTTGTACTACAGCTATTGTAAAAGTATTTTGTGTAAAATACAAAATACTCAAAAAAAGTAAGTATTTCAAATAATATACAAAATACTTTTTACTAAAAGGTATTTGGAATACAAAATGAAAATACATACGTATTTTGTATTTTGTACTTGTATCTTGTATTTTAAGTAGGTACTTTTATTTCAAATACGTCACATCTCTGATAATATTATGTATAATAATGTCATTGGTTTATTAATTAAAAAAAAAACATTTATTACACTACATAAGTAGGTACTAATAATAATAATAATAATAAAAAGAGAACAGTAAGTTTGTTTTACAGTAATAACACACAACGTGAGCGCCCTTGAGGTGGATTTTTTTCACAAAACGGCGCTTTACAAATCATCCAAATAATAATAATAATAAACAACACAATGTTCACATGTACCTACATTCCTACATACCCATTTTCCATTTAGTTATACCTACCCACATAGATAAATAATAGTATGTATTTCTCATCTCAGTGGTAACTATTTACTCGCGTATGAGGACTTTAGCGGGTAGGTAACTACAGTACAGTAGATATATTATTCCACATAGGTACCTAGGTAAGTAGGTATATGAGTTGTATTGATATGAAGAAAATATTAATGCGTATTATAATAAGACATGGGTATAATATTGTAATATTATCTACTTTAATTGTAATAAATACATACATTACATACGTGTTGCGGATAACGTATTATCGCACTTCCACTTAACTCACAATACAGTATAGTAGGTATGTGTAGATATATTTATGAAATCTTATTTATCACGTCAGCCGTCCGCGCTGGTACTTAAAGAACGATAATGATAATTGAAACTTCAACAAAAGGGATCATCTATATTTTATATGAAAAATCTTTTTCATACACTTTATATTAACCTTTTTGTGAGTCTTGGGTTACTTCGTGCATTCGTTGTCCCCATGATTTATCAATATGTTTACGAATACTGATATAGTGATATACCTGGAGAGCAAGTGTGTAAAAAGGTTATGTTGTGGATTTCATGTGTTATATTCATCGCTCGTTTTTCTTATTTCATTTTTATACGCGTCTTGTTAATAATAAATTTATTCTTAAATACATACATTGCATGCTAATGTTTTTATTCATCATGAGCTCTATGTAACCAATATATTTTCAGCGGCGCATTATAATTAACGTGTAATATCGAAAGCTTCGTATAGAAATAACACAGTACAAACGTTTTATTATTTTTTACTAAGTTGAGTCGTGTAGTGTTTTCATATTGTCTGCCTAATAATATTCCTGCAGCTGGGACAACATTTGATACTGAGGAAAAAATACTTGCAACACTTTGGTAGCCGGATAGATTATTTCTTCACATTCAATCAAAAAGTTGAAATAACTTTGTCCAAGGACTCCTAAGTATAAATTATTATAAAAAATGTAAAAGAAATACCTACACTTAGTTTTCCAGCAACCGAATTTCCTATTTGTCAGCGAATTTGAGCTTAGCCAATAAGTTGGATATTGAAATTCTACTGATATCGAAAATTTGTGCTGGGGTGAATTATTTTGAAATTAGGTAGGTAGGTACCTATTTTTAAGTTAGGTAGGTTATTATTATTATTACCTACCTACATACAAAGTATAAAAAACACTCTTCTTTTAGGATTAAGTACGAGTAGTTTATAATATTATTATTGTTATCTTCTTTGTCTATAATAAATGTAGGTGTGTAGTTAATATTGTGATTTCTGGTTTCCCTCCAAATCCAACACGTTTCACTCCGCCAATTGTCCGCTATCCGCTACACATGTGTTAAGTTACCATCGATGTTATCTCTCGACAGCAGCTGTTACCAAGCAATAAAAAATACGGCATTAAATTTTTGCCGATCACTACCACCCGATCCGACGCATAGGACCGACAATCGCTTGCGCATTCTCGTACAAGGCGTGTGAATTCACCTAGTAGCGACGTTCTTCGCACCAGGCGATATTGGTGATTGGCAGTCGATACAGTTTGGTTGTTGGCTAAGATTTCTATTTCGTATATTGGTCTTCTCCAATTGGTTGTTATTCCTGTCTGTGACAAGTATGGCGGGGAGGATACATTAAGCGGATAAAGCCCCAAACATCACGGAGAGATGATAATATCAGTAATCACACAACGGCGCAACACAATACTAATTATAATTTATAAGTAGATAACGATTGGTCATTATGTAAATTAGCCAATTACTACAACGACCTCACGATGATTCTGCGAAGCCGATCTGACTGCGTATCTAGAAATAGGATCACTATCTGAAAATATTATTTTACGCCTTGTGTGATGACAATAGTGCACATAATAATATGGTGACCGTGTCTTTTGTCACACTATATATATTATCTACCTAACACAATCATCATCATTAACCAAATATCTATAATATCTACCTAATGCATATCTGAGAACACTTGTAATTGTGATGAGAGAGAGGAGGAGATGGAAGGATGGAACAGGGGGGAGAAACTGGCATCATTCTTGTTCTTTTTATTTTTTTTAAACATACATATCTACTGATGATCCATTTTTTTTCTTATAATTGTTATTTTTGTTTCGTATTTTACACACGGTGATTACAAGAACTGACTAGAATAATTTAGAAGATGTATACATATATAGATACTGCCTCAGAACAGACTCAAGTCTAGTGAGGCAGTAAATTCCATTTTTCTATTGTCAAAAGAATGTGTTTAAGATATGATGTTTAGTTAGTAGAAAATTATTTTTTGTAGTAGTTAGTTGTTTTATTGTTATATTTATGGAAAATAGAGTAAAAAAAAAAAAAAATTTAAAATGTACCTACATAGTTGAGGAATAGGGTTTTCAGAAGCGTGGTCAATGATTAGGTAGATTATGTGGGCCGTGGAGAATCAGGCAAAGAATCGATATTCCACTCTTTTCGTTAAGTTTTCAAGTGTCCTGTAAAAGGCAGGTGTCAAAAATAAAGACATTTTACATTTTGAATTCAGCGATAAGATTTACCACCAATACTGAATGTCTTATTTTTGTTGGCACGGGGAAGAGAGCTTGTATATTTTTTTCATATAGCAAGTCTGCATGGCTACCCCACTTGAGAGACGTGCCGTGATGGCATAGTAGTAGATTAGTTAGTTAGTTAGTTACGATTTGAGAGCATTAGAGAGTAAATATAATAGGAGAGCATGTGGAGAAAGTATACGATTACGTAGATTATAAATGGAAGCGAAAAGTTTACGCAAGTAGGAGGCGCTCGGTCTTTTTTGAATGCTTGATAATAGGTGCTTACTTGTATATGTAGGTTCTAGTACTCGGTAATTATTTTGAGCAGTCAATCATAGAGCTATGGAGTCATTCACTAAATAACTTATTTTGAGGGTGCCTAATATACAGGAATAAAGTAAGTACCTTTAGTACATATAGTAAATACATATAGTAGTTCCCATAATTATGATGTGACTTACATACTAAGCACAAATGAAATAAAATTTATGAATTTAGTCAAAATATACTAACCTATAGATAAACAAGTGCAGTTAAACCTGCCCAATCTGATTTGAGAGCATCGAACACCATGCGTATTTCCTCAAATTGAATTGAGGCATGCAAAGCAAAAGTGGACAAGCATAATGATGTCCAATACTGAGTTAACTATGGAAATTTTTGCAAAACTTGTGATTTTTCGATTAAAAAGTGGACTAACCTTCACATTATAATGTTGGATCAAGTTAAGTGCACTTGAATTGAAAAAAAAATAACACAAGTCTTACATAATTTTTTATAGTGAACTCATGTATTGGCTATCATATTGTGTGGTGTAGTCAAGTCTTGAAAAGCTCGTCAATGGTGTAAGAACAATGAAATCGCGATAGCGTATTTTTTTTAATTCATCTAACAAATAAACATAGGAATTCAAGTTAATTTTTTTTAAATATTTTATAACGATTTGGTCAATAATGTACAATCTATATCTGACGCGTATTTTTGAGATGGTCTTGAGCATGTCCCTTTCTTCTTCGATTATGTTAAGGAAATCCATAACTTGAAATGTGGTCCCGCCAGAATATTCCCATAATTTTTCTATTAGACCACATCTCAATCGCTTCTAATCTTTCAGATAGGCAACATGTCTCCCAGCCGTATAATAAGACACACCACACAATCAAATGTCTTAGTTTCAGGTCTACATTTTTAGATTCGAATATTTTCCGTTTTTTTTTTGTTATATAATGTTCCGTGTGGAAGGCAGACCCCACCACCATGTGGGAATAATAATTGCCCAAGGAGAAGAAGAAGAATGTTCCGTGTGGAGCATCCGACAAAGAATTGGTCTCGCACTCTGTCCTGTAAAGCCAGGTATTCGAAAAAATACAGGCATTTTACATCATTCAACAATGAGGTTTGCCACCCATCTTGAATGTCATAATTTCTTGTTGACACGGAGAGAACAGCTTACATATTTATTGCATGCAGCTGGTCTGCTGCCGACTTCACTTGTGGGATGTGTCGTGATGATATAGTAGTTAAGTAGATACCTAGCTGTTGAATGTGGTGGAAGCGAAAGAAGTGTGCTAGAATAGATCCGATCCAATTAGTATTCCGTCCTATCTGCCTACATTGCCTATCCTTCAAAGGATGCGACTGAAAGAGTGATGAATGGTATCTAATTTACTTACAAGGTAAGAATTTATAATTGTTAATTACATATACTCATCTAAGGATTTATAAGTCTAGTAAAATTGGTGCATTTATATAATAATGGACATCGAAAGAAGAAAAGTCGCCGGTGCTAGAGTGATTGGTGCACTTCGACCCATTGTTAGCAATAGCAGTGTGTCGAACATGGCTAAAATGCTAGTGCACAATACCATTCTGGTACCGACACTTATGTATGCAAGCGAAACTTGGACGTGGCTGAAAAAGGACGAGAGTGGAATAAATGCTGTGGAGATGCGTTCACTGAGAAGAATGGTTGGTAAAACGTTGCGAGATAGAGTGAAGAATTAGGATATCAGGAGAATGAGCGGATGTGAGAGGAGTATTGTGGACAGAATGCGTGTAAACAAGTTGAGATGGTTTGGACATGTTGAGCGAATGCAAGATGAAAGGATGACGAAGAGGATGTATCTATCTGAAAGAAGGGGTGTGAGGAAGCGCGGACGTCCAAGAACCACGTGGCTTGATCACGTGGACCAAATTCTCAAGGACTGCCGTGTGTTGAGTAAGAGAAATCGGCGTGCATGTATGAGAAACTGGATGAATGTAGAGGAAGCGAAAGAAGTATGTAAGGATAGATCTATATGGCGTTCCGTTCTCTCTGCCTACCCCTCCTGGGACATGGCGTGAGGGTATAATATAGTATAGTATATAATAATGTATGTATGTAGCTATAAGAAGACTGAAATCCTATTTAAGATTGGTCAGCGATGAGGTTTGCCACCCATCCTGAATGTCTTAATTTTATACTGGCACGAAGAGGACAGCTTGCGTGTTTCTTACATGCAGCTGGTCTGCTGGTTACCCCACTTGTGGGATATGCCGTGATGGTATAGCAGTAGTAGTAGTTGTAGTAGTAGATCAAAATATCCCAGGTCAGTAAGTTTAAATACCTGAGAACAATCATTAACGCCTGAGGGTGATCTCCAATAGGGAATACCAATCCACAACGGAGTTGCCATCGGAGCTTTCAATAACATGGACAGAATTTGGAGGACGCCTGGACTCAGTGTTAGTGTCAGGATGAAATGTCGCCTGTTTATTGTCATTAATATTCCAATCCTTCAATATTATAATTAACTCGATTGCGGGTGCATTGCCATAAAATGAATCCTTCGATATGGCTGTGTGTCTTAGCGCTAAACCAAGGCTCGAAAATAAGTGCCATAGAGGGATTTTGGATGTTAGGTGGTATGTGCATGTCACAAATGATAATGTGCGGCAGCGCACTCAACAAAGGTGTCTGTAATATCTACAGAAGAGACGATGGTCCTGGGTAGGCTATGTTTTGAGAATGTCCAATCATAGTTGGCCAAAAAGAGCACTGTTCTTTCACCCAGAAGGTTCCGACGTTCTTCTTTCACATACATCGTTCATATAATAATGACATCAGAGCGTGAGGAATTTCGTGGGTGACTCAATTGACGCTCTGAATGGAGAAGGCTGGTTTCGGCTCTGTGCTCTCGAGCAGTGGCGGATACAGATGGGGGCGCGGGGCCTATTGACGATGTCTTGTATATGGGTATAAAGAATATGCTCAGGTGGTGGATTTGTATGGTGTGGGTCTGGCCAAGTATAAATTTAGTTTGAAAAGAGAAATTGTTTTATCTCGACAGACTAATTGATTTTTTTTTTTTAACTTCTCTGCAGTTCAGTGTTTTTATATATATGACAAAGGTCTTCCTGCTGTATGTTTTTATTTTTTATATTATGTCTGCGTGTTGTTTGTTTTTAATTGTTAATTAAGTTAATTGAAAAAAAAACACAATATGTAGTTAACTTCCAAATGACTTTATTAACTAAAAAGTTTTTACTAATCGCCTGATGATGGAGACGAGAGTCTCCGAATACTAGTACGCGAAGTTAATAAAGTCATTTGGAAGTTAACTAGATAATATTGTGTTTTTTTTTTCAATTATCAAGTACCTTTGGTCAACAACATTAATGTTAATTAAGTGTCTATGTGAGTCGTGTGGGTGCGAGCGGCGCTGTCTCCTTTAGGAACAATTGAACATGCAAAATACTTCTTAATATTTTGTTTAAATATCTTGTAAAAAGTTATACTTTCTAAATGAAAACATATTACTCTTTCTTTGCTTTAGTTATTTTCAAACTTTTTTTCGCTTTATATTGCCAATATTTCAAATAATATTTCAAATACGTTTACCGTATTTGAAATATTATTATTTGTACGGCTCATATGTAAACTGATATCTATGATTGTGGATCTTTTGATATGTTTTTTTTAATGTATAAAAAAAGCTTATTAACAAATAAATAAATAAATAAATAGCTGTTAACAAATAAATAAATAATCAGTTTAAATTAAATGGCATTGTCTTGTATATGTGTATAATTGTTGTGCCCTCCCGTTGAGTTTTTTCTGAATCCGCCACTGCTCTCGAGGAGTGATGAAGGGGAAAATAATGATGAGTTAAAAATATCAATAGCCACGTACGTATCTTATACCTATGTATGATAGGTATAGGTATATTGGTGATATAAATGTAGATAACAAGGTGTGCTTACACCTACCTAGGTAAATAGTTGTACCTAGGTAGGTAGAGAAATAAGTAGGTACCTACCTACCTACATAGATGACTACTGAGCTACACAATATTATTGTTAATAACGCTCTTATCAGCTGCGTGAAAATCACGTAGTCATGTCGCGGGCTGATAACAATAGCATGCAGATGTACTTACTCACTGTTCACGTATTTCAGCGGAGTGTTTTCCATACATGGAAAATTCCAACACATAGCATAGTAGAAGTCTCTTACACCTAACTTACATTTTTTTTTTTTTTTTTTTATTTATTGGAAAAATATCACAAAAATACATATATATTACACATTTACTAAAATACACTTAAAAATCTATTGTTTACTATCCCATTGAAAGAGTTATACTTGTGTATGGGATAGATTTACAGTATTCTTAATTATACATACACTGGATAATCGACATTTCGCACTCAAATTTCTATCCTCCCATCACATTGTTTGCGTATCCAACTTACCTACTTGCACTGCATATAAATCAGTATCTCCTGTAAAGAAAAGCAAAACCATAAGAATAGAAACGAGAACAACTCGATTCTCAATCCATCCTAGGGACAACAACAGAGCCGAAAATAAGACTCACAATAAAATTTGCCTTTTTATTTGTCGACACGTGGGTGAAAAGTTCTTGTTGTAAATATTACATATTCTCAGTGGTGCGCTTTCAATATATGCAAAAATGCACCGCATGTCTGCCAAAAAGGTTAGATATTGTTAAAGAAGTCGGGTATTTTCGTAAATATTTAAACCAAATTGTGGAAATAATAAAAAAAAATTATCTACTCAATGATTTTTTTAAAGTCTGATCTCGCCACTGCTTATTCCTATGCATTGGTTGCTATGGTTTATTTACAAAGCTTGATTCGAATATGCCAATACCTAATTATGTATGGCTGGGCAATGTTACTGATTAGTCTCAAGCTTCAGAAAACTTAACATACCTATCTATTGTTACAGTATCAACTGCGAGTTCTCGCGATTCTTGCATAGCTTTTCGTAGTTGTTGCTGGGAAACATTATGAAAAATAAAACCTGAGTATTATTACATTATTATTATCTCTAAGTAGGTCTACACTTATCATACGATAGGAAGGTGGCAGTACTATAGTGGCTTTATGCCCGATGGTTGGACTGAACTACCTCAGCTACTTGGAACTATTATACTATGGATGGAGCTTGCAAATACAAAGTGCAGCCTAACCCGCCCACCTCGTCGGGTCAGTGGCTCAGCCCTATACTATGCGATGCAATTCGTTACAGTCTGCAGTCTGCACTATTCACCAGGTTCAAGTAATGTACTACCTATGTAGAGAAGTTTAACTGTGGAACTTATAAATACTGATGATATTTCGTGCAATATTTGAATGTCGAAATAATAATTAATAATGGCTTTTACATAGTTAAATATCTACCGTATGGGCATCATTATTGCGTAGATAATTTACATCGGGGTATTATTTAGAGGTTTGATTTTCTAATTGCCATAACTATTATTGCTTAAGTCCGAATTGTCAATAATTTATCACCTACCTTACCAACATAATATTATGTTACACTGATTCGCCAATAATCTTTTAATTATTTTTATAGCTTTTTCCCAGCAGCGATCAATTTGAGCGCAGACTAGTCGGTTTCATTTCCCATCCATACCTAGGCTTCTAATCTGTCATTTTTTTAGTAAACAATGTCTGTGCACATAACAGTGTTTTCAAATTGTAAGTACTTACCAATTAATTTTGAAAATCTTAGTTCACAATAATTTGCGACATTTTATTCTCGGATGAAGTTTATTTTTGTTTAAAATGACTATTTTGAGAAAACTTTAAAAAATTAGTAATTTACATTTTACATGTTTGTAAGAAACAAATATAAAAATCTGAGATTAGATTAAAATCTAACAGAATTCTTTGCCAATCCACCTTTTGTAAAGAATTGAATATTCGACAAATAACAATTTTTTTTTAATTTCGCGTAGGAATTTTGAGATATTTCACGATAATCAATCATCGTTTTTGTATTACAATTTTATGCAATAGGTACCTACCCAGTTTTTCTTGTAACACGTATTAAACGACTGCATTTTTGTAATGGGGCCATTTTAGGCACGATTTATAAAAAAATCTTTATTAAAGTAACTTAGAAAAAAATGAAAAAAAAAAACCTTTGTTATGTAATAACTTATTAGAATATATGTTATTTGACCATGATTGACCAGATAAAGTCAACAAAATGTGAGCGGTTGGGGTGGACACTGTTGGATGATTTGGGTCAGCATGGCTACTCTTGACACAATCTAAATACGATCTTAAACTAGTCTTGATCTTGATCATACGACGCACGAAGTGACTATTGGCCAAAAATACACGCAAACCGATTGCGCGTTACCGCGGTGTTTTTGACCATAGTCCCTTCGTGCGTCGTATGATCAAGATCAAGACTAGATTAAGATCGTGTTTAGTTTTGTCAAGAGTAATCCTGCAGGTATTAACTAAATTTAGACTACTAATTTAAGAGAATGTTACAAATAGCAAAATTTATAACTGAAGTTATAACATAACCTGAAAACTTGAAAATAAAATAAGTAAGTAGGTACCTACAAATTAATAAAAATAATATATAATATAACTAAGCAGCAGCTATACCAACGTAAATTTTTCATTTTTGTGCTCAATGCTCTTTTTCCTGTCGATATTATTGTTTGTAAATTTGGTTATCTATTGGATTTGAGAAAATCATCGCATCGTAAAATGATTAGGTAGGTACTATTGAAATACTTTGCTTCCTGGCTGCTGTCTGCTTTTCTTACATTCCAATATATTTATAGATATAACTATATTATAGTAGGTGAGTATATAAGTAAACACACGAAGCAACCCCTTGTAGTGGGATATCATACCCTCCAACCTGTTTGCAACCCTCACTGTTTCGTATCCACACACTCCCAAACTGTATCGAAGTTTAAAATTCTTAACAGAACTATTTTAATTATATTTTTAATATTTCTGCATAACAAAGTAAGGTTTTAATGAAAATAAAACTTTTATTCCCAAATATAATATTATGTCGATAGATGAGAAGTTATTCAGCCGTACTTTCAAAGAAAATACATAAATATTAATAATTGGCTAACTAAAACGCTTATAAAATTAACTCTGACTAAATAAAAACGTATATTTACAAATTAAAATCGATATGCAATCCTTGATTAAAATAAATTCTTTCTGTCATTTCTTTTATATAATAGGTTTACATTCTCAATAATTTGACATTTATCAGGAATACTTTTAGTCAGGCATAAAGTTATGACAATGCTAGTCTTCATTTTTGAGCAAGATTTTACATAGGTGTAAGTATAAAATATTGAGTAGGTTTCACCATACAGCATTTTAAAAATGCCTACACTAGATATATATGATAATAATGTAATAGAAAACTATGACTAAAACGCGGATTTTTATGATCAATAAAATAGATAAGTTTGAATACAATATGTTTGGGAGCCGCATCCGTATATACCAACACCCAATATACACAACGTCTCTCTTCATGTATCTTTAATAACCGTGACGCTAGACACAACACAATACATGTAGGTACCTACAGGATAGGATGGGTTCTTAGATTCAGCAGTGGTCTCTAAATCTGGTTTGTGGATTGGAATATGGGCGCGGAGCAAGTGGTACCGAGCCGCGGAAGCAACACAAAGGTCAGTATTCTGTTTTTTTATTGTCTCCGCTTTTCCTATATTCAAATCTAAGTAAAGCAAATTTGTGAAATTCCTTAACTAAGCCGAAGAGAACATAAAATATGTCTAATTCTTATACCTTTTCGAAAATCTAACGGAGGGGGAGGGTAAACATTGAGAGTAGTGTAAGGTAAATCATCAAATTCTGGGATTCTGAGACCTCAAATTAATATCCTCACTGTCACTTTTTCATTGTAAACAATCAACGTCTTTCCGTCAGCGGTTCGCAGTAAAATGATCCAAACATCGACCGGTCCGCGGCGATAAAAAGGTTGTGGTCCACTGAGATACAGTATCTGCGGAGACGATGATACCAGACTGCAAACTTCCTGAGTAATAACATCACCTAGCACCCTTTCCATTCCGTTCTAAGTAAGTGAATACAGCTAAAATATAATGCTGTGCTCTTTATCTGGCGTATTCAACTATTTGGAAAAAAATGACAAACCGTTGGCCTATCTTGTAAACCTCGTATACCCAAATTAGAGGGTAATTTTTCCCGGATTATTTTCGTTCCCGGGAAACGGGAAATTTAAAAATGAATTTCCCGGGATTCCCGGGAAATTAAAAAAAAATTGAGGTGGATATTGTAAAAGTTTTACGGAATAGTTAAATAAATGTTGTTTTTGTTATTTAAAAGAGTTTATTTTAACTGAAATGATAGGTACTTCCTCAGCACGTGTGACCAAATTCTCCGAAAAAGCCATAAAAATAATGTTTATCTAAGTGTCCGAATATTAAATTGTGGTGGTATTTGTGTGATTATTTGTTCACATTATAAGTATTTCGACTGTTTCAAGAAAACATTTTTTTTCTTTTCTCATATTGTTTTTAAATTAATAAAGAATTAAAACCATATCTACCATAAAAATAAAAAAAATGCAAATTGGTAAATATATGGATTCCTTTTAAAATTGTATACCTATGTGTCTGAATATCAAATTGAGTAACTGTACCATCAGGCTGAAAGAAACACATGTCAGCATTTTATGATTTTTCCACGTAAAATAAATAATCAATTTATTTTTGTTAAGCGATGTTTTTTTTTTATTTTATTGTAATAATTTTGATTTATTAAGTGATGAATGCTGATTTGACAAGTTCGTTATAATAATTATGTTGATTATGAAGTTTTATATTTATTACGACTATTACAACGACACGTTACGGAAAAATTACGATTTAACAGTTAACTAAATTAATATTTCAGTATCGGTATGGCAATCTGCATGACTAATAATTTGTGTTTTTTTTCCCGGGAAACAAAAATTAAAGAATTTTCCCGGGAATAACCCTCTAATCCAAATGTACATTATTTACATGAGAAGGTTAAATAAAACTATTTATTATTGAAATTGGGTGAAATTTTAAAATTTTATCCATCGGATATACTAATTTATTATTATTCAATTCGTATAATTTGTATAAGTAAATTAAATACATAAATGCGTATATTTATTTACTAACACAGTATAGGTATAGCTTATCAGCTTATAAAATAACTTAAAAAAACATACTTGAAACAAAAACAATAAAAAATAAGAGGCAATAATAAGGCTTGACGCATTTAATTTCGGGCCCTAAATAATTAAACTGTTTGCAAATCTGGACACATGTTTCGAACTTGTCTTTTTCAGTTTGAAAAAGGATATATTTTCCTTTTCTCAAGCCTTTGTAGTTAAAGTTGAAATAGCTGAACAATTTATTTTTAAGATTATAAATCTGACTTATAACGCCATTCTAAAAGGAGATAAAGTTCAGATGAAGAAGTCCTACATAATGGGATTCCAGTTTGGCAACTGATTGATAAAATTCACAAGTTTATAATTTTTCTCCACAAATCGTTTCTGAGGTATTTTGAAAACTTCAAGATTTCTAAAATTTGCTTTCTTATTTCTGACCGATCACTCCCCTATTCCAAGTGTTTACCAATACATTATTTTGCACACTTCAATAATTATTGTCTTCGTTTTTAGGATGGTTATAAAAAGCGCTCCTTGCTTTGAAATATCCGAGAATGAACCTGTGTCAGAACAGTGGGGGAGCTGTTTCTAGCCATTCAAGACAAGGAATCTTTCTCTCTAATGGTCGTCAACGTCGGAGGGACCCGGCAGGACACACGAAGAAAAAAAAAACAACGAAATTTTACGTTGGAAAGTGAAAGGTTTGTAAATTAGATTGGATTATGGTCTGGATTAGCATTTATTTTTTAAGGCCGTTGTATATTAATTTCGATAAGATTTAATAATTAGAGTTTTACACAGTGGTGAGGCATTAACACTGTACCTTTGATTGATACCAAAAACTCATTTTCGACCAAATTGAGATTTACGAGGTTTACAAGATAAACCGACAACATGATCGTGATTATTAAATTTATATCGAAAAAGTTCCTCATTCGAAGCTTATTAGAAATTTACAAAATTGAAATGAAAGTTATAAATTTCTTAAAAAGTTGTATGACACATTGGAAAACAAAAATTAATGTAACAATGCCATCGGGGGGGTACGTTTGTGATTCTATAGACATAAATCGTGGAATTTTCCAGGGTGATACGAGTAGTCTGAGTCCGTTCTGGTTTTGTTTAGCACTAAACCCATTAAGTACCTACACTTTTGAAAAATACAAATATTGGATATCAGTTAAAGAGAGGTGGAGGCAAAATTTATCATTTGTTTTATATGGATGACATTAAATTGTATGCACCAAATCATACTAATTTAAATAGATTACTGTCAGCAACAAAATTTTTCACTGAAACGATTAAAATGGCATTTGGTCTTGATAAATGTGCAATTCTAAAAGTAACTAAAGGAAAAATTACACAAGAACCAAATATTGAAAGAGGTGTAATAAATATTAAGGTGTTAAATTTAGATGATCATTATAAATATTTGGGCCTAAATGAATTATTATGCTTAGATCATAAAGTATTAAAAAATGATGTTAATGTGACGTGGTTAGATGGAAGAAATCACTATATAGTGATAATCTCGCCACTGCACATCATCACATTTTTTCCTGTGTATATTGCCCTATTTTATTTGTTATATGAATGATGATGTGCAAGAAGAATAAAATAAATAAATAAATAAATAAATAAATATTTTTTTTATTAGATGCAAAAAAGTTTTAAATACATATCTTTCAGGACACAATAAAATTAGGCCAGTTTATACATGGGCAATTCCTTTATTATTGTATACATTTGGGATACTCAAATGGAACCAGACGGAACTGGATGTCATCGACAGAAAGTTCAGAAGCATGATGACAAGGTATCGTATACATCATCCAAGATCATCTATAATGAGATTCTACCTCCCAAGGAAATTGGTAGGAAGGGGCTTATTGAATATTAAAAATTTATACAATCAGGAAATTCAATCTTTAAAAACTTTTTTTTCAAAATTCTAGGAACGAAGATGGATATGATGATATAATATCTTGTGATCAGGGTTATTCGCCTTTGTGTTTATCGAACTCTAGTGTCTCACTACCGATATTGAGTAGTGATGATAGAATGGACATATTGAAATCCAAGTCTCTCCATGGTCGATTCTATCAAGTGTTAACATCTCAGAATGTTGATACTGTGGATTCGGTCCATTGGTTGAGATTTGGAGATCTTTTTGGCGAAACGGAAGGATTTGTTTGTGCTATTCAAGACCAAGTAATAGTCACAAACAATTATTCTAAATTTATAATGAAACAAAATATTTCGGATAGAGCCTGTTATCGGTAGGGAGAGACATTAAGATATATTTGGTCTGGATGTTCTCTTCTTTCCGGAACAGACTATTTGAAAAGACATGATCTAGTAGCAAAAATATTACATCAAAATTTAGCTTTGAAATTTAAATTAATTGAAGAGGAATCAAAATTTCCATACTATAATTATTGTCCAGTATCGGTACTAGAAAACAATGACACTAAACTCTACTGGGATCGACCAATTCAAACTGATTGAACTATTCCAGCTAATCGACCAGATATTGTATTGGTTGATCGCAGATAAAACATATATTTATTTATTTATTTTATTCTTCACTGTACATTGTTTACAATAATACAAATTAACATAGAAAATATCATTTATACAATTCAATGTACAGAGGGCGAGTTTATCGCTAAAATGCCATGTCTTCCAACTAACTATTTAAATTTTGGTGTTAAAATTTAAATAAAGCTGAGCAAGATAAGTTAATAAAATATCTTGATCTTGCTCACGAAATTAAAGATACGTGGAGAACACCTACCACAATCATCGTGCCTATAGTGTTGTCTGTGAATGTTTTAATACCTAAGAGTCTGTCAAGCAATCTCAGAAAACTGGGAGTAGATGAAAGGCTCAAATACAGCATGCAGAAGGCCGTACTTCTATCGTCCACCAGGATAGTAAGAAGGTTTTTGTCCCTGTAGCTCTGTAAGTGATCTCCAATGATTGTACTATTTTCATAGGACATCATGGAAGAATCAACTCGAATAATGTTGGGGTTCTACATTTTGAATATAAATTTATTTTAATATTTTATTGTTTTTGTTATTTAATGTTATATTTAAATTTTATTGTTAATCTTATATTGTTTTCAAAATGTAGAATCTAATATTGTTTTGTTAAATAAATGAGATATGAATAATAATAATAATAAACACTTTATTGTCAAATATAAATTTTACATAAGGCGTAGATATTGCCTTGAGGGAATGTCTTCCAGTAAACCTACTACAGTGTTTGAAAACTATGTTTTACTATAGTGAGTTTAGATCAAAAGGTAAACAGAACATATGAACAGAAAATGGAATATACCTATAATATGAAACAAGAATACTTATATAGATATGAAAAAAATGTTAGCATTTACAATACCTATATATATGTGTATCTAAATGAGAACTATCTACTATTGATGAGATGGTGGGTTGTTTATGAGGGATTTTAATTTAGAAGAAGACCGAATATCATTGGGGAGGTTGTTCCAGATTCTGGTAGCATGTACGGTGAAAGATGATGAGTAAAAAGATGTACTATGAGGTGGAAATTCTGAACGCCGATTATTTTGAGACCTTAACGATAAACCATGGGAAGAAAGGGGAACAAACCGTTCGAAGAGATATTGAGGAGCTTCATGCTTGAGGATGTTATAAAGAAAACATAGTATATGTAAATTACGGGATTCTTTGTATGATGGCCATTTGAGTTCAGCACGGAATTGAGAGATGTGGTCATATTTTCTTAGACCAAAAATAAAGCGATTGCAAGCATTCTGCAGCCGATCCAACTTAGCGCTGAGTTCTTAAGTGCAGTCGGCATAGAAGAGGATTGGTAGTAGAAAGGACAAAGCCATCATTCGTTTAGTGTCAATTGGAAGGAAAAATAGTAATCGCTTGAAACAGTGCATAGTCTGAAAGGTGGCGCGACTCAGCAGGTGTGGGAAGGCAAGACAGTCAGCCAGGGCGGATCCACGTTCAAAGATTTCCTCCAGCAGACACCTTGTAGTAGGGCCCGCATCCAAGCGAGCCGACCTCACCCGATAAGCCTCCCTTTGAAAGCCACCCACTGGGTTGGCTTTGGTTTTTCGGCGGAATCTTGAATGTTTAAATACACTTGTAACGAAAAAACGTTATAGGTATCTGCGTAATGAAACGGTACGGTAAAATTCGCGACAGTGTTAAAAAATTGTTGAAATTACTTAATTATTTTACATTGTAAATTATCAGCAGGTAAAAAGTATTCCTATGTGATTTTTTTATGCTTTAGGTACTCGTATTTTTGTGTTTGTCATAAAACTTGAAATGGGTGCAGACGACACGATTCTAAATCAGGGAGATCGGGTTATTTTATTATTATTACATCAACATACACACCTAGAAGGTAACATTGATTGAGGTGTATCTCTGATCACTAAATCGTTTCGATTGTCCCGGTTGATATCACACCGATGAAGGTAGATCTATAAGTTATTGAGCACAAACTATGAACTAATGCCTCTACCTACCATATCTACTGTACCTCCATCCTTCATGGATGACTTATTTGGAGCTATTCTATTGAAACTATTACTTGTGAAATCTTATTTGTATTTTTTCTAGGGATTATTATAGTATCAGTAAAGGTTTACTTTCTTTTCATTTTATACCTTCATCCACCTTTGGTCATCTATACATTGATAACTAAATTGGATGTAATCTATAAAGAGGCACTCATATTGTTTCATTTTTTATGAGTATCCAAAGTGGATCGAAGCTATTCATCGAAAGTCAAAACTTCTGTTCACATTTTTCATCACAGCTATATCTATACTTGGAATGGTTGGATTGGTCTGCAACAGGTTTGGATTTTTTTCTCCACTCCTCCCTATTTTCTGCTAGTCTCTTTAATTCTGCGTATATGCCATAGATCCATGTACTTAGGTATCTCTCGGTCAATCTCTACGATATCTGCCTTCGGTTTTGCTGTCCGCGATGGTGATAAAAAGGCTTGGGTACCTGATGTTGTGGTTAATCCAGTTTACTCATTGTAGTCTGATCTTTTTAAGGAGTTGCCTACTTTCGCCAACAATGATCAACGCCTCTTCGTTTTCGATTTGTTCCGGTCAATGGATCTACAGCATACGTCTGTAATACCACATCTCGAAGGCCGCCAACCTTCCGTTTTTACTCTTGCCGATGGTCCACGTCTCACTATCATATAGTTGAGTGCTCCATACAAAGGCTTTTTCAATCAGGTTTTTCCTAACGTTTATGTCAATGTTTGGGAATTCCAATATTTTAGATTTGTTTAAAAGCAATTCTGCCTGGTTTACCCTGCTTACTGTCCGTCCGTCTTGATTTATTCTGCTATTCAAATACCCGAATTCTCTAACCTGCTTAACGCTTACTCCATTTACGGTAATGTTCGCAGTCGTCTCATCTCTTTCAACGACCAAACATTTTGTTTTGTAGTAATTTCTTTTCATGTTGTCTTTTGACAGTAATTTATTTTCAATAATTTCCCTAGGCTTCATTCAATTCGAGTCATTCATTCAAAAAGATTGACATGCGTATATCGAATCATGTCAATCTTTTTTCATTTATCTTCACTCCTGTCCAATTTTTCGTTTCCTCTCTCAATGGAAATCATCAATGGCTCCTCGCTCTATATAACAGTTAATTTTTTTTATCTTTCAATTTTCTTCGTTCATGTGTAAGCTCATTTTGGACTGCCTGTTTATTTTATTTCTTACTATTTTATATTCTTTCTTTCCTTCTTCCGTTTTAGAGTTCTTTAGCTTTCATCTGCCTTGAATAATTTTCAAGCTATCGTCCGTGATCCATTCCTTCTAGTTTGCGGTTTTAATTTTTCTATTACCTCATCTGCCATTGTGCTTATTTTCTATTTAATTTTCTCCCATACTCTGTTTACATTCTAATTACTGTCAAAATCACATCATGTTTTTTTTTCGACGTATTTCTTTTTTACATTTTTTACTTTCAGTAGCTTTTATTTTCATACTTTTGTATTTTTCTTTTCCAGCTTTTTGTATTTCAATACGCTTCCTGTCATTACCATATAATGGTAGTATCAATATCCGGGCTTGCATAACTCCTGAAATCTTTTTCGATTTGATTTCTTTACCGTTGTCATGTTAGAATGAAGTTGATTTGCAAGTGATATCTATCTCCGGTTAGACGTGTTTTCGTATATTTTTTTTCCAAAAAAACTTTAGTAAAAATTAAAACAAATGTTAATACAATTCTCTTCCGGCAAACAGCAACGCGTCTGTTTCTTTATAATTCTGTCGATTGATTCTTATTTAAAGAAAAAAAAAATAGGAACAAATACTAGGAAAAAACATTTTTTGAGCTTTCATCAAAAATATGTTGGGTGAATTGCACTAATCACAGTAAAACAAAAAATACTAATGATTTTCCACGGACAATAATTTGTAGGTGTGGATCAATTTTACTTTTTTTTTTTAAAGAGACACTCACAGAAAACTGACAACACAATACATAAATTACAAACATACAATAAGATCTGGCCAGTTCCCCAATCAGAGAATCCAATTAAAGCGTGATTCAATATAATGCCACTATAATGATAATCTCTACAATATAGTGATAATCCTGCCACTACACATCATCACATTTTTCTTAGGTAAACTGCTCCGTTGATTTTGTTATATGAATGATGATGTGCAAGAAGAACAAAACAAATGAACAACAAAATAATTATAATGTAACAATAATCATAGAACAACAACACAACTATTTTAGTTTAATTAACCCGAATCGAGCACTTGACGAATCGCACACCTAGTACGACAACAAGCCACAGGCAATGGACGAAAAATGAAACCTTCGAAAAAAAACTATGCCAACAATTTCACATTTCACTTCACCTCCCTCCCAAATGTAGCCAACGAGTCGTTAAATATCGATGGTTTAAAGCACAAAAGACACATGTCCACTATTTAGGTAAAATGAGTTAATATATGTACATAGGTACAAGATCGGTTGCAACGTCGTCTATGTCCTGATTACATAATTACCAATAATACTTATATCATTATCGAAATATTTAACAAAAACCAGATGCCAAACATTCTTTAATTATCATTTTGTTGTGCACAGATGAAACATGTCACATAAGATATTTGAGAATGTATTAATATCGACATAATTGATTCTTAAAAAGCACATGTCCACCAAGGAAATCTTCTGAATTAATTTAAAATTACTAAATTAATTTTGAATCTCAAACTTTCAAACCCTGTTTTCTCTAAACTGTCAAATGTGGACATATGTCTTCTGTGCTTTAAACCATCGATATATCAACCCCCTCCACCCCTTTCCCACACAAGTTGTTATAAAATCTGCACATTCGCGATACTGGGCTAAAGTGGCCGATATTGTTGTTGTGAACTCTTACTCGGAATGTATTGGTACTACGGAGACGTGGATTTGGAGTATAGAAGTCAAAATCGCCAAGTGATGCAGTCGCTATGCTGTGATTTACAACCTTGTAGAGAAGAGAAAGATCGGCCATTATACGTCTGTCATGCAAACTGTCAAGATTAAAGTAGGTTAAGCGATCTTGGTAACAATTTAGACTTCTAGCTTGACCGGCACGGTATGACAAAATTCTGATAAAGTGCTTCTGAACCCGCTCGATGCTGTCGATATGGATTTTGAAATATGGGGAGCATATTTGAGAGTTATACTCAAGAACACTTCGGACAAGCGACACATACAAGGCCTTGAGACTATCCGTTCTTTTGAAATCACCGGATATTCTGCAGATGAAACCCAGCATTTTATTTGCTTTATTTTTAATGTTCTCATAATGGCTTCGAAAACTCAGCTGAGAATCAAAGATTACACCTAAATCGCGAATCTCATAAACCCGTTTTAGTTTCTGATTTACTTGTACCAATTATTGAAAGAGATTTAAGATACCTACTATATTTATACTGTATCGTTAAGTGTCACAATACACAATAGTACTTGAAATGCAAACAAGCGTGTGTTTGCTTAGGTTGCGCACTCTGCGACTAGTCCAGAAATATATTATAGTTAAGGGAAGAAAAATAAAACTGTTTTGGCCCTTGGAACATACTGAAGTAATCATTATGGCCCTTATGAGGCTTCAAAGTTAGGAGACCTAGGAGAGATTTAGATGATTCAACCTTGATGATAATCTTGCGTTCACATTTTAAAGCGATAAAATGTGAACGCCGCGTAAGACGCAGATATAGTGACGATATACCTAGGTATCTATACTTATATATTATAATAATACAAGCGTATGTAACCCGGTATCGCTCGGGTTTAATTAAATAGAAAACCTTGGAAATACATGGGTTAAAAAACAAAATCTTATTGAAAAAAATGGACAATGCACTTACGTGGATAAAAGAAGTAAAAAGCTCTTCCCAATTAGAAAACTTAATTTTTGACTCCCTACATGCCCATATTTAAGTAACAATAAATAAGTAGGTACCTACATCAAAAAAAGCATTGCAAATCTCTTCTGAATGAAAAATCTTGAAGTTTGATACCTCACATGCCCATATTTAGGTAAAAAAAAATAGGTAGGTACCTACATCGAAAAAAGTGCTAAAAACCTCTTCCCAATAAAAAATCATAAAGTTTGATACCTCACATGCCCATACTTAGGTAAAAAAAATAGGTAGGTACCTACATCGAAAAAAGTGCTAAAAACCTCTTCCCATTGAAAAATCTTGAAGTTTGGCACCTCACATGCCCACATTTATGTAAAAAAATAATACGTAGGTACCTACATGGAAAAAAGTAAGTACTATTAACCTTGTCCCGATGAAAAAGCTTGAAGTTAAGAAATCCCTCATATTGGTAGGTACCTACATGGAAAAAGTGCTAAAAACCTCTTCCAAATGAAAAATATGTGAGCTCGACACCCCGAACGCTCATATTTTATTTAGAAAAATAGGCGGGTACCTACGTGCAAAAACTACTAAAAACCTCATCTTAATGTAAAAACTCGAAGATTGTCATCCCAAATTTCTATAAGAAAAAAAGGGTAAATATCCCATTTCGTGAAAAAAATTGTAGGCACATAAATGTTAATATTTTTGGTTTGCAGTACATAAATGGGTATTTGAGAGATTTGCTATGAAATTATAAAAAGTAAAGAATGTCATTTATGTACTCTATATTCCCAAAAAGCCTTAAAGAATGGATGTATCTGCATCCTTCAATATTCAAGAATATTTTACTATCAAATATTTCATAATGCATGTAAAAAATATTAGGTGAAAATAAATAGGTTCCCACTCATTGAAAAATGATTTAACATTGTTTATGGATTTTATAGGTAAAACTATTATTATTCTACAGTATAGTTTTCTATGGTTTCATAATGTCTTCCATTATGAAAATAACCCAATATGTCAAAAATATGCAATTTTAATTCAGAACACGATATTTTATTACAAAAATAAACCCTAATTATTTAGTTTCAGAATTGTTGTATTTATTGTTTTGGTTACATCCATTTTGAAATTAATTCAATACAATGAAAAATGTTTGACTGTGAATATTGCTCTTTACTAAACCTTGCATATATTCTTCATACATTTTGTAGCTAATTTTGTGACATAGTCGCATTAAAATTAAAATATCTTTATCAATACGTAAGATATTTAAAATGTTTTAGGCCTTAAACCTGCCCAGAAGATGAGACCTCGTATAGAGTGTATTATTTTACTTCGGTATTTCCTAATTTCCGAGTCTATTAAGGACATACGAACATACATACATACGAACGGACTCAAATATTTATGTGTGGATTATGTATCCACATTACGTGATGTTAGAAAAACTAGTAGGTAATAATTGTTTTAAGCCCATTGTTCTTCTTAACCTGGAACTTGATAAAATATATAAATAAAATAATCTTCATTTTACATTTCCATGGTACAAATGGCGGGTTTATTGCCTGCAGGAAATTTCTAACAACCGAACTTCCTTGACTAGACTAATTTTTAATTGATGGTACAATAGTTACCACTTGATAACATGTCATGGAGCAGATATAGGTATATCTACTCACATAGGTATATTATCGGGTATGTAGGTATTGCAAAGTAAGGATAAAAATCATCTTAGAGCATATTATCTATAGGTTTGTAACATGATTGTGATAGAAGCAAGATAGAATCAACTAGCGTTCTGTCCTCTCTATATAAACAGGTTATATTATAATTTAAAGATTAAGAATTTTATTAAAAGTTAATATATACATTCTGAATAATTGAACACATACATATAAATTCACAAATAAAAATTTGAATTTGAAATCCCCAAACAGCAATAGTATTGCTGGTATAAGGGGATACATTTAGATATTTATATGTAAATAAAACTCTTCTTTTTGTACGAAATTTAAGATGATGCCACAATCCTGATCCCATATGCATAATGGCATGTTGCTGAAAAGGAAATACCTACTCAATATCTACACAGTAGATTATGATTTGTTTTCTAACACAATCACTCGTATTATTTAAACTCAATTATAGTAGAGTATTGGTGCTGAGATGAGTTGACGCCTTTCAGGTTGTCCCAGTAGGTACATGTAAGATGTTCTGGAAGGATCAGGGAAACTTGTATAACAGGTTATTGTTATTTAGTTTTGCTATAGAATCTCGCTTATTCACTCAGTGCCATAATATATATATATATATATATATATATATATATATATATATATATATATATATATATATATAATGTGTAGATATTATTTACTTAGTAACTTACTTGGCAGTTATTCCTGTCTACTGCTGAACGCAAGCCTCCTCCATATAGTCTCCAAGCATCTTTGTTCTGAGCTCTCTGCAACCAGTCACCAGCGATTCTTCTAATGCCATCATACCATCCTGTGGGAGGTCTTCCTCTACTCCTTTTATCTTCACTAGGTATCCATTCCACTACCCTTTTTTGTCCATCTTTGATCTTTGAGTCTAGATCTATTATGATATTTATTATATTATGTAGGTAGATATTATACTAAATAGTGGATAGGTATGGGTCAATTATATTTAATAATTAGAGAATTTAATTACCTACTTATATTTTATTTATTTCAATATGTTATAATATTACAAATATATCTTATCACAACAGTAGGTATAAGTAGGTATCATTTGGTATATATAATGAGTTACAATCCATTGGATTGGTCTGCAACGAGTTTTGACTTATTTCTCCACTCCTCCCGATTCTCAGCCAGTCTCTTCAACTCCATATATGAGCCACAGCTCATGTCCCTCTTCAGTTGGTCCATATAGGCGTCTCTCGGTCGACCTCTGCCATTTGTGCCTTCGGTCCTGCCCTCTGCGATTGCGATGAGCAGTCCTGGGTGCCTGATGTTGTGGCCAATCCAATTAGCTCGTTGTTGGCAGATTCTTTTGAGGAGTTGCCTTTTTTCGCCAACCCTGGTTAACACTTCTTCGTTTTCAACGTGTTCCGACCAATGAATCTTCAGCATGCGTCTATAGCACCACATTTCAAATGCCGCTAACCGTCCGCTTTCCCTCTTACTGATGGTCCACGTCTCGCACCCATATAGCAGAATGCTCCACACAAAGGCTTTAGTGAGATTCTTCCTCACGCTTAGATCAATATTAGGGGATTCTAATATTTTGGATTTTTTGTTAAAGGCAATTCGTGCCTGGTTTATTCTGCTCACAATTTCTGATTTGGAGCGTCCATCCTGGTTTATTCTGCTGCCCAAGTACACGAATTCTCTTACTTGTTTGATGCTCACTCCATTTATGGCAATGTTCGCAGTCGCTTCCTCCCTTCCTACGACCATACATTTTGTTTTATCTTTATTTATTTTCATGTTGTACTTTGACAACAGTATACTTTCCATTTTTCCTAAGGCTTCGTTTAGCTCCATCTCAGAGTCTGCGAGCAGTGCTATGTCGTCAGCATATCTAATCATGTCAACCTTTTTCCCATTTATTTTTACTCCTGTCCAATTCTTCATTTCTTCTCTGAGTTCATCAATATTCAAATTCAAATTCAATTCAAATATACCTATTTATTAATTGATAATTATACAATTTACAACAATAATCATTTACTTATAATTATACAGTAAGCAAAACAATTCATTCCCTCAAATATGAGCAGAGCTCGTGCTTTGAGGGATATAGCGTTAATATAGCTGTATATGGCAGTTAAAGAGTGCTGGCGACATTGAGCATCCCTGTCTTACACCTTGTTCTACTCTCGCTTCTGCGCAGCTCTCTCCGCTTTTAATTACAGCCATTTCATTCTTGTATAGGCTCCAGATTGTTCTTCTGTCCTTATAGCTCATTCCTATCTGGTTTAGAGTCTTAAAAAGTTGTTCCCATTCTACTTTATCGAATGCTTTTCTTGGTCGATGAATGCTACATACGTGTTTCTATTCATTTGGTACCTGTGATTTATTGTATTACCTATTATTATTGTATTATCATTTGGTACCTGTGATTTATTGTATTACCCTCCTTAAGAAGTTAAACTTGTGTAAAAGAGGGGAACAGATAATACTAATAGGTAAAAACTATTTAGGTATCCATTTACATACAAGAAACAATAATACCTACTACATTTCAAGTATCACTCACTATATGTGGACAGCTCGCACGTTTGTTACATGCTGCTGATCTACTGACTACCCTATGTGTGTGATGTGCCGTGATGGTGTAGATCAGCGATGCACAGACGGCCCTCGGTCGGTATATCTGCGGCCCGCTAGCGAATTATAAAAATATTTAAAAAAAAATGTCAATACCAGTGATAATCGGATACTCGGTAAAAGTACCGGATACTTAATAATTTGAGTAAATATTCTTAAAGAAAACTGAGGAGTTTTTGAAATATTTCAAATTCCTATACCATTTTGGAAATTCGGCGACGTACAAAAGGTACCCGAGGAGTTTTTAAAATAATTCAAATTCTTATACCATTTTGAAAAATCGGTGACAGAGGGGGAGGGTGAGGGAGGTAGAAATTTTAATTATTAATTTTCTTATAGCGGCCCGTCCTTGGCTCATGATCTTCCCGAGTGGCCCCTGTTCTCTATAAGTCTGTGCACCCCTGGTGTAGATGGATGGATGGACTATACGTATCATCAACTTAATAGGTACATATATAGTATATTGTATAAACTAGAAATTCAAAGGAAAAATTGGTGATGCGACCAAATCAAATTTTGCGACCAAACATATTGGTTTTGCAAGGCTTGTAGGCCATTAATTAATTGTGGCGCGTGGTATTGGATGATAGCTGATCTCTGAATGATTAACCTGTTTTCTTACTTTATTTATGTAGTTATTGTCTGTTTTGTGCTTATATATTTATAAAATAAAATAAAATAAAATTATTTACTATTGTATGTATTGTATATAAAATGTCCAATACTTAAGCATAAGTTGGAAAGTAACCATTAGAATCTTAATGTTGTGGAGTGAAACAACATATAATTTGATTAACTTTGGAACATGTTTTCTAAGAAAATTAGTACTGTATAACTAGTCTTTTTCATATAGGTTAATGATACATACATACCAAACTTATCATAATGTAGGTATAATTACAAATGTTTGGAGTCAAAAAACTTTACAAATACCACTAAAAATTAATCTACGCGCGACCAAGGTTTTAACAGGTAACCTGTCATTCTCAAGCTCTTATTTTTAGTGGTATTTGTGAAGTATTTTGACTCCAAACATTTGTAATTATGTTTAGAAACTATCACAACGTTACCGCCAAATCAATAAATAATATTATTATCATAAAGGTACTTGGTACTAGGTAGTTAGTAAGTAGGTATTACAACTACCATTAATCCTAAACACTTATTCTATAATAGGCATAGGTAAGCAAGCATGTGTATGTATAACTTACAAATCGCTGGGTTTTTTGCTGAGACACTCCAACCACTTTCAAAATCCAAACACGTTGAGGCTTTTGTATGAGTCATTAATTCGGAGTGTTCTGGAGTCAGGTTCGATTATTTGGTGTCCATCGGAAGACACATATGTTTTCATGGTAGAAAAGGTACAAAGAAGATACATGGTAGAAAAGGTACAAAAAGATACATGGATATTATCCCTACCTGTTGCCATCTTCATTCGTAATGGCTTGCCTTGGTTACAATACTTTGGAACATCGCCGAGATGTATTCTGTGCTCGTCACTTTTTCAAACTACTCAACGGTATCATATTTAATCCAACAATCCTGGAAAATTTCAATATATATGTTCCCGATACATATGGACGTTCTCGGCATCACGATTTTTTTTACCAGCCTCAAAGCCGAACAAACATAATGCCAAACTCCCCAGTGGGAAGAGCTATTCAAATGTTTAATGGTCTGGCTGGAGAAGTTAATATCTCTAACGTGACGTATGCAGAATTTATAAGAAAAATCGAGGATATATTATTGTAGTTGTGTTATCGTTTTTTTCTGGGATCGCATTAGCCTTCAGCTGTGATGATCCTTGTAAGAATCGTCTTTTTGTCAGTAGTAATAATAATAATATATTTTTCAAACTTTTGGAATTTAACTTGATTTTTTGTGATTTATTTATAGGCGTCAACTACCATTATCAATGATGATGTTTTTTCATCATTATATGATTTGAGTGTCCCCATTTCAGAGCTCCCCTGTCTGCTGACTTCTTCATGGTGTCTGTAAAAACGTGCTGACAATGTTGAGTATTTTGGTCTCGATGAATACTTCGGGGCGAAATACTGAGGGACGTCGTGGAATAGGAAGAATACAAATAATGTCGTGACTGCGCAATATACGACAATGGTCTGGCATTGCGCATGTGGGAGAACTGGTTCGAACAGGACAGGAAAGAGATGTATTCTCTAGAATGAACGCCAACTTCGGGGGACCCGATACATCACTAAAAGGAGAAAAAAAAGAATACTTCTTAAGGTAAATATGAATCTGGGGAGGGATTAGGCTTTCTATATAAAATTGTATTTTGAAATAAAATAAACTGTCATGCTACTTATGCAGTCGTCATGTACAACGGGTCGGGAATAAATGTGCATGTATGGGAAACTGGATGAATGCAGAGGATCAACATAGCGTTCCGTTCTCTCTGCCTACCCCACCTGGGGCATGGTGTGAGGGTATAGAATAGAATAGAATAGAGATGCTTATGACTATAATGATTACAATTATGTGAAAAATACGCCATTTTAAGTTTTATTGTGATTAAATAACACATTTTACCGGACAATTAAAACATTCCTAAACAAATTTGTATGATAATGAAACTGTCAAGTTAGTACCTACATACGTGGAGTACCTACACCATAAGCGAGTGCATGCGTTTCGCTTAAGAACACTTTGATGGCTATAAAAATAAAACGAGTCAAATGAGGTTAGGGTGGTTGTGGGAATACTCAGTAGGTATGCGGGTCTATCTATTTATGTGCCTATATAAATGGATATTAAACTTATTTGTAGGTAGTTAGGTACCTACTATGGGAAGTAGACATACATAGGTAGGGGAGAGTCCCTATGAAACGGACGTCCCATGAAGCGGACAGAGGCTGGTACTCGTCTCCTGTTGGAACTACCATGATGTTGTTAGATGTTTATTGAAGACGCTTACTAAAACATTATACCATGGAAGTGTCCAGAGATGTGACGTATTTCAAATAAAAGTATTTAAAATACAAATACAAAATACAAAATACGTATTTGTATTTTGTATTTCAAATACCTTTTTGTAAAAAGTATTTTGTATTTTATTTGAAATACTTTTTTTGAGTATTTTGTATTTTACACAAAATACTTTTACAAAATACCTTTTTATTGTTTGAAACAAAATTCTGCCATTAATTGATATGCGCGTACGCAAGCTTTTTTTGCCAATTTGTTGAATTACAAATACAACGTTTCCATTAGAGTACTCCACGTTTGAGATATACACACATAATAATGATGATTGAACAAATTATACATGACGCCGTTTAATGTTTCATGGCCATCTCAAGGGCGCTGTGATTTCTCCTGAATGGTAGCATTTTCAATTTTGTCTGGAGGCAATCTGTTCCAGGCAGATGACGCCGCGACTCTGTTTCTTCTTTCTGCAAATTTAGAGGTATTTGCCCTTTTGAGTTCAACGAGTTTAAGAAGATGTTCGCCACACATTTTCGTCAGCGGAACAGCTCAGTGGGTGGTGTGCTGCCTTGTGGACAGTGAGACACGGTTTAAACACCACTATCTCTAGGACTCACAGTTGTCCATACGATTTCAGATTTGGATTATCCATTCCATGACAGCCCAAGTCAGGAATTCTCTTACCTGCTTGATGATACTCAATCCATTTATGACAAATTTCGGCTTATCTCTTCTAACAACGGTACATTTTGTCATGACTTAATTATTTTTTTTTCTATTTTGACAGTTCTTCCTAAGGCTCATCCTCATTGTCTGCAAGCAATGATATATCGAATCATGTCAACCCTTTCTCCATTTATGTATACTCTTGTCCAGTTTTTCATTCATCAATGGTATTCATCAATTGTCTGCAAGCAATGCTATATCTAATTTATTTATTTATTTATTCATTCTTTACTGTACATTGATAGAAAACAATTACATAAAAGGTATACATTCAAATTAAATACAATCAATATACAGAGGGCGAGTTTATCGCAAAGGCGCGATCTCTTCCAACTAACCCAAAAGTATTAACTTAAAAAGAAAAAAAAAACATGATAAAAATAAAATCAATGATCTAAAGCAGTGTTTCCCAACCGGTGGTTCGCGAACCCCTGGGGGTTCGCTATGTCTACAAAGGGGGTTCGCGAAAATAATAGCGTAATGGCGGGATTTTAAATTGCCCAAAAAGGAAAAAAAAACAAAAACACAAAAAAAAATAAAAAAAGCACACCAAATACAATGCAGATTGCACGCTGTTGTTTCAAACGTATGCATACTGCCTATATCTTATGCAGCATATAAAGAATTTTTTTTGTTTTTTTGCCTATCATTAACGACTACATAGGGGGTTCGCCAAATTCTGTTGGATATTACTTTTGGTTCGCGACGACTAGAAGTTTGGGAAACACTGATCTAAAGGATTTTGGAAATAAAAGAGAAAAAAAAAAATACATTCACAAAGTGAACATATATACAAAACATACATACATACACACATATATATAAAAAGGGAGAGGCTGCAAAAAAAAAAGATACAAACATACATACATAAAGGGAAAGGAAAAGGGGGGAAAAAAGGAGGGGGGGTTAGGATTGATGGGTTTCAGGTTTCAGAGGCTGTGTTTGTATTTGTGGAAATCATTTTCTCCTTAACGGCTCGCTTGAAAGACGTCAGACTTTGAGTCAGCCTAAGTTTTGAAGGGAGATTATTTCAGCAACGAGCACCCTGAACTGCAAAAGATTTTGAGATGAAAGTTGTACCATGAGCCGGGATTGACAGGATGCGCTGGTTATTCGACCTCAGAGGTAAACCGTGACTCGCCAAGTATTCAAAAGCCTCCTTAATATAGTACGGGGTTGATCCTGCGTACAGAGCATTGTGGACAAATGTGAGTAGATGGAGCTCACGTCTTTGTCGTACAGTAAGCCATTTCAGGGTATTACGATATTCAGAAATGTGGTCAGTTTTTTTTAGATTAAAAATAAACCTTATGCCAACATTCTGAAGTCGATCAAGTTTGTCAATTAGATCCTGATTCATGTCCACATACACGATATCAGCATAGTCGATAATGGGCAACAGCAAGGATTGGACCAATAAAATTTTTACTTTAGTGGGCAAGAATTTTTGCAGCATCTTAAGGGTGTGGAACTTGTAAAAAAACTTTTTCTTTAGAGTGTTAAATTGATGCTGCCAAGAGAGTCTCTGGTCCATGATTATGCCCAAATTCTTTACTGTCGCCGAAGAGGGTATTGCTACTGAATTCATAGTAGTGGGAGGTAAATTCATATTTTTCAACCTAGATATAAAGTGAAGGCTACCAATGAATATTGTCTGGGTTTTTGAGGCATTGAGGAGTAATCCATGAGCACTAGCCCAGTTTGAGATCTGTTGCAAACACTCATTGGTAGAATAAATGGCAGAGGAGATATTGTGAAGTTTAGCATGTGTATAGATTTGCAAATCGTCCGCATATAGATGGTAGCGACAAGGCAACTGTTTCTAATCATGTCAACCCTTTCTCCACTTATGTATACTTTTGTCCAGTTTTTAATTTCTTTTTCATTCATCAATGGTTTAAATATTAAATACTTTTGTCTTACACCTTGTTCGACTATTTGTAAAAAGTATTTTAAAAAGGTATTTTAAAAAAGTATTTTGAAAATACGTATTTTGTATTTTGTATTTAAATACCATTTTGAAAAAGTATTTAGTATTTTGTATTTGAAATACAAAAATTCAAAAGTATTTGTATTTTGTATTTAAATACTTTTTTGGAAGTATTTTGCACATCTCTGGAAGTGTCACAGTTCTGCTCCTGCATTTGTCCTTGATACACAAGTTTGATTTTTTCATGAGACAAAAGCAAATTTTTATCACACAGTTCCAAGTTCATTAAATTTTAATATTTTTATTAATTCAATTTTTGTTTTAAAATTCAGATAACTCATTATCTTAAGTAAATAAAAAAGTTGAAATAGTTTTAATAGTATGTGGATTTATAAAATTTCACATCTTTATTTAAAATTTCATTGAGTCCCATGAAGCGGACACCAAAAAGTACAATGAAACGGACGTCCGATTCATATTAAAAAAAAAATATTAAAGAAAAGAAAAACGAATCTTCAATATCCAAAGCATTGGAAGAAAGCAGCACATGTCCTGGTAGTCGTAAATCATCATGTGGCCAGTGAAAAATATTGGTTGAAGTGCAAGGTATTCCAGATATGGGCACATGAAACATGTGATGTAAAAAGAACACTGAACATGTTGTAAAAAAATATGTTTTCACGTCATAACATTTTATTTTAATTTCTGCTGTCTTGTGCACCAGAAAACGTAATAATAAAATAATAATATAATGTCAATAAAATCGTAAACAGTCATTTCATTACTATGTCCGCACCATGGGACCCCATGTCCGTTTCATGGTAATCGTTCTTTTTTATTTTTATTTTTAATTTTAGAATTTTACATGCAAAAGTATCTAAAAGATATTTTAATATTTTTTCTTTAGTGCATAACAGAGGAGCAAACTTCGTAGTTTTTGGGTATATGATTATCTTTCGTGAACAATTAAATGCAACCGAGATATAAGACTTTCTTCAAAAATGTCCGTTTCATAGGGACTCTCCCCTACCTTCTAGTCTAAGAGCCGACCTTAAAACGACTTTCATCCATTGACTTCCCGAATGAAACCTATTTTTTTTTATCAAATGCTGTATAAAAATATGTAAATAAATCACACATGGGCGCAAACCTAATCAAATCCTGTCTAGGCTATGTTTTATTTTAATAAAATGTGTGTTTCTTTTTGTTTAATTTTCACTCATCAGTTTTCTCAGCAAAGCAAAAAATTGGTCAATAGTTAGGGTTGCCGTGTTTTCAATTTCTAACATTAGTATACTAGCGACCGGTTTCTCTTATATCGAAAATATATTATATTGGGTAAATATCATTTAAACAATTAACTAGTAATAATTATGTAAGGAAAAATGTCGAGAATTTATGAATTCATGAAGCATCATGGGTTAGTTAGAAGAGATAGCGCCTTTGCGATAAACTCACGCTCTGTATATTGATTTTATCTAACTTGAATGTTTACCTTTTATGTAATATTGTTTGTAATCAATGTAGAATAAAGAATGAATTAACAAATAAATAAACCATAGTAAATGAAACAATCACGTTGAAACTCCACAAGTAATAAAAGATAGATAACATCAAGTAGGTAAGTAAATGATATACATATTATACAAATTGAGTAACAGAAAGCCAAGGTGAGGTGTCCAGAAACGAATTATTTGGCGTTCAGAGGGTGCGAGCCTGAGAGCCACCAGTTCCAAATGGTATGAAAACATTAAACCCTCCCAAAAGGGACATATTTCCTAAGTTTACTCTTCACCAAGGGAGACAGGACGACATAATTATATAATGGAATTGGTTAAATGAGATAAAATAAATTGTGTGATTGGAAATGTTTGGGTTGATAAGAAAACCAAATTCATATTTAAAAAAAAAATAGAAAAGGCTCGTACGTAGATTGTCAGGTACCTACCTGTTAAGTATAGAAAGAATTTAATTTTTCTTATGTTATTGAGAATCCATAAATACAACATCCTTGCCTGAAATTCAGTATAATTATTAATTCATAAAAAAAACAGATAACAACAATATGGTAATGCAGGAAAATAGTATTGTAAGCTGCACTAAATTGATTGTACCTACATGGTAGTTTCTTCATTATAGCATTTGAATAACGCTTTTATAACAAAGCCAACAAACAAACGCCTTTACTCTGAAATTATTAGAATTCCTGAAACCCTTTAGGTGTTTGAATTTTAAACACCCAGCGGGAACTCGGCAACGGGGTATCCATTGGTACGAATTACTTGACACTTATAGTCATACTAGTACTATATACATAATATTATTATTCCTTGATGTATGAGATATATATATTAACTATATAATGAGTTACAATCCATTGGATTGGTCTGCAACGAGTTTGGGTTTTCTTCTCCATTCGTCTCTATTCTCAGCCAGTCTTTTCAGCTCTACGTATGAGCCACAGTTCATGTCCCTCTTCAGTTGGTCCATATACGCGTCTCTTGGTCGGCCTCTGCCATTTGTCCCCTCGGTCTTACCCTCCACGATGGCGATGAGTAGTCCTGGGTGCCTGATGTTGTGGCCAATCCAGTTAGCTCGTTGTTGGCCGATTCTCTTACGAAGTTGCCTTTTTTCGCCTACCCTGGTTAATACTTCTTCATTTTCGACGTGTTCCGACCAATGGATCTTAAGCATGCGTCTGTAGCACCACATCTCAAAGGCCGCCAACCGTCCGCTTTCGCTCTTGCTGATGGTCCACGTCTCACAACCATAAAGCAGAATGCTCCATACCAAAGGCTTTAGTAAGGTTCTTCCTTACGCTTAAATCAATATTTGGGGATTCCAATATCTTCGATTTTTTTTGTTAAAGGCAATCTTATTCCAATATCTTCGATTTTTTGTTAAAGGCAATCCTTGCCTGGTTTATTCTGCTCACAATTTCCGATTTGGAGCGTCCATCCTGGTTTATTCTGCTGCCCAAGTACACGAATTCTCTAACTTGTTTGATGCTCACTCCATTTATGGCAATGTTCGCAGTCGCTTCCTCTCTTCCTACGACCAAACATTTTGTTTTTTCTTTATTTATTTTCATGTTGTACTTTGACAACAGTATACTTTCCATTTTTCGTAAGGCTTCGTTCAGCTCCATCTCGGAGTCTGCGAGCGTATGAGAATATACAGTAAAACATAATTATCCTTTTCATTATTTCCGATAATATATTATTGTTGTACCTATAAGTTAGCGATGTTTACGCTGTGTATTTGAAAATAAAACATTTCAACAATGTTACACGCGCGTCCAAGGTTTGTAAGTTTGTATTATTGGAATTATTGCGTTCAATGTTACCAACTCGACCGGCCTAGCAACACAAGGTAAACGACACTGTACCAACATTCGAAACATTCCATTACTATAGAAATATGCCAAGAGATACGCCCTTTTGATTCTGATACAAAATCAACAAAGCAATCAAGGCAAATTCAACTCAGAATCGAAACGATCTAAGTAAAGCAGTTTGTTCAACAAAGTCATGTTACTTATGTAACATGTAGATAGGGATCATATTTCCATTTTATTCAATTTTATGACTATCTTGTTAGTCCCGGGAGATTATTTTAAAGGTATTACGACCGAACGCGTTGCGGTACATAAGGTCGTAAGTGTTAGATGAAATGTTGGTACTTTGGACGTTGTTCTTTGGGGTGTGATAATTATTTTTATTTTCCCGTTTTCTCACCCGCATCAGAATAATCGTAAGTAATAAGAAGTCCATTGACGGTTATGTCATTCTGATATTGATCCCTGTGTAATAAAGGATAGTGATAATTAATGACAATGCTTGTATTTTTTATAATTATCACAATTAGAGAAAACTGGAATTTTCATTTGTAATTAGGTAGTTACATGAGGGCTGAAATAATTTTATTCAATATTGTTAAAGGCTGAAAAGAGAGGTATGGAAGATAAATAAAAGCGAGCACAGGTGTTTTTAATTTAATTTTATTATTTAAAATGAAAAACCGAATCCTCTTCAGGAACATTAGAGAAAGAGCCAAATTGTATTATATTACTTACTGTTTATTTTGTAAAACTCTATAATATGTGAATAAAACAAAAACACTTTGTAAAGTTTTACGATGTAGGTAGGTACCTTTATTTCAGTGACTTATTTAACTAGAGAATGAGTTTGACAATGACATAACATGTCGAAACCTGGTCACTAAAATAAAAGTAGGTACATCGTAAAATTTTATAAAGTTTTTTGTTTTATTTACATTACATGAAAGAGCCAAAGTATTGAATTATAAATTCGTCTGGGTAAGATAGAAAAAGTACTACGAGTATGATGTAAGGGAACGAGATAAATCCATGGCTACAACAGTGAACTAAATAAATGATGGGATGCAGGAGAGATCACCAGCTATTTATGTGTAGCTATTAAATTTACAACTATTACATATTTTCTAAATATGGTAATGACGAATGGCGATGACTGATGAAATGTTGTTTATTGTTTATTTACATTTCCTTATGTTAAGTACACATTGGATTGTATTATAAAAACTGAGTGAAGAATATTATTAACTTATGAATAATAAAGTTAACCTTATGTAGGTGGGTACTCGTAATTCCTCAGAACAGACAAAAAGTGAAATGAGTCAGTAAACTCCATTTAGTACTCTGGGCCCGAAGTCAAAACACATTTTAGCGATTTAAGAAAAATAATGTTTATTTATATTGATTACGTATGGTTGTAGTTAAGTTTGATATTTTGGGAAATAAAAAAGTGGTGAAAGAAGGTGCTATATAGGTATATTTTTAATTTATTTGTTCATTCTTTATTGTACATTGATAACATACAATTTCATAGAAGATATATTGAAATTAAATTGTTCAGTCTTGTAGACCATTGGGCACAGTTTATATTGGATTCTTTCACCCTGAAGATATCACTCTTCCATCAGAGTTTCCCTTGAGATGGATACTCCATTGAACCGTAAACGGCGCCAAAGAAATCATCCGTCATCATCGTCATCACCCAATCTCGCCCAATGCAACATTATTTCTAACAAATTTGTAATCGGTTTCAAATCCTGCTGTCGACTTAGCTTGTTTTTAAGACAGTATTTTATGTAGGCATATCGTATTCTGTGAGAATCCACGATTTAGGTAGGTACTAGGCGGGGAGCAGTTAAGCTCTGCTCAGAATGGTTGAAGAAAAGTGGAGGGTTCTTGTACCATTTTTGCTTATAGACTATAGAGACTCGAATGAAAAATTGGTAAAATGGTTGAATCCACTCATAGTAAAAATAAAAAATTATAATACTCAGATATTACAAATTTTTGAGTTATCTTTTTTATTATTACGAGTGTTTCAAGTAAAAAAAAATACAAATAGTAATACTCTAATCTATTATCTTTTTTATTCTAGATGGCCTACGATTGTATTCATAAATCTTCAGTGCTTTCATTTCTCTCTATTGGATGTTCTGGACACTTCTAATGGACAATAGGTATATCAGAAACTTCAGAAAATGATATTCTACATAGCATGAAGAAAACAAATCCTTTGGATTAGTAGTTGAGCAGAAATCAAAACGATTTCATTACTTAGAATGTGTTCCTTTTTATTTGATCATACGTATTGTAATGTAACTACTTCAAACGCTTTTTGATGAATCTATTATTTCGTATGGCTGCTTCAAGTTGCGCTGTATGGACCATTGCTTTTTTCGATTAATTATTTTAAATGTTGATTTAGTTTAGGTACTTACCTATATGTTATGAATATTGTGAAATTTTTATATTCTGTAAAATGCTGTATTTTGTAAGTTGTAAAAATAGAATTCAATAAAATATTGTGAGAGGAAGGATGACACCGAGAAAGGAGGATTGGACAAGTAAGTATAATGAAGGTTTCTGACGGTTTGGAAAATATTCATTTGGGAATAGGTACCTACATAATAAGAATCTTATCATAAAGGCATCAAGATCATAATAAGCCAACTCCTACAGGACGGACGATTTTTTAGTACATTGTATGGGTGAGCATGCATAAATAATTGTGTGACAGTGACGAGAGCGAAAAGTGTATGCTAAGACAGGAGCAAGTGGCACTTGATTCTTTCTACCTACCCCGGAAGGGAAGCAACGTGATAATGATGATGAATTTAACCAATGTATTGCAAATTATAAGATCTATTATACTCTTTTTATTTTGCTTGTTCGGTTCTGTCCAGTTAATACATGCCTTCTGGTCTCAAACATGTTTTTTAAACATCTTATGAATGAAATTTTTTGATATCTGCATATTTGTGTTGCATGGGTTAGCTAGATTTCAACTTACTTCAGTTTTCCGTTTTACAAACTAATGAATTCACTAGGTACCTATATAATATGGTAATAAAATATGTTACGAATAATAACAAGCTTTAAACTAAACAAGTAATTCTTAATTAAAATATTTTTTAGTAGTAATTAAAGTAGCAGCGATGAGACTTGCCACCCATCGTGTCGCGTCAAAGTGGATGAAGGGCACAAGGAGGAGTCTGGAATTCCGGTTAGAGGAGTGTTGAATGTAAGAGGAGGAATTTTAAGAAAGACGATTTAATAATTTAGATGGTTGATGGAAAGTTTCTAGATGTTCTCTGTGTGTGCGAAACACCAAGGAAAGTGAGTGGGATTATTGAAAAGACAATGTACTGTGCGAAGGGATACGGATACTGTATTGAGATGAAGAAAATGAAAGATTGATCTCGGTAAGTAATTTAAATGGATGGGTCGGTGTAAAGGGAAAAAAATGATTTTAAAAGAGTGTTAGGAAAGAATGATGATAGAGGAGTGAATGATAATGGGAGACGTATAATTGAAGCATTTTTGGAGATGGAGTTCTTTCTGGCAAATATTTTTTTTGTCCACAAGGAAATCCATCAGTAGATATACTTGGGAGAGATGGATGATTGACCTTGTATGTGTGAACTCTCATCTCAGAAAGGTAACTACGGACACCAGTGTGTATCCCGGTGCTGAGCTGGAAACAGCAGTATCTTGTGGTTACTAATATATTTCTGTTCTCTGGCTGGCGTTCAAGAACAAAAGTTCATACCGCCGATAGGATTGAGAGTTGAAAAACTGAAATACAAGAGTGTAATTCATGAGTGTGAAGAATGAAGGGAATGACTATACGGTGAATGAACGGTGGGATGTCCTAAAAAGTATGTTACTAGAGTGTGCAAGAGAAGAAGTAGGTATGTGGTAAAGCTATCGTAAGATGTAGGAAAGGTACGTAAGGACGTCCAAATATGTAGATAGAAGAATAATGCTTTGAAAGACTTACTGAAAGAGTGTAATATAATATATTAATATAATTATAATATATTACACTCTTTCACACTCAGTAAGTCTAATATTATTTGAAAAAGAGCGAAGAAAAGAAAAATACAAGACACGCAAGAAGAAAGTGCTTGAAGTATTGAAAATGAAGAAAAAAATAATCAGTGTTCTACGGTACAATTTTCTTATGCGGAAATTATACAATGCATTTTTAGTGGCATGCATGATGCATTAGTGGTGCGCCATTAATTACCATGTGTAAATTGCCTAATGCAACTGTCAGTATTACTCGAACCATAGCGCTGTCGGCATCGTTCCTACAGTTAAGCTGTATTTTAAAATGCGTGAGGATCATTATATGGGAAATATCACTGAACGTATGAAACATAGTATATCTAGTATTATGGGTTAGTTGGATGATATCGCGCTTCTGCGATAAACTCACCCATTGCACAAATTTATTTGTCTGGTTTAAATTCTGCAATGTTTATTTGATAATGTTTGTTTTTTGTGCAATAAGATTTTTATTATTATATTATTATTATAACCTAGTAACTTATTGTTATTTTTTATTTATTTAGGAATTTGATTATACTACAAATATGATATTAAACAGAAAATTTAGCTGCATGTAATAAACATTTAAGTTGTCCCTTTCATCATAATAAAATAATTGAGACATTAAAGATGGGTGAAACATCTCATCGCTAAATTGGTGGCTTTAAATGTCTTATTCGTCATATTTTATGAACACCTCTTTTACAGAAAACTCAAAAGCTTTTAGAAAAAGTTAACTACCTATTTTTTGCAGAAGACTCCACGAAATAATATTTATTTATTAATTATATAAGGGGTCAAATAGAAAAACTGCACAAGATACATGCCTAGTGATATTATTATGTGTTGGTCATATCATATGTGCCGAGAATAATGTCCAAAAAATAATTTCAAAATTACATAACGATATGACTTTGTAAATCGTTCCCAAATTCAGAAGGTACACCAAACAAAATTTGCCTGATGTACTAAATCTATGAAGAGTTAATAAAATACATAAGTAAGTATAAGAAACAATGTTACTTGTAGTTATTTTTATCTAAATTTATACCTAGAAATACCTAAAATCAGAAATAAAATCCTGTAAGTAAATTGGAAGCAATCAGCAGTATCAGAAATCGCCTCTTGTGTTTTTTTTATTGTTCTGTAAAACGTAAAATAATTTTTCATTTTAGAATGACAATATTCTGGCAAATACGAAGAATAATGTGTTCACTCACGAACTAATAACGTAAACAAATTTGACAAAATGATATCACCAAAACTTTAATAATATCACCCTATTTATAATATAGGCACCTATATACTGTTTTGTTTATAACAATTCAGTAGGTATATCAGTGTTAGATTTTATCATTTGCCTGCAGATTTACAAAAAAAATTATTGATAGAACCAACGAGAATTATACGCAAAACAATAATCAATGTATCGGAGAAAGTTTATTACAAAAATAGTGTTATCTCCAAATTTACACTTTATTAGTTCTATAATGAATGTATATAAAAAGTCTAGTATTGAGAGTTGTGTTGTATTGTATTAATTACAGAATGCTCATTATGATGTGTTATCGGTGCATTGATTGCGCAGTGAAAATACCAACTTGATCTTCTCCGTAAGTTTTCGAGTGTCATGTAAAAGGCAGGTGTTCGAAAAAATTAAGACATTTTACATCTTAAATTTAGCGATGATATTTGCCACCCATCCTGAATGTCTTGATTTTATATTGTCACGGAGAAGACGGCTCGCATGTTTTTTTTTTTATATGCAGCTGGTTTGCTGGCTACCCCACTTCTGGGATGTAATAAAAAGTCTTTGTTTTGGCACGTGGTTGAAGTCATTATTATTGAGTTGTGATACAATACTATTTTATGTGGGTAAAGATCATAAATTATCAATGTAAACAATGAAAACAACAAACAATTTTTGACGAAAAGGAACAAAAAGCATTATAATTCAAATCTAAGAATGGGGGTACTTGAAATTCTTAAGGACACCGTTGTTAAACTATTCATACCATCAAACCGTTAAATGAGACTGTAAAATAATAATTGTCGAAAATAATATTTTTTTTAGGGAGTCGTATGCAATAAAACAACAAACAATGAAAATATTTTTTTTTGTATTTTTGGAATGTCTAAAGAAGGTATCATTTGTTTTGAAATTACAAAACACAAAAATGACAATAAAAATAAAGTAATAGGTATTAGTTATATGAAAAATACGGAATATTTTTAATTTTGTTTTGGCTATATTAATTTATTTATTTGGCCGCCGTCACTTATATTGTTGAGTATATACAATTTTTTTAAAGATTTGCAAAATGTATAGGTAGTCTTATTTTATTAAGCTGTTTTTTTATTAGCTTATTTTATTTTATTTAAATTGGATATGAATTGTGTTTTTTTGTCTTGTTTTATATTTTTATTTTTGTGAAAGGCATTAGCCGTTTATTTGGTCAATAAATAAATAAATATTGATCATATAATATTATCCACGAGTAGTACTATCATTCATTAATATTTAAGAGTTCGTCGGTAGCCTGGAGGTAGACTCGAGGCCTCGTGAACACGGGGTCCGTAGTTCGATCCCAGGTGCCGGGAAACTCCTCTTTCACGACACAAGCTTTTAGCTTACTGTGAAATGTGTATAAGGTTGTATTTGGGTTTATAACAAAACCCAGATATATCTTTTTAAAAAAAAATATATTTTTTTCACAGCGAAGATTTTTTCGTTTCTCTTTTTCTTCTTTTTTCCCTTCAGTAAGTTTTCGAGTGTCCTGTAGTAGGCAGGTAGGTACTCGTAAAACATCATGCGACATTTTACATCTTCAATTCAGCGATGAGATATGCCTCCCATTTGAATGTGTTTACTTTTATTGGTACGGAGAAGACGACTTTTATGTTTACTATACGTAGTTCATTCACATTACATGAGAGTATGGATGAATGAAAGTATATATTATTATTGACTGTATATTTACATTAATTTTTTTTCCGTGGAACACCCGGTAAAGAGTTGGTCTTCCACTCTTCTCTGTAAGTTTTCGAGTGTTCTGTAAAAGGTAAGTGTTCGAAAAATTAAGACATGTTTAATCTTAAATTCAGCGATGAGATTTGCCGCCCATCCTGAATGTATTGATTTTATATTTGCACGGAGAGGACAACTTGCATGTTCATTATTTGCAGCTGGTCTGCTGGTAACCCCACTTGTGGGATATGCCATGATGGTATAGTAGTAGTATTTACATTAAATAATTCATACAAACAATGAGAAGTAAAAAACGATAATTTAAAAGCCAATTTAAGATCCAAATATTTTACTGTTTTGATTTCGTTATCAGTAGGAATGGTGTATTGTAAAAGAGTATCATCTAAGCTCTTGAGAACCTTGTTGAATAAATGAAATAAATAAAAAGCATTTCATCTAAAGATCTTGGTGAATAATCAATAGATATGTGAAAATTCTAACAAAATATTAAATTATAAATTTAAATACGCATTCAAGGAAGGAACAAATAAATATAATTTTTTTTAATTTTTATACACGTGTAATGTAAGATATTTAAGATCACAGCCCAAAATCCCCATAAGGGATTAGGCAAATAATATAGACTTTGTTAACATATTTTTTATTAATAAAAGTATATAAAAAAAAAGGATATTGTTAAAAAAATAATAAAAAAATTCTTGAACAATAAACGAACAACAAAAAGAGCGCTTCAGTACCTACTAACAAAACAAGACGTCCATACCGTTCACGCACTTTCGCGAAAGTAGTTGCGTTACAATTTACACATTGCCATTAATGGTACACCACTAGTGGACTCCCTTTATTCAATGGCGCGCCACTAATGCATGCATCGCGACACTGGCAAATTACACGGGCAACTTACATAGGTAACTAATGTCGCGCCATTAGTTGTATACCACTAATGGCTATGTGTAATTTTAACTTTATAGAGTTCAAGCTTACATTCTAATAGCTATTATACTCAATATGAGAGCCTTTTTCCTAATATTGCAGGCAGACAGAATACAATCGCGCCTCTGTGATAAACTCGCCCTCTGTATATTGATTGTATGATTGTATTTGTTTTAAATGTATTTTTGTGTGAATTTGCTTGTAATCAATGTACAGTAAAGAATAAATAAATAAATAAAATAAAAAAATTATAAGGATATGATCTGTCTCTAACACGGCACGCCACCTCGATATACTCCGGTCTCTGCTATCGCACTATCGAGATGAGAAACCACACATACGGAGTGAATCAATAAATCAATCCAGCTGAAATTCAAAATCGACTGTTGTCATTACTAAAAAGTTTTTATCTTCATTTCCTAAATACTACTACTACTACTATACCATCACGGCATATCCCACAAGTGGGGTAGCCATCAGATCAGCTGCATGTAAGAAACATGCAAACTGTCCTCTTCGTGCCAATATAAAATCAAGACATTCAGGATGGGTGGCAAGCCTCATCGCTGAATTTAAGATGTAAAATGTCTTATTTTTTTCGAACACCTGCCTTTTAATACCTATCCTAAATATATTAACAAATTTTCAATGCTATTCTTGGCTTCAAGTCGCCGTATCCACCTTTTCACCCAAATACTACTCCTTTTGCGTTTGTTTAGTCGTCGTTTGATTAGATAAGCCACCAACGCTGCAGAGTTTTTTTTCCTGATGAGATGACATAACGATAAAAACAAAATAATGTAAAATAACTTTCTGCTATTACACTTTGATCTTAGCCAAGGGGCTGAGCCGAGGATATTACTTTTTGATAAAAACAAAATAATGTAAAATAACTTCCTGCTATTACACTTTGATCTTAGCCAAGGGGCTGAGCCGAGGATATTACTTTTTGATAAAAACAAAATAATGTAAAATAACTTTCTGCTATTACACTTTGATCTTAGCCAAGGGGCTGAGCCGAGGATATTACTTTTTGAATAAAATAAAACAAAGCTACACTTACGGCGTCAAAATCATGACATCTGTCGTACAATAAAATTACTTACTTACTTTTCGGGTCCGGATTTAAACCATAAAATTAGTAAAACAATAGGCTGTTTCTTAGCTCAAAATCTCGAGTTTATTTTGATCGTACTGTGCATTTTACAAAAGAAGTCTGAGAAACCGTAGCCGGAGATTTTGACTTGAGAAACTGCCTTCTAAGACCAAAATTTCGCGCCTTATATCTAACTAAAGCGACTAGGAGCCATTTTGATGTCTGCTCAGACTGATCTCCGGAATCCCGTGTATCTTCACCTTTAGATTCAAACTTAAGGATCTCCCCTCACAGCCATATCGACATGAGTATGTTATTATATTACTACACAATTTTTCCTACCAAACCTGTATACCTACAACCGTAGAAACAATCGCTAAAAATGTGATACTGTATAAATTTTGAGTAACTGCAAAATTTTCTAAACATTCTATATACACCAGGTGAAAAAGTTTTTAAAAATATAACGCCCCGTATAACTTTTGTCCTCTATGTATGTTCTCTAACAACAAATTTTGAGCACGATAGCATTAAGAGGGTTGCAGACCTAAAACTAAGCTATGGTAAAACTAAACTAAGCTAAGCTAAACAAGAAATAATTATGTCCCGCGCACATCAAGAACTAAGCAAAAGCTCAGTCAGTGTTTTGAAGCTCGAGTTGACGGAATTGCTCGCCATGAATATTACCGATGAAGAAGGTTCTGATGATGAAAATATTACACACAGGAAAAGAAGATTACCTAATACTGACTAATTATTACCTAAAAAAAAAAATATTCCAGACCTTGGATATGTCAACACATTGAATTGGGAGGGGCTTAGCTTAGCTTGTGTAGCATGCATCAGCATAAACAAATAATTAAGCTTTGGATACTGTCGTTAGCTCACATAGCTTAGTTTGCAGTCTGCACAAAATTATAAAAAAAACTGCATCTGCTATGCGAGCTAAGCTAATTTAGCTTACCTTAGCTCTTGGTCTGCAACCCGCATTATCTTGTTCCATATTTGTAGGCGAATTATCCTCTGGTGAGAAATATAATTATGTCGGTGAATTATTCTAGACCCATGTAGGTAGATAGATTCCTTCATTCTTTTAACTTTCTTATTATTTTAACTTTCTTTTTAGCTATACATTCGGATACAAATGTGCAATCTGTAAATGGGTTAATATGTTTATATATTGTAATATATTATATTTGTGTAAAATCTGATGTAGATGTGCCAATAAAAAAAATAAAAAATAAAAAAAATCTAATGTACCTACCCCATTTGTTTGATATATTTATTACAAAGTCTCTGGTCTTCATAGGCTATCCAATGAAATAATAAAATTCCCAATTTATATATAGGTACCTATCCAATCTAATATAGAGGTAGGTATATCTATACAATAAAACATAATACTATAATGCACAAACCATTCCCGAACAAGACCTCCCGGAAACCCTTTCAATGTGCGGATGTATAAAATCAAAGCTGGTCACAGCTATTTGATAAAATGCAACACCCGCATCAAAAACAACACGTGGGAGTATAAGCCTGTATTGATACCATCATAGGAATTGATATTAATTTTATACTAAACACCATCTCGGTTTTATTTTGACTTTGTTAGTTAATCCATGAAATACGGTGTAAATAGAGTGGTAATAAAATGAGGTAAAATGTAAAATATTCCGACAACGTGTATTTATACTCTTTACTTTTCGTATGGCCGGTGTTGATAAATCTTAGCCCATGTGGGCTGCGTCGTGTCCTCTACAGTCTTGGCTCCAGTGCTGAGAGCCAGTTCACCGCCTCCGGTCCTGCTTTATGGATGTCCTGCAGATCCCCACTGAATGATTTTGCAAATAATTCGTCGGTAGCCTAGAGATAGAGTCTCGGCTTCGTGAACAAGGGGTCCGTGGTTCGATCCCAGGTGCCGGCAAACCCCCCTATCACGACACAAGCTTTTAGCTTAGATACTGTGGAAGATGAATAAGGTTGTATTTGGGTTTATAACAAAATCCAGATATAACTTTAAAAAAAATCTGTTGATTAAAGCTATGTCAGCAGCAGGGATGTTGCGAATATTCGCATCCGCATCCGCAAATGCGGAGCTTCCGCATGTATTTGGACATCTGCATCCGCATCCACATCCGCATTAATCGATGCGGATGTTCATGCGGATGCGGATGTAAGACAATTTGCGACAAGAAAGAAATGGGGCGGGGCCGGCGAATGGCGCGTGCCGTTCGCACTTGACATTAACCAATGGGAACGAAAAAATTGGTGACAAGATCCGAAGCGTTTTTATTTTTGCCGGTTTTATTTTATTTTTTTATTTTTTTTGCCGGTTTTTGCAAATAACAAAAAAGAAATTTCACCAAAAAAACCATCATATTATTGTAGCAACAATTCCGTCACATATTTGACAGTGGGGCCTACCAACTAAGATAGTTCCTATTTTTTTCTATAACATCTTGAACATCCGCATCCGCATCCGCGGATGTGAGCCTTCAAAAATCCGCATCCGCATTCACATCCGCGGATGTGTAAAAATCGACATCCGCAACATCCCTGGTCAGCAGATAGATAAAGGTACCAGGTAGGTAGGTACCTACTTCAAAACTTACATTCTAACATTTGGACATTTCATTATCAATGACGAAGCATTGTCTCATTAATATTCTTCTTATTTCATTTTACGGCAATGCACCCGTAATCGAGTGTATTATACAGTATCTCATTAACAGAGATGTGACGTATTTGAAATAAAAGTACTTAGAATACAAGTACAAGATACAAAATACGTATTTTCATTTTGTATTTCAAATACCTTTTCGTATAAAGTATTTTGTATTTTATTTGAAATACTTTTTTTGAGTATTTTGTATTTTACACAAAATACTTTTGCAAAATACCTTTTTATTTGTTTTAAACAAAATTCTGCCATTAATTGATATGCGCGTTCGCAAGTTTTTTTTTGTCAATTTGTTGAATAACGAATACAACGTTTCCATTAGAGTATGTACTCCATATATAATGAGTTACAATCCATTGGGTTGGTCTGCAACGAGTTTGGTTTTTCTTCTCCATTCCTCCCTATTCTCAGCCAGTCTCTTCAGCTCTATGTATGAGCCACAGTTCATGTCCCTCTTTAGTTGGTCCATATACGCGTCTCTTGGTCGGCCCCTGCCATTTGTCCCCTCGGTCTTACCCTCCGCAATGGCGATGAGTAGTCCTGGGTGGCTGATGTTGTGGCCAATCCAGTTAGCTCGTTGTTGGCCGATTCTCTTAAGAAGTTGCCTTTTTTCGCCTACCCTGGTTAATACTTCTTCGTTTTCGACGTGTTCCGACCAATGGATCTTAAGCATGCGTCTGTAGCACCACATCTCAAAGGCCGCCAACCGTCCGCTTTCGCTCTTGCTGATGGTCCACGTCTCACAACCATAAAGCAGAATGCTCCATACAAAGGCTATAGTAAGGTTCTTCCTTACGCTTAAATCAATATTTGGGGATTCCAATATCTTCGATTTTTTGTTAAAGACAATCCTTGCCTGGTTTATTCTGCTCACAATTTCCGATTTGGAGCGTCCATCCTGGTTTATTCTGCTGCCCAAGTTCAGGAATTCTCTAACCTGCTTGATACTCACTCCATTTATGACAATTTTCGCAGTCGCCTCATCTCTCTGAACAACCATACATTTTTTTTTGTCTTTATTTATTTTTATGTTGTATTTTGACAGTTCTTCCTAAGGCTTTATTCAACTCATCTTCATTATCTGCAAGCAATGTTATATCGACTCATGTCAACCCTTTCTCCATTTATCTATACAATTGTCCAGTTCTTCATTTTATCTATCAATTCATCAATGGCTCGCTGTATATAACAGTTAGAGTGCTGGAAATATTGAATACCCCTGTCTTACACCTTGTTCGACTAATTGTAAAAAGTATTTTAAATAAATATTTTACAAAAGTATTTTGAAAATACGTATTTTGTATTTTGTACTTAAATACCAAGTATTTTGCACATCTCTGCTCATTAATATAGGAAAGGGATTTTTTCTACAATAGGTAGATTTCAAAGAGATCTTGTTTTATCTTCTCTTTCATGTTGTAGATCATCGATGAGCTAGTTGGCAAGTTGCTCTCTCTTGTGATAGATACTGAAGAACAGCTGTTGATTCAATGAAATTTAGGGCAAATATTATAAAAATCCGTTAGTTTATTTACTTAAAACAAAACACGGAAATTGCCTTTATAATTTATATAACTGATAAACTTTAAAATTCAACTCATAAAAATAAACATATTCACAAAAATATAAAAACACACAAAACATACTCCAGTTTTAAAAAAATATGCAAATACGATAAATAATTTGAAATATATATATATATATCCATCAGGCACACTCGTCTCGATAGCCATTTACTCAAGATTAATATTGTGCCCTCCGTATTCTTCGAGTGTGGATTGGATGAGGAGACGATGGATCACGGGTTTTTTGTCTGCCCCATCCGTAATGCTGAAAAAAATTACCACCAAGTACCTGATGTTTCTCATCCAATTAATCAACATTGCGTTCCTTCTCACGCTGGGTAGGATGGACATTTATCGATGGTTGTTTGAGATTGTGAAAAAAATATTTATAATTATCTGATTTGTTTGTTTTTTGTCTACAATTTAATTTTTTCAAATTTACATATTGGTTCTTCAATGGGATAAATCAGCTCTTGTGGGCTGGGTTGCCTAATAAATTACAAAAAAAAAAACAATACCCTAAATTCATGATATTTAAACGTACCTAAATGAAAATAAATACGATACATCAACAATGAAAATAATATTATTATTATTATATTGGATGATTTATTCGGCGCCGTTTAATGGAGCATCCATCTCAAGAGCGCGGGAAACTATGTTGGAAGAGCGAAGCCTTCAGCTTTCTCCTGAACGTTGTAATCGGCTGGTTTTTACGGAGGTCCTCGGGGAGTCGATTCCATATGACGGGTACTGCGACGCCAAAAGCCCTATCGTAGAAGCAGGACTTGTTTGCTCTGTTATTTTCGTCCAGCATGTTGGAGGATGTCTTAGCTGAGCGTAGAGGTCTACTTGCAGGTGTTTTGAGAACACAGAGTTCAGAAAGTGACTGAGGTGCCATTTTATTCAAAGCTTTGTAGACTATATATAAGGCACAGTTTGTATTGGACCCTTTCACCTACTCTTAACCAGTGCAACTTTTCCAGCAAAGGTGTGATGCGGAAAATAAGCCTTGCAGCGCTATTGAATGCCATTTGTAGACGATTCAGTTGAATTTGCGGCAGTCCTACATATAGTATGTTGCAGTAGTCAAGTCTCCATATACTCCACAAAGCCCAGTGGCAGAAGTGTCGGGAGGCTAAAAGTAGAGATGGATGGACCAGGTGGAAAAGGACCTGCGAGTTTTGGGCCTGACCAACTGGCGACAAGAGGCGATGGATAGAAGGGAGTGGAGGCGACTTCTTGAGGAGGCCAAGACCCACACCGGGTTGTAGCGCCACTGATGATGATGAAAATAAATAAATTAAGTTATAATAAATTGGTCCAAACTCCAAGTTTCCTATTAGTCATATTTCAGTAAAATGTTATCATCGGCTTTATGTAAGTGACGGGCCGATCACGAGTTTGTGTACATTCTGAGATTGTCGCATTACATGAAGTTTTGTCAGAAGCTTTCATCAAACAGAGTGTTGACTAATAATTAAAAATAAATTAAGAGATCTCCATAAAATCGATAAAAATGCTCTAGAAAGATGAAATTACATATCTACATAAAATCAAAACGTTGGTACTACTTAGGTACTCGTACGTTAATTTCAAAGCGATCATTTAATTTATAAAAAACACGAAAGTTGACACAACCTAATTCACAACAGCTTAACGAACTCTTCTTGTAAATGCTGCTCATGTCCAAACCATCCGAGTTTAGGGGCTTACTTAATGTTTATGCACACACATAATGTTTATAATATAGATAGGACTTCTCAAACATAAATCGAAACAATCACAGGTAGGTACCTACACACGTACTTTGATATTGTGCTATATTACCTACCTATGTTTGGAAAACGAAACGTCAGTATCCTCCACGCACTAAGGTGACAGATTCAGAGTCATATAAATTTATACGGGAGTATTTTAATTGTCCGGTAAATAGTGTTATTTAATCACAGAAAAATTTAAAATAATATTTATTTTCATATAAGTAATTGTAATCATTATGGTCGTGAGCATGATTGTGTATTTTTTACCTTCCCTAAACAAGATGAATTAAGGAAAATATGGTTAAAATTCATAAGACCAGCAATAATCCCCTTATACCAGCAATACTATTGCTGTTTGGGGATTACAATTTTTTATTGTTATATTTAATATTATGTGTACAATAACTCACCATGTTTATATTTACTTTTAATAAATTCTTTAATCTTTAATCTTTAAAAAGACATGAACTTGAGCCATACATTTTTAAAAGAGACATAGGTAGTATTTTTTTAAAGTTTTTATTTTTGTATTTTTTTTGTATCGTATTTGTATTGTATTGTCATAATATTTATTTATCTATACCATCACGCCGACTCCCACAAATGGGGCAGTCAGTGAATAAACTGCATGTAGGTTGTCATGAAAAAGCGATTTTTCAAATGACTGTTATTATAGGCATTTTCACCGTTTACAGTTATTTTTGTCCTATTTAAATAGTAAAAGGTGTAATGTAAATCTTCAGAACATTTTTTTTTCATTATTTGTCTTTCCACCCGTTATCGAGTACCTAATTTGAGAAAAATTTTACGGACCATATTGATTTAATATTTTATAAAATTCTGCTCACCCATTATTATACGGAAATATCACCACAAAATCCGACAATTGGAATTTAAACGTCAGATTGCGTCACTCTTTAGAAGTGTACATACATAGTTTAGGTGCATAGGTAGGTACCTACTGGCGATACGATGGTATAGGTAGGTCTGTAGTTACTGCTTACCCCGGTATATGTGTGACAAGTGTTGTGTGTTTTGCAGGGGATAAGATAAATATTATCAAATAAGATTATGTCGCAAATTACCCGTTGTTACACTAAATCACCGATTGTGGGGTCTCCTTATCCCCCCTCTCTGCTCTTCTCTCCGCCACCCTCATATTACTACCCACTATATTGATTGCTAAGGGTGCATATTTTGTTAAAACCTTATTTCGTATTACAACTTTCACAGATTCATTAGAGCTGTCACTTTTTAAATATGGGCTAGGTACATCCAATCCTTTAAATTCTCTCCATCTTATCTGTAAAAGACAGGTATTTGAAAAACGATCGTGAACAAAGCAGCATTGAGGTATGCCACCCATCCTAAATGACTTATAAGAACGAAGACCTTATGGTATAAAGTGGACGACCTGCATTAGGTTGGTAGGTACATATGTAATTAGTTGGCTCGCTAAACCATTTGAGTGATAAGTATGACTTGATGGTATAGATAGATATAGATAAAGATTTAAGTATAGTCTCCAATTTTTTACTAGAATTTATTATAAATTTCTCCCTTGGATTTCCTATATTATTAAATCAAACTTTATGCGAACTTGCTAACTAAATTGAATAATCTGACTCAACATTGGGGTTCGGACTCTACAGATGACTTTTTGAAATGGTGAAGAAATAAATTACAATAATTTGTTTTTTTATGTCTTCGTTTTTATTCTTTCAAATTTAAATTAAAGATACACATTTTTGACACAATCACTTATCGAAATTGGATTTAACTTGCTCAGAAGTGTAGATGTTAATCGTCTTAGAATTTAATCCAATCTCGAATAATGAACAGAAACATTTTGTTAAATCGATGAGAAAAAATCGTAAAGAATAGTTTAAAACCATAAATATAAACCATCCTAGCTGTTGAGATTGCCTAATAAAATAACAAATGATGCCAGTGGCGGATATAAATGGGGGGTCTGCCCCCCCCCTTGTGGGGCCTATTGACGTGACTTTGTATGTGACTTGATAATTTTTTTATTACGATAAAAGTAAAGGTAGCTCAAGATATATTTTGCATCCCCCCCTTGATTTTTTTCTGAATCCGCCACTGATTGATGCTGACCTATATTTTTTCGTTTCCGTAATCCATTGGATTTAGGCCTATACTTAAACTATTTAAGAAAATTAAAAATTATTAAAATAATTGTTTCGTAGTATGAAGTAGGCATTGCATGAAGTAGCGAAAGAAATAGCAACGTTTCCATATTTTTTTAAATAGGTACCTACCTATAATTATATAATTATATAGTTTTTATTGTCTGTCCTTCACTATTTATATTACATATATTGTCTGTCTTTCACTATTTATATTAAAGTGTAACACATTTCATCTTTCTCCCTTGCAAAGAAATAGTAGGTAGGTACTTATTACAAATATTTCGTTATTAGATCTCGGCACCCTATTCCCGTTACCAATAAGCCTGTTATCTACCCCAACCTCCCTATAACAGTCGGAAAATTTCCCGGTTTACGTCATCCCTTAAATTGACCGTTGGGGTGAAAAATAAGATATAACAATCATATTATATTTATAAAGGCATTTATCGAGACTATTTCAAGTATTTATATCACAATCATACCATTGATTTGTTGCAAATACTATGTGCCTAAGTATATACCTATATACTTGTACACCTACCAATAGGTATACCTACTTTACACAAATACGTTGCACACACTGCCTTTATCTACTATTCAAACCAAAATAATACCTCTTATTTGCATGGACCAGACAATCGACATTAATTTATACAACGTTTCTTACAGCTAAAAACAAAGAAAGGAAAGGGAGAAAAAAGTGATCAGTGACGATTGAAAGTAGCTACAGTCTCGGACTTTAAATCGGAAGAACTGTGTTCATTCCATTCGCTGTCGGTTACTCCAACTTCACGGCACCAGCATGTTGCCTTTACTTTGAGCGAGTCTCGGTTTATTTCAAATCCAGATTTATCTTCTATGAAACCCAGATTTATCTTTTTTGAAATGTAATAATGGTAATTTAAAAATTAATTTAACAAAGACACTAAATACGACACTCAAAAAACGTAAACTAGTATGAAATATACCTACCTACTGATCACACTGAATGTAGGTACAACGATAAGGAAATATTGCTAAACATAATATTATTACTTAATAATAATAATAACAGGAATATCCATATTAGGAGAATGAGCGGATGCGAGAAGAGTGTTGTGGATAGAATGCGTGTAAATAAGTTACGACTATAATTCATTTCACAAACTTTCAAATTTCATAAACCACCTTCACTATTACGCACTTTGTCTTTTAGAATTTTACCACACATTCATTTATAATGTTTTCATACGTGATAACACACATAATTATAAAAACTAACGAGAATGGGAATATTGATAAACATAATTATAAATAACAGTGAGAACGGGAGTAGTTTTTGATGAACATTATTATAGATAACAGTGAACCCAAGAATTTTGCTAAACAGGGTAAACATAATATTATAAGGTGATATGGAAAATTATTTATTGCTGAAATACAAATGGATCCTTCTAGATTTATAACTAGAGTTTAAGACTTTATCAATCATCTGAACAGTTACATTTCTAAGTGCATAAACACAAAACAGTGGTTAAGGTATAGGCAGGTAGGTACCTGTACAATGCAAAGCAATAAGTTAGATAATATAGTTTTTCGATAACGCGTGCTTCATACAATATTCTTACATACATAATGAACGAACCTAAATATTTTTTTTTCGCAGTGAACAACATTTTCGCCTTTAGAATCTTCCGCGCATGAATTGAATATGGATTTATTGTTTCTATTGGTAGGTGTCGTTTGTAATAGGCATATTTCTACTATGTAGTTATATTCTTCATGAAAACCAATTCCACATCATAACAAAATAAAATAAAAGGTTGTGGGTATATACAATGTAGGTGTATCTAGGTACATAGTAATGTGCTTACATGCATTGGTGATAATTTACACGGTTTCATGGTCGTTGTAACCACAAGTCAGAGTGTTAACATCCACCACACAATATAATATAATAAAGACTACGCATTGTTAGTGTTCAATAATCTAATGTAAATTATGACTAAAAATGTATCAATGTCTCGAGTCTTTCTGAAAGAATTACTTACATAATAATTATGTAGCTAATAGGTAGGTATAATATGATTATTATATCCGTCTCCACTATAAGCAGTGAGAAATCGCAACTTTCTGTAAAAACATTATCTGCCGTCTTAACAGTCAAATTTAATACCTATGCAAAATGAAAGTTGTTCAGATGTGGCTACATTATTAGACGAACATCCTGTTTTTAAAACAAAAGAAAGTTTTTATCGTTTTTTCTTCTTTTATTTTCACCTATGAAATACTTGCAAAGTGTACTCTTTTTGAACAAAAAATAGTTGGTCACTTTAATATTATACTAATATAATGTATGATAATTCAAATAACAAATTCTTATAACAAATGATAATTCATTTACAAAGATATTTTATATTATTTAGTTAAACCTAGCTACGTAGGTACTTGCCTAGGGAGATTTTGCTATCTTTGCCATTGTTTTTTTTTTGGAAAATCCAACGGAAATGTCGGAAATTTGGATCGTATTTTTGTATGAAAGTGACGCTTGTATGACAGTTCCGCTGTCACGTGTTGCCATAACGAAAGAAAAATGTTTTATCCACCATCAACGACTTATTTTTCGTTGTGTTTGTAAATGGTTTATATGAAAGAAAATATCACAGTACTAAAAATTAAAATTACATGTTTGAACGACATAAAACGCCGGGTAGGGCAATGTAATAGAATTATATTTTGTTAAAAATACTGAAATTGTACCGAATGCACTGAAATTGTTTTATTTCAATTCACATAAATTCAAGAGAAGATTCGGTTGATTGAAGAACATCTATAGTAATTTATAAAATGATTCATTATTTTTTTCTAGGTGTCCGAAACACACGTATGCCTCTTGTATAGTAAAGTAATAAGACATAGTGTTTTCTGAATCACCCAGTAGGTACACAATGTGCACATAATAACAAGTCCACATTACAGATGAATACTATATACCTAGGTAGTATATGATATGATTACCTATATGTCGTTTTATGATTCAAGAACAATGCATCTTTTTCAAAACATTGCATTTTATTTTATAACGCAGAGAGGTCGTAAAAATGTGCAGACTGTAAAGTATGGGTGTACTCAGTACTACAAATATTACAATCATTATTATCGTGAATCGTTTAGGTATTACTGTGAAATTTTATGGTGTATTATATTACTTACCTACTTGTTATTGTTTTATTGTTCACAAAGTGAGTGCTTACAATATGGTAGGAAGAAAGACGAAAAGTACTTCTTACTCAATGATTATGTAGGTATGTAGGATTGTAGGTGCATCGTTATTTTTTTACATTTCAACTATTTATGACATTAATTCTTATGACATTTAAATTATTTGTACCATTTCCTTTAGATTTTTTTCTTCTATCTACTATCTCCTACCTTTATTACAATCTTAATTCTTGACATATTGAGTACTAAACATTTCATTGACATTCTATACTGACACTCCAATATTTTATGATTTGACTTAAATTATTATTGTTATGAATTAATACCCTTTTGTGTTTTGTTCTTTGCCAATTCTTGTTTTCCAACTGAGTTGTGAATGAGAAATTTGATTTGTGTGATTGTGTATTCTTAAACATATGAAAGGCTCATGCCGTGAATGTGTAAATAAATAAATAAATAAAAATTAACGCTTCCATCAGATTTAAGAATAAAGCTTTTATATTTAGAGCGATTTTATGCTAAATATTGCTGTCCCTCAGAACAATCTCAATGATTCAATATTACCTACTACTGTATATGTATAATTGTATGACAGAGACGGAAGCGAAAGATGTAACATGCAAGGATAGAAGGAAGTGGCGCTCGATCCTTTCTGCCTACCCCGCGAGGGAAGCGGCGAGATGGTATGTATGTATGTATAATATGTATGCATGTATGTATAATAACTTTATTTCTCGGATATTGCAGGAGTCCAAGGACTCCTATTTATCCGTATAGGTGACGATTTATTAATATATAATTCTCTCTAGTTTAATACCACTATGCCAGTGTTGGCATCTCCAAACCTACCACGTCAAGTATGTATAATAATATAGATAAGTATAGGTACCTACCTGTACCTACTATCATTAGACCATTTACATCTATCTATCTCTCCATCTATACCCTCACGCCATGTCCCAGGAGGGGTAGGCAGAGAGAACGGAACGCCATATAGATCTATCCTTACATACTTCTTTCGCTTCTTCCACATTCATCCAGTTTCTCATACATGCACGCCGATTTCTTTTACTCAACACGCGACCGTCCTTGAGGATCCATGTGATCAAGCCACGTGGTTCTTGGACGTCCGCGCTTCCTAACACTCCCTCTTTCAGATAAATACATCCTTTTCGTAATTCTTTCATCTTGCATTCGCTAAAAAACAAAGAAGTTTATATGGGAAAATATAAACCATGAGAATCAAGCAGTTCCATACGTAATTTTTTATTTTGTAAAGGTGTCATAACTTTAAGAAAATTAAAAGCAATAGCTTTGATTTCTTATAGTCAATTACAGTATGGACAGTTCGCTCCCTCATTCATAAAGCTTTCAGACCTACCACACGTTCACTACTATGAATTCAGTTCATACTTATCTACTTAGATATATTATGTAGGTACATGTGTACATACAAGCAATAAACACACGCGATCTAACAATATTGTCTGCAATGATTTGAATTTTGTTGAAATAGGAAAATCTTTATAGGGTGGTAACTGTAAGCTTTGAAATATTGGATTACACATTTCCGTTCTTGTACATTGGTTCAATTTGTTAGAAGGGTGTGGTAGTAGACGGGGGTGAGTACATCACAATGAGTAGAATATCTACCGTCTCCCTCATTCCTCCATAAAAACATCAGACTCAAAGCAGAGACAGCGCTAACCCAAGCTCCGTTGCCGATACTGGTCTGATTCTATGTGAACTAGGTAGTGGTTATAACAAAAATGTGCGAATTAGACAAAAGGGTAAGAAATGCTGCTTTATGATTGTTTGAATTCGTTCTTCTTTTTTATTAATGTCTATTTACTGCATCCACCTCTGGATCACTGCGAGATATTGTTTTATGTTTTTTTTTGTAATATTCCATGCATGCATTTTATGTTTTGTGGATATAAATCTATCAAACATCTTATTTGTATTCATGTGAAGTACCAATTCATGATAATAATATTATATTGTTCCATTCAAAACTTTTTGTTTCTTTATACATCCACTCATAAATATTTTAGTTAGTTCACACATTATACGTAATATGTATGTATGTTTATATTCCAGCTATAGAAAAAAAATACTGATAAGTAACAGAAGCAAATTCATTGCTTTTTAAAATCACGTTCATCGAGAATTTCCTTAAAAAATATATATTATAATGTGAATGCAACGTCGCGTCAGAGTGGAAGAAGAGCACAACGAGGAGGATGGAATACCGGTTAGGAATTTTGAATGTGAGAGGAGGAATGGTTAGATAGACGGACGAAATATTATACGAGATTATGAATGATAATTTTAAGGATATTTTGTGTGTATTTGAGACATAAAAAAAGGATCTAGAAGGAGATGAAAGAATAGAGTTGTGGTCTGGTGTCCCAGATTCACAACATTCATGCTGGGGTGTGGATTCTTTCATACATGATAATATCCATTCATAGGTATATATCATGAAATTGTAAGAAGTCCTTGGCTAATATGGATTCGTTTCAAAGTGGGAATGACTAGGATTTTACTCATTGTTGGGTAAAATCCTGGGAATTATGTCATCAAAATGGAAAAGGATAGTTCTAGGATTGTGTGAGAAAGATTGAGGAAATTAGAATAGAGAACGCAATATTGCTTTTGGCAAGCGATCTAAATGAATGTGTGGATGTATGGAGAAATGAACTAGAAAATGTGTTGGGAATGAATGGAGAGTGAATGATAAGGGAAGATGTATATTTGAAATGTGTGTGGAGATGAATCTCTTTGTGACGAATTGCCCACGAGGATATCCACCTAGGTATATAGGTACGTGGGAGAGAGGGAATGAAAGATCGACTTCGTGTGTGTGGACTTTTGTCTCAGAAAGGCGGTCACGAATATCAGAGTCCATCGGGGTGCCGAGCTGGAGACCGGTCATTTTCTAGTTTCAAGGATAAATCTATTATCTGGTTGGCGTTCAAGAACACGTTCACACCGTCCATGAGATCGAGAATCGAAAAATTAAATGACGAAAGTGTGAAGAATGATTATGAATAAACTATCAATGAAAGACTCAGTGTTCAGTGCATGTCAAGGGAATGATTATTTATTTATTTATTATAAGACAATGGAACACTTCAGCTAATACAATATGAATAAAAGGAATATCCAAGACACAAAATAAATAATTCTATTTAAAAAAGTGTAGGTACACATAATTTCACAAATTGCAATATTCCAAGGTTGTCATTTATAATAAAAGTTAATTATTTTTTTTTTACAATAATATAAAATTAAAATAAATCATACTAAATTGCGTATTAACTGTGATGTGAGACAACTTAAAGGTAAAGCTTAAAATAATAATAGCCGATTCTAAAAAAGTTGAAATAAAATTGCAAATTAAAGAATACGGGTAGGTACCTAGTAATTAAAAAATCATAGCATGTAATAAATGAAATTCAATAGCTATGACTTAAACACTAATTACTCGCAAACATGTCGACGTCACTAAACCTATTGTAGTTCGTGGAGAGGGTTTCGCAAACCATCATTAGTATGAGTTCAAATAGATTACCAATCACAAAATGCATCACGACTAGGGGATTCGATCCCGGCCCTTTTTTCTAATCCCGGGATTTCGGGATTATCTACAGTTGATCCCGGGATCCCGGGACTAGTCCCGGGATTGTATTGGTAATGTAAAGTGGCAAAAAAAGAAATCAATAAACCATGTCAAAATCAGCTTTTCTTTATTTATCTGGCAATAAATTTAAGTTTCGAATCTGCAAAAAGTCGGTTAAACAAAATTATACTTCAAACTTCTTCTAAAATAAACAAACAAGGCACTTATGATTTATAAAACTAACAATTTGACTTTTTTATTATTTTTAAATTGTATTCTTGTTTTTGTATTTATTTCATAGTTTTAACCCAGAACAGTTTTAGTTTTGTGGGGCAATACATTCTACAATGTTGTCATTTATGTTTGTTTGTATGTAGTATTTTGGAATATTTTTTTTAAATCAACTTAGTTAGACTTATTTAGCTTAACCCATAACAAAAAATGCATACTACAGGGATCAATGTTTAAACTCGTATTTTAAAATTAAATTGATCAGAGACTTTATGAATTATTTATTTGAATTAGGTCGGTGAGTGATTTTTTGATGCTATTTTTTAAAATATCAAATCGCTCAAGCATTGTTATGAGACTATTCTAACGCGATTTGCAGTTAAACAATAAATTAAGCTCTCTTCCATGTTCCTTTGCAATATAGTTTTGAAGCAAAGTATCATTCCTCAAAGATGCTCTTTTGAAAATAAGAACCACTACGAACTTTCTTTACGACTTCATTAATATTCCAGTCATTGGTCAAACTCACCATTACCGGTTTAATAAATTAATCCTGAGTTCAGTTCCTCATTATCATCATCCAAATCATCAATAAAAAACGATAGCCGTTTATGTATTAAATAAATAAGTAAATAAAATATCATCACTGATAGGTTCATTTGCAGGTATTTTTCTATACAATAAATCACAAACGGCTAAGTGAATACCGTGTGCAAAACAAACTAGGTGCTTTGCATTAACAAATTTTCCAACTGTAATTTGGACCATCAGTAACTATTGCCACAATATCGTATCTAGTGAGATATCGAACTCAGAATAGCGCTCTTTTAAGATACTAACACAAGCTTTGGCTGTCAGTGATTCATTGATGTGAATGAGTCCCAAATTCTTGACTTATTGTATAATTGTATTAATCCCGAAAATCCCGGGATTTCTTAAATTAAATCCCGGGATTTTTGGGACTAAAATACGACCCGGGATTTTTGGGACTAAAATAATCCCCTAATCACGACAATCCTTGTGCATATTTGTAATAATATACGCAGCTCACCTTCAATTGCTAAAACATATTATTTATCATAATATAGCGGGTACCAAATTGTAGAACAATATTCAACCCGTGTTCTGACGAGTGCGACATATAGCACTGTCTTGGTCTTGGGATCGTTGAATTACTTGGTCGTTCTTTCGTAACTTGAAAATAAATAAAGACAAAACAAAATGTATGGTCGTTGGAACTGTTGGAAGGGATAAAGCGACTGCGAACATTGCCATTAATGGAGTGAGCATCAAACAAGTAAGAGAATTCGTGTACTTAGGCAGCAGAATTAACCAGGATGGACGCTCCAAATCGGAAATCGTGAGCAGGATAAACCAGGCAAGATTTGCCTTTAACAAAAAATCCAAAATACTGGAATCCCCAAATATTGATTTAAGCGTAAGGAAGAACCTTACTAAAGTCTTTGTATGGAGCATTCTGCTATATGGTTGCGAGACGTGGACCATCAGCAAGAGTGAAAGCAGACGTTGAAATTTGGTGCTACAGACGCATGCTGAAGATTCATTGGTCGGAACACGTCGAAAACGTAGAAGTGTTAACCAGGGTAGGCGAAAAAAGGCAACTCCTTAAGAGAATCAGCTAACAACAAGCTAACTGGATTGGCCACAACATCAGGCACCAAGGACTGCTCATCGCTATCGCGGAAGGTAAGACCGAGGGTACAAATGGCAGAGGCCGACCAAGAGACGCGTATAGGTATGGACCAGCTGAAGAGGGACATGAACTGTGGCTCATACGTAGAGCTGAAGAGACTGGCTGAGAATAGGGAGGAATGGAGAAGAAAATCCAAACTCGTTGCAGACCAATCCAATGGATTGTAACTCATTATATCTTTCTTACAATAAAACCCAGCTATTTATTTATTTATTTATTTTTTTTTCTTTATCAACACAACAGCACATAATATGTAATAAAAATCATAATAACAAAAAAAATATAAGGCCAATTACAGTGTTTATACATATATAAAACAAGAATACAACAAGAGAGAGAGAGAGAGAGAGAGATGAAGGAACTGTTCAAACAAAAATTAAAATCATGCGTTCATGGTCTGCGCCACGGCCCCTGCGAATTGTCCTTATTAATTAATTATCATTAGGTACATTGTTCCATGATAGCCTCAAGGTGCGCTAAAAATGAAGTATGCCATTAAATATATCGCCTAAGTCTCTCGCTTTGTTTATCAATTTTTACCATCAATACCAATTGTGTTATTATATTATTATTTGTATCTCGTAAAAGTGATCGAATTAAACGGCGCCGGTGAAGAGTTCAGTTTTTAATTTACCTCTGAAGCTGGTGATAGTCTGACTATCTCTTAATGGCACCGGTAGGTGACTCCACGTAACTGGTCCAACAACAACAAAGGCCCTCTCATAGAAGTTAGACTTACCTGATCTATTGGGCTCAGTAAGTCTATTCACAGTAATTCCGAAGAGCGCAGAGGTCTTCTAGTGGTTGAGTCAAGGGGACAAAGCTCTGTGAGGCACGATGGTGCAATTTTGTTTATAGCCTTGTAGACCAGAAGGCATACCTTGAATGTCACCCTTTCCTCCACCCTCAGCCAGTGTAATCGTTCTAGGAGGGGGGCTATGTGGTATCTTTTGCCCTCACGGAAAATGAGCCGCGCTGCACTGTTGAACACCAACTGCAAACGATTGAGAAGGCTTCGAGGAAGTTCAGCATACGGGACATTACAATAGTCCACTCTTGAGACAACAAATGTTGTCACCAGATCCCTAATGTATGAATGTTGGGAATGGAAGGCGACTGAGCGTGTGTATTGTTGTAAGTTTAGTAAGTAAGTTAGACTAAAATTTATGTTTGTTATAAGTTATTTTTAAGGTATAATTATAACTTTATAAAATTAAATAATTAAATAAATAAATAATAAGTGAAAGGCTGAACTGACCGTTCTGAGCTTCCATCCTGTTATTCAAAATTGTAATATAGTTTAAGGCGCTGGGCGATTTAGAGCTTTTTGCTAAATTTCCATATAGGTACTGTAAATATATTTATAACTTGATGATACAGAACAGTTGTGATTTTGCCAGTGCTGACTTTCGAAATAGGTATGCCATCTGCATGATACACGAATTTGCAAAACCAGGGGTTCTCTGGTACTTCAATAACCAAATTAACCCGCGCTTTATTTGTAAAACCAACTGTACAACGTAATACTAGTAGGTATGTATTGTGTAGCCACCAACAAACGAATAATATTCGATAACCTACTTCAGTGACAAATACATTGGCAGGCAGATATTTTTCATATAGGAACATTAGACAGCAGGACATTTAAAAAAACGTAATTATGATACAGCACATGGGACTGTAATTTGTATCTGAGATTTAAGGTATTTTATATTACTCTAATGGATGTTCTTCGAAATTCGTTTTTTTTTTATTTTACACCTAATGAAAAATATCAGCAGGTACCTATTTACTGTAGATAATATGCATTGAAGGAACCCACCGCCCACTCGCAGTATATCACAGATGTCTGAGAACTTCCGTTCATCCAAAATTCTACACTTTACAAATCTTGTCCACTCTTTGGCCAAATACCCCCGCGTGTGGACTCTTTTGACTATATACACTCCTTCGATGTCCCTCCGAGCCGAAAGATGCAAACACAGTACAGTAGTAATAATATACATAAGCACAAAACAAAATAAACCTAGGTAGCTAATTATCATTTGTTATTTTTAAGTCAAAGCACCCGATATCGAGTAAAAAATGAGTGATAAATTTATTTGGACGATATCGCACCTTTACGATAAACTCATACTCTGTATACCTATTGATTAATTTAGCATGAATTTACTTATTTATAAAATTGTTTATCTGTAGTCGATGTAAGTCATGAATGAATAATTAAAAATGAAGTATAAGTAATAGAAAAAGAATGGATCATTTTTTTTATACACAGATGTCAGTATAGCTGGCGGTCTTATCATATAATATGTTATTTCTTCCAGACAACCAATGCTATCTCAATTTTACTGAGACATTTTTTCTCCAAACCCTGGGATACGAAAATTTTTAATGAAACTTCACGACCCAGCCGGGAATCGAACCTAGGACCACGATGATGCTAGTCGACTGCGATAGCCGTTACGCCACGTGGCCGGCTAATACTGCAAGACGTCGGTTTCATTTAAAATATTAGTGTAAATATAACTATTAGGTATTCAATATCATCATCACATCTCACCGCTTCTCTAGCGAGGTAGGCAGAGGAATTTATTTCTTATCATTTATTTCTCTCCTTGTACACGATTTTTGCTTCTAAAACATTTATTCAGTTCCCCATGCTTGCTCTCTTATTTATTGCAATCATCACTAGTCCATCCTTGAAGATCTGGTCTACGTGATTTAGCCATTTGATCCTCGAGCGGCCACGTCTTCGCGTACCTACTTACCAATTCTAACAGCCATGTTAATATTTTTTTCACCCTGTCCTCTTTCATTTTTTCTCAAACCATATTGTTGATTTACATTGTTTCTTGGTTATTACACCAACTTTATTCCAGATTCTTTTCGTATAAGACTGTTTCACACTTTCTTAGACTTTTACTTCTGATATAGTTTTGGAATAAAAGAAAATCCGCTATCACACCATCATTCTATAGGTATTATTTTAGCAATACTTATAAAAGATGTCTCATTCTTCCCCATTTTTTTCAAAATATAAACGTAGGTACATACTAATGCGAAAAATCTTCGTAAAAAAATATATTGTTCAATCTCCAATTGAAAGGAGGATGTATGTAGGTGTGCGTCTAAATTTCATGAATAGATACAAAATTATTGCTTGCGATTAGGACTTTTGTAATAAGTTAATTGTTTTTTTGTTTGCAGTTGTGTGAGCTCCAAAAACAAACCATACACACCTACCTACATTATGTACAAGTAGTGATGTGAGAAGAGAAAATTCTCCGAGTATTTCTCCTCTGATGGAAGAGAAATTTCTCTCCATAATTTCTCTTAGTGGTATTATGACCTTTCTCCCAGTACACGTCGCAGCCAAACTCATTGATCCAAAAATTTGTGGGACTGATTAAGGCCCAAATCAGAGGTTATTAACACTTTTTTTCCATGTACGTACCTGCAATTTTTTTTAACTAAAATATGGGCATGTGGGGTGTCAAACATCAAGATTTTTCATCAGTTATTAGCAGTTTTTTCTATGTAGGTACCTAACATTTTTTTGTTTCCATAATTAATTGTAGCCATATTGGTGATAAATTGTCTCAACATTTGTACATTGTTATTGATTGATTGAATAAAGTATTTATTATTATAACTGTCAAATAAAAAATAAAAAAAAATCTCCGAAAATTCTCTACTTCGAGAAATTTACCGTGAAATTTCTCGGTAAATTTCTCCAAAAATTATTTCTTGAGAATTCCACAACACTAGTATGTATAAGATATATAGGTACCTACCTAAGAGATGCTCTCAGCGTGAGAAATTATAATCGAGAATAAAATTAATATAACTTGGTAAGCACATACATAATATACATGTACATACCTACCTATAGTAGGTAGTGACTATTATTTATTTATTTTCCACAAAGCGTCCGTGCATCGGTATGCCAGTTCTCTTGTCAGATATCTACCTACCTATACTCATGTGTTAGTGTGTGGGTTGCAATGTGAATGCGACTTTACACACGTGTGTGTGTAAGTACATATACCTATATCTATCTAGTGTGCTAGTAGCTGTAGTTTTGTTGATCCCAGCGGGATACGTTCATTTCATTGTACATTCAGCCTTCCAGGATATGAACAATTCGCTATGACGTGCAAGGGGTTTGCATAAATATTGTATTTTAAATAAAAACAAATTTTACGTACCTTCCTATTCTACCAGTAGTTACTTACCTACTTACTTTCCATATACCTAGGTATGCTAACACGTTTTACATGCCTACAAAAGAAAAGCTGTGTATTGTCTGAAATTGTTAAGTAGGTACCTATGCAAAAACGATGAAATCGTGAAATGTTTCAATTTCTTATACAAAACTGAAAATTATGACGACAAGGAGGGCAGAAATTTTAATGTTGGATGTTTTCTTAAATTCATAAAAATATGTGGTTGCTAACTGCATGTTTCAAATCTATAGGTTGTCATCTTTGTGGTATGAAAAATTGAATAGCAGCAAGTCCGTCTCATGGTCAGATTTGCGAACTATGTTTTCTGATAATATCTTATTTGTAATTTTAACACATGAAACTAACATGTAAGGCTTAGAAAAGACAACGTCACCTAATTCGGTAGTGCCCCGGACGGGACTTGAACCCACCTTCCTACCTATACAAGAACCTCGTTTCAAGAACCAACTGAAGACTTATCTATTCAAGAAATCTCACGGAATAATCCTGGCACAACCTTAGTTAGCAAAGAGCGCCCTTGAGGTGGATTTTTTTCATCCAAATAATAATAATAAATATACGCGAGGAGTGCTTTGTCCAATTAAGCTACCGAGCGATTTGCCGAAGGCTCCGATATTCTCTCTTATAAATCCCGATGACAGCTTCACGTATCATTTTTGTTTCTTATGTATACAATATGAATCCAACATCTGTATTAGTCCCGCGAGCAAGTCAGTTAGCGCCATCAAGTATCAGCTGTCCCCGGGGAAGTGTCGACCGAGGCGAGGGCGAGGGTTGCTTAAACTAATACAACTTCACACACTCGCTGTCTATACAGAGTGCCTACACTCACATGCACATGCACATTGCTATACAAGTAAGTATACACCAACACATACGTAGTACTAAGTCCCTACTATTATACATATTAATATTCTATAAAACACACTACATAGCTCACATACCTATTATACCTACATGTACCTATCTATATATATATATACCTTGTACCTACGTACACATACTCAATGCAACGTAGGTACCTATCTACTTATACCTACAATAGATAGATATACCTACCTACACAATGCAACCAAAACGAATATGTATTTTGATAGAGCGGAATAGCTGATGAAAATGGTTCTATTTTTTTTAGGCTCTTATTTAAGTGATCATCAAAAATATACCAAAATCGTCACCAAATAATTCAATATGATCGCCAAAATAGTAGATTGATCATCAAATCGTGATCCTCAGATATTTCTAAATTGAATACAAAACAATAAAACATTTCGAGTTCGTCGGTAGCCTGGAGGTAGAGTCTCGGCCTCATGAACAAGGGGTCCGTGGTTCGATCCCAGGTGCCGGCAAACTCCCCTTTCACGACACAAGCTTTTAGCTTACCTACTGTGAAAGGTGTATAAGGTTGTATTTGGGTTTATAACAAAACCCAGATATATATGAACGATTTTTGTTATTATTATTACAACTAATAATGAGAAGATTTGGCGATCAATCTACTGTTTTGGCAGTCAATGTATTTATTTTATGGTCAAATGTATTTTTTGGTGGTCATAAGTCATGACGAAACATTTTGATGATCGGAATATGAAATATTTGGTGGTATTGTTTTGGTGTTAATTTTACTTTTTTGATTATCGTTTTATTTTTCTGATGGTGACTAGGATCAAAAAGATTATTTGATGATCATTTATATAATACCGTGTTTTTTATAGTGGAGTATCCGATAACGAACAGGTATTTTATTCTTATCCGTAAATTTTCGAATATCGTGTATCTAAAAGGTTGCATTAGTTAAGACTTGAGGGTATAGTATAGTAGTATAGTACAGATTTGACTGCATGCATTTACTTGTAATAAAAAAAAAATGTTTTTACTATACATACCTGAGTACCTACGCAGTAATTTAACCATCTCGATTTATTATTGTTGCTTTTTGGTGTTACCATTTCGATCAAGATAATCAGCTCACTTCAAAAATTTCCTGTCACAAAAACATGTTCGCCTTGTTCAAGGGGAATCTCTTATAATGTGTATATATCAATACATGTCTACATAATACATTTTACAGTACATTAGTATAATCAGGGATAGGGGACTTCAGCAGTATCAGGTTTGTAATGCATAGTACACAGTGTCAGCAGGGCTGTTCATCCCTATAGTAACACACGTACAAATAGTGCAAATGTTGACAAATTTTCTGATTTTCTTTGGTTCTATCATCTGGTATGCATTAATGCATTAAGTAATAACTTGAAAATATTGCATAGGAATATAATATCTCGATGTGATTTCATAAGTAAAATTGCAAGACCCTTTATACTTACATTGAAATTGCTGAAAATCAATTCCTCTAAGATTTTATTTAACACTCAGAGATGAATGCGTGAGTAATAGGTTGCACGGGCGTAGCCAGGTTTTAATCTCGGGGAGAGGGGGGGGGGTTCAAAAAAATAAAACTAATGAAAGTGCATGCAATAACCTTTATATTATTATGAAATATGTAAAAAATGATTATTGATGTTGATATCTCAACTTTTCGGTGGGGGGTGGGGGGGGTAGTGGTGGATACAGATGGGGGGCCTATTAACGTGACTTTGTATGTGACTTGATATTTTTTTTATTACGATAAAAGCAAAGGTAGCTCAAGATATCTTTTGCGCCCCCTCTTGAGTTTTTTCTGAATCCGCCACTGGCTACCCCCGTAGTAGGTTGGTAGAAAAACCTTACCTAACTGTCTTTTCCATTTACAATTGAACACTTATTACTAAGAATGACAACTTTGCCGCTATTTACGGTCGATTTCGGTTATCCCATTACTGACAGTTTCAAAATCTAAAATTTGTTTTATAATATATTATTTTATACAATACTTAGATTTTTTATTAATAGTAATTGATAGAGCGATATACGAGAGGAGTGTAGAAAGAAAGTTGGTGTAGTTACAAGGATAAATGTAAATAAGTTACGATAGTTTGGGCATGTGGAAAGAATGGATGAGGGCAGAGTGACCGAGAAGATATATTTAGCTGAGAGGAATGGTGCTCGGAGACGTGGACGGCCGAAGATCAAATGGCAAGATCATCTAAAGTAAATCCTACATTATGGGTTTTTCCCACCACTTTCCCCTGGATGTTTCAAGAGCAAAGCTCCTATATCATCCAGACTCAACGAAACAAAATAATTTATTTTTTTTCAAGGGAGGGCTCAGGGTTTACCAGAAGGACTCCCCCCAACAAAATCCTCCCTAAAATTACAAAAACCCTTAATGTCCCTTGGAGGAGATACTCACTTCAAGGTTCTACTCACTACTACAATATTCTTACAAACTATATTCTTACAGTTACGTATTGCTACGTACTAAAACTCTTAACCCTAGGGACAACACTTTACAACTTATTTACTAGTCCCATACAACCATTTTGGTATCAGTTAGAGAACATTCACTACACTCATTTTCTTACACCGGGATCAAATTGGTATAAGGGCGCACACTTTTTGTTAAACGGTTCTTAAAAATGGGGAAGGTTAGTCACAGCTACATTCCATATTCCATAGCGCGCGCGCGCGCATCTCAACAAATATCGTGAACACGGAGAAATCCGAACGACAAACGAAAATAAAAGACGACATGTATCGTTGTAGCTGCGTTCTATCTGTATGGTGCATCGTTGTTTTGTCGTAAAATTATTAATGGCGTTGATTGCAGTAGCGTTGTAATAAGTGATAAAGTATTTCGGAGATCATCGTCATTTTGAGTGCGAGATGTTGATTGACTGTGCAGTTTATAAAAATATTCACGAGAAACAAGAACGCCATTTGAATTCTGAAGGTAGGAGTTATTGTTTTATAATTATAATATTTATGTAACTACAAAAATTAAAGAAATTGATACCACCAACTAGCTGGCAAATGATATTGTTAAAATTAGGTTAAAATATTGACGAATCTATGCCAAATTTGTTGTAATAATCCGATAAATTGCATTTTTGAAATGGCTTGGCATTTAGTATCATTATCGCAGGCGGATAAGTGTATGAAATATTAAGATGTATTATTTATTTAAATTAAGATGTATCCGACTCCTTTCAAGGGATATGAATAAACATCTCACCTGGCGATATAAATTAATTAATTACTTACATTTAATAAGTAATACAAATGTGTTCAGAATTTGTAAAGTGAATAAGAAAATTAATTAAATGAAAGATGTTATCTTCTAGTTAGAAGTGTAAAATAGATTTATTAAATTTACTTTGACTACGACAATTATTAAATCCCTACGGGTTAGTTAGATGTATTTGATTTTACACTAATTATGTGATTTTCACTCACGTGTGGGTTGAATATGCAAGCAAGAAGCGCGAGGTTGGCGTGATGTTGATCGTCCAGTAGCAGGCGAAAGAGTGTCCAGGCTCGGGTGTTCACCGACCTCCAACCCACGAGCCTTATCTGATAATGTAACAATTATCTAATCAACGAATAGCGACTCGCGGATTTCGCTTATCATTCTCTTAAGGTCGATGCACACCCGGGACCATAGAAATGTAGCTGCGCTACATACCTTCCCTCCTTCTGTTAAGAATGAAGGTTCAGCCTCATTCCCAAGATATTCTCATTTCTCGCGTATTGCTTGCATATCCACCTTTACAATAAAATCTATATTCTATGTTGTTAGTTCTATTATATATATTTAAAAAAAATTCTTCTGAAGCTCTCATCTCTAGTTGACACAACCCCGTGACTCATCTCTCATCACTTAAGGGCTCCGTGTAACCTGAAAACCAAGATCAAATTAGTGTGCTGTTATTATTCAGCTCTACCTAACTAAATGATGCTATGGCTCGATGGATGAATTTACAATGCTTTATATGAATATGAAATATTTTATTTTTTTCAAAAAAAATGTCTTATCAGACTATGAAATATTTTTTAAAAACTTAAATTGTATAGAACATAGTGACTAGAGATTGCAATTTTCTTTTATAAGCATCTAAGCAAATATTTGATTGCATTTTCCTATGACATCATCACTTGTCTATAGGAAAATGTACAATCGCTGTGTATGTATACACTTTAATATATAAAAATATGAAATTATGCATCTTACAAGCTATAATTATAAGGTTATTATATGAATAACATAATATTATTATGATTGTGATAAGATTCTATTTATGTATTTATTTGTTAAAGAGCAACTATGAAAATTTATATGTAAGCCATCAAAGTAATAAATAAATATTGAAATAATGAATATAAAATTCTTTATATTGAATTATGACAATTTCTACGTTAAAAATTATAGAATTACGTATCTTAAGTATTATCCAGCTTGAAATTTCTTCACAAATTGAACTCTTCGGCCACTCCTGGTAGTCACTCTTGTACCACTTGAGAATGTGGAGGCTTGCTCTGTTGTCTGAGGACTCTGGACTTGTTGATGACTGATCTCTCTGTGATTGGCTGATTGTTGATTTCTCTGCGATTGGCTGATTGTTCTGCACTCTCCTGCGTTGAGTTATTGTTTTCCTGAGGCACAATAGTATCTGTAAAAACTCAAAAATATGTTTGTTTTTATTTTGGTATGATCCACTTGGACAGTCTTCTGTTGTCGCGTGGTTGATGATCCCCTAGGTTATCCGCACCTAGCTCGTGTCGTTCACAAGTAACAGGGGCATACCTTTTCTTGCCGGTGACGGCCACCTCGGTTGTACCAATCCTACCCGTGTTGTTCACAGGATACAGGGGCATGGCTAAACCAGCTTGCCTGTTGGATGACGTCCACCTCGATTCGTACAAACCTTACGCATGATGATCATGGGATAGCAAGAGCATGCTTACCTGTCGGTGATGTTTGTTATTGCCAAAATTGTGTAACTATGCCTTAAGTCTCAGGATACTATGCTGTAGCTGGCACAAATCTCGCCAGACCGGAGATATAACTGTCATGTGTGCAGGTTGTCATCTTTTGCAGTGTGTCATTTCTTTGCCTGTTTGATGCTTCGCTCGCCCTGCTCGCTTCATCGATGTCTGAATTTGTTTTTGTTACGCTGTAAACTAATTACAATACACGCCACAATACATTTACATTAAAATTTAGTAATTATTATGATATAAACTAATATTATTTACTAGAGAGATGTGTCACGTTATCACGTAGTTCAACTGTCAGTTATTCTAGTCCAGAGACAAAGTCGGCTAAATTTAGTGTTGCCCGTTTTTTACTATTATTTCTGATTTTACTATTTCTTTTTTTTTTTGACTAATTCGCCAACCACTGGAGATCGCCGCGCCGCCTGTCGTCATTTAGGCGTACTATCGTTGTACTTTTGTTGATATTACCGAATTTTAATACTCACCGCTGTAGAAAGAAATTATTATGCTTATATGTATGTACTATTGAATAAGATGACTTATGTATATTGACTCTATTACGACTTATTATTATTATTTAATGAAACTACTTCGCGGCGGTGTTTGCTTGCCTACCAACCCATCGGGACAATACTAATTTTCGCATATAAATTTAAAAAGATTTTACGTGTTGTATTTTAACAATATAAAAATGATTGAAATTCTCTATTTAATACAAAAATTAGAACAAATGATTCTACTTTACAAACTTACGCTGGGTCACCATTATCGCAGGTTAATATGAATGGTGATATAAAATAATAAGTTATATTTAATACAGATATTTATCGCTTTAAAGTTAGAATTATGTAAACAAAATTTGTGAAATTTTGTTATGCTGCTATAAACAATTATTAATTCTTAAAGAGTTGGTTAAATATATTTGATTTTACACTAATTATGTGATTTTCACTCACGTGTGGGTTGAATATGCAAGCAAGAAGCGCGAGGTTGGCGTGATGTTGATCGTCCAGTAGCAGGCGAAAGAGTGTCCAGGCTCGGGTGTTCACCGACCTCCAACCCACGAGCCTTATCTGATAATGTAACAATTATCTAATCAACGAATAGCGACTCGCGGATTTCGCTTATCATTCTCTTAAGGTCGATGCACACCCGGGACCATAGAAATGTAGCTGCGCTACATAAGTTTTTAAATAAGATCACGTCGGGGTCACCATTATCGCAGGCGGATAAGTGTATGAAATATTAAGATGTATTATTTATTTAAATTAAGATGTATCCGACTCCTTTCAAGGGATATGAATAAACATCTCACCTGGCGATATAAATTAATTAATTACTTACATTTAATAAGTAATACAAATGTGTTCAGAATTTGTAAAGTGAATAAGAAAATTAATTAAATGAAAGATGTTATCTTCTAGTTAGAAATGTAAAATAGATTTATTAAATTTACTTTGACTACGACAATTGTTCCAATATGGCCACACTCGTTTAATGGACCTTAAATGGTTGTCAAACTGTGCGGCAGTATCTGATATAATTATGTACGTAAATTAATTTTCTTTGAGTAAAAATATTTTTTAATATTTGGTATTTTGATGTTTTTAGATATATGCAATCTTGCAGACAAGACATGCACTGTGAAGGAAGTAGACACTTTTATCCAAAACAGTGTTATTAACCATACCCAACAAAAGTTGAAAATAAAGGCGTAAGTATTATTCATTACACATATACCTATAAGAAATTGAAATTCTTGTGTTTTTTCTTGTGTGTACTGCTTTATTTAATTTGTTATATGAATGATGATGTGCAAGAAGAATAAAACAAATAAATAAATAAAATTACTTGCAAAGAAAAAAGAGTTATTAAATGAATAATATTTTCTATTTATTTTCAGATTAAAACAAATAAGAAAATTGGGACAATAAGAAGATATGCAAATCGAAATGGAAATGACCAATTGAATTAATTAAAACCATTTTTATAAGACACCGTTAGATCATGAAGTGAAATTTGACCAATTTTACAATATCTTGCATCTAATTAGACCAGTCTACCTGCAGGAATTTGCAACAGAAATTACATAATTTATTTCAAAATCATTTTTGTTTATGTACATTAAATTGTTTTACATATGTATGTGTGTGGTTTTTTTTTTTCAATATACTTTCCATTCCATACCGATGTTAGGGTAAGAGTAAAAAAGATGGTAAATATTAAAAAAAATATATATACATATTTCACATTGTAGATAAAACAGGTATGAATATTATATAATTTTTATCACTCATAGAAATGAGTTAACACTTAACTCTGTCAAGATCGAACATTTTAATTTCATCTTGTTCATACCCCTTCTGTGCAATGTTGAGCAACACTGGTATTGTTTTGACATCTGTCAACTTATTATACGACCAAGACCTTGAGATAACTTTTTCTATAACCGCTACTTCTTTGGGTACACTAAGTGTACTAAACATCATTCAGTGCCAATTTGGGTACGACGCGTAGACATTATTCCTTTACATTGTGTTCTTAACATCACGCATTCTCAAATTAGTTGCAGTGCGTAGATATTGAGTGTACATTTTGTCATATAACCTTACACTATAGCGTTTAGAACACGGCGGGTGAACATCGTATGTACAATATGTGTATGGATTATTTTGTGGCTGATATTTTAGTCACGGCGACCGTATTTGGTTGTATGGGGTGTTAGCACAATTAGAAATTTACTTACCACTATACTCACCCTTTCATCTATACAGAATTCTCCTTATAGAAAAGGAAAACAAAGGAAGAAGAGAAAAAAAAATCGCAACCAAGGCTGAAGGATAGTGGACTGTGATGCAATCCTGAGAGAAAAAAAAAGAAAAAAAAAAGGAAAATCCTCCAAGGGGCAAAGTTAAAGTTATTTAAAAGCCATCTCCGATAAGAGGAGTGGACATGCACAAAACAAAGAAAAAGAGGAGTTCAGCGGCTCAGAAAGTATACCAAACAAATCACTCACAAATCCGCGTCCGGGTGTCCGGGTCGACGAAGATCATCCCATTTCAATTTCCATGCTTCCACGAAGACAATAAAACACTTAAAATCCTACGGGACGGCTACGTGTTGAGTACATTGAACAGGAGAACATGCATGAGGAATTCCAGTATGTATGACAGTGTATGACAGTGACGGCAGCGAAAGATAGGTATATGCAAGGATAGAAGGAAGTGGCGCTCCACCCTTTCTGCCTACCCCGTGAGGGAAGCAGCGTGATGGTATGTATGTATGTAGTAATGGATAGACAGAGTATTGAAACTATATATAGTCATTAACTGGACAAAGCACACCAAGCGAAAAGTTTGGGTTGCGAGTTGAAAAATTTATACTCCAAACAACACTACCAGACAAGGTGACATTGTCTTTCTAAATCTTATAATTAATGATAGTTTCATGTAGGAAATTTTCCCTAATAGTCAAACATCGCTTTCTCAGTGGCAACATTGATGTATGCAAGTGAGACGCAGATAATTATGACTAAAGAATGATGAAAACGGCATAAATGCAGTAGAAGAGATCGTTGAGAAGGATGTGTGGTAAAAATCTGAGTAATAGACTAGGTATGTAACAACACTATACGACAAGAATATGGAATCATCATCATCATCATCAGGCAGAAAGCATTGAGCGCTATTAGCTACTATCCTTGTATACCTACACTTGTCGCTTCCGTCATTGTCATACAATGCCTCATGCATACTTTCCTATTCAATGTGCTCACTCAGTAAATGTCCGTCGTGGAGCATCTGGTTTATATGGTCCTGCCATTTAATTCTCGGACGGTCACGTTTCTTAGCACCATTTCTCTCAGGAATTTATATTTTCTTGATCTTTCCCAAGTACCCAAACCACAGTACCTTAAGCATTCGCTCTCATTCTTATTAGGTATTCATTACCCCAGATTTCATTGCACGCTCTTCCCGTATATGACGCTATTATAAGCACTCAGACTTTTACCAGACATTCTTCTATACATTGATCTAATTTCTTTTGCATTTATATCTACCACTTTCATCCTTCTTCAGCCATGTCCAAAGTTGCATTCACATTGCTTCACTTTGCGTGATCGTCCAGAGTGTAAAGGGAATTCACACTTGTTCACTTTCAGTGATCACTCAGGATGATCCTCCAAAATAAAAAGGTGTGAATAGATGTTTCATCAATAGTGATCACCAGCGATGACGGATGAAAGAGATTAGGTACTGCAGATGCATTCACATTGCTTCACTTTGGATGATCATCCAAAGTGTCATCCAAACTGTCAGGGTCAAACATGTTCATCGAAAGTGAACACGCCTATTTACACTTGTTCATCCCATGCTTTCACTGCCATGTCAACACTCACGGTCATGTTTTATGTAGTTTGACGTATTTTCCTAAACAAATCATTGAATAAATAAAAAAAAATAACACTTATTAAAAATTAAAACTACCTAATTGATATAATTCTCGACAGTATGATAATTTTGCATAGGTATGATTCAGACTTTCAATATTTATTCATATTGAATAAGACAAATAATATGATAAAACTTGTTTATGGTCGTTTCAGTGAAAGGACCTTTTATTAAAATTATGTCGGGTGGTAATCACTTTCTTCTGTCATCGCTAGTGACCTGTCATCTGGAACCGTCGTATCGAGGACCTTCGTAAAAATCAATCAATAACAACGTTCAGGAGGACGTCGAAGACATCACTCATCCAACATTGTTTTCCGCGCCCTTGAGATGGATGCTCCACTAAACGGCGCCAAATAAATCATCCAACATACATACATATATACATACATGGATGAGTGCACCAATCTATTAGCTGTGATAGATATATTCAATTCGCAACTATTGTTCGAACCGCACAGTTTACTTTGTTACAAGCAAGCTGACGAAAAGTAACTTTTCGCCAGCCTGATGATGAGAGCGGAAGCTCTTGAAAGCCGGCTCGCGTCCAATAAAAAGTCACCGTGGATATACTACAAATAAGTGTTTTATTTTAATTAATTTATATCACTTTCGGATTGATCTACAGCAGTGGTCTCCAACCTTTGGTCCGCGGTGTGAACATGAAACTCAGTTCTTTTTTTATGTGTCTTCTATTTCGATAGTCCTTAACAAACCGAGGAGATTATGAAATAATATGTCAAAACTTTTCGAAAATATGGCTACCGGAGGGGTAAATATTAAAAGTGTTAGAGGAATCATAAAACTCTGGTAGACCTAAAAAAAGTGCATAAAGGATAACGTCTAAATAATCAATATTTCCCTGTGGTAGATGCAATATGGAGTACAGGGAACTGAAGAACTAAGATTTAGTAATAGATTGCGGTGGCACAAATATTTGTAGTTCAGGATCCTCAGAATTGAGTACTTACGAAGATACCTACAGAAAAAGAAGATATTTATTTATTTATTATTTGCTTTAAGTGCATTGATTACAAACAATTTTACCCATAAATAGGACAATATCAAATACAATCAATACACTGAAGGCGAGTTGATCGCTGAGGTGCATTTTGTTCCAATTAACCCCAATATCTACTAAAATAAAACTACATAATTAAACTATTTTTACTCATAAATTTCATACATAGATTCGTCGGAGATTATGTTGTTTAAATTATAACTTCTATTATTAATTATTGTACCTACAAATTTATGTCTAATTAGTGAGATTGTATGGAGGGAGTTATACCTATATTATATAGTAGGTGCCTATAGGTATAGGTATGTGTAATAAAATTTAATTATTGGTTTCACTCATACTTATTATGTAGGTAGGTACCTACTTATTTTATAAAGTGTGTTATCTATCTAATGTCCAGTAGGAACATAATTTTATAAATATGTTACTATCTACTAGTGATGTAAAGAATATTCGCATTCGCGAATATTCGCATAGGTATTTCGAAGTATTCGCATTCGCAAAAATATGCGAATGTTTTGCGAATATTATTTTGGTAATAAAGTATCGGTAATTCGGTATAAGTACCGGATACTTACCCGGTACACGTAGAAAAAGGTACTGTAAGAAAATATTCTTTAAGAAAACCGAGGAGTTTTGAAATATTTTAAATTTCTATACCATTATGCCATCCTAAAACTAATCATAGAAGGGAAGATTGAGGGCCGTAGAGGGGTTGGAAGAAGGCGGATTTCCTGGCTCCAGAACATTCAGGAGTGGACCGGGATGAGAGGTGTGGAGGAGCTGTTTCGTGCTGTCCGGAACAGGAGGGATTTCTCCCAAGTGGTCGTGAACGTCGGGGGGACCCGACAAGACACATAGAGAAGAAGAAGATACCATTTTGAAAATTCGGCGACGGGGGGGGGGTAGAAATTTTAATGTTTGAACAATTGTAGAAATGTAAACAAATCAATATTCGCTATTCGCATTCGCGAATGTCGGCAACAAATATTCGCATTCGCATTCGCGAATATCTAAAATCACACATTCGTTACATCACTACTATCTACTATCAGATCACGGCATATCCTACAAGTGGGGTAGTCAGCAGACCAACTGCATTCAATAAACATGCAATTTTTCCTCTCGTGCCAACATAAAAATAAAAGATTCAGGATGGGCGGCAAACCTCATCGCTAAATACAAGATATAAAATGTCTTATTTAATTGTTTTTTTCTACTTATTTTAAACTTGCCTTGTTATTAATTACTTACCTGTGTACACTATTATTATAATGATAAACAGGGATGTCACAATGTTTTACACATCGTAATTTATTTTGAGGACAACTCACAAATATTTTATACTTCTAGGTAAATGCCTAATAAGGCAGCAATAGAGGTTTAACGTAGGTACGTTGGTGCAGAATCGCCCAAAATGATTTTCTTCCACCATGCTCTTCCGAAAATCCGAAAGGAGAGCTAAAAGCAAAAAAAATATACCATTGAATGGATTATGTGTAACTATTATTAAAGAGCCCAGGGTACCTAGACAAATTGCATTTGGCGATCGACTACAAACGAACTTTTAGAGAATATACCATAACATTTTATTTATTATGTACATTGTAGGTACATTGTCGAAAAGACGAAGCGAAAGAAGTATGTAAGGATAGATCTGTTTGGCGTTCCGTTCTCTCTGCCTACCTCACTTGGGACACGGCGTGAGGGTATAGTATAGTATAAATTTAATTAAGTTGCTTTGGTAATTTTACAATAATCATTAATTGAGAACATCATTATATTTTATGTATTACCTATGTTTACCTACGTATTTATACAAGTAATTAATTTATTAAATTTTAATCATTGCTCATGAAAGAGGTTTGAATATTTCAATTATTATATTAGCTGGTCTGTATCAATGATTATACCTATAAAATATATCCTACTTGGTATTTAATTAAATTTTCGTTTTGTGGTTATAATGATCTCATTTAAATATGTATTGAAGTAAATTATTTGAAATATTCTAAAATTTAAATTAAAAAATAATGAAATAAAAAGTATAAAAATTATCGCAGCCCTAAATTACCCACTCCGTAATTTACAATCCACCAACCAAGAATACGACAACTTCAGATGTAAGATAGAGAGGTAAATATCGTGAGAATCATGAGTCGGAGTGGGAAGATGGTATACTTTATTCAAAGTCTGGCAACATTGCCTTATAAAGTCAAAAGATACCGCAAGACTTTTTATTACTCGGTGTTAAAAAACTAAAATACTTCATGACAATTCAACACGGTTCATAAAAATGTTTAAGTATTTGCTAGAAATATTATCAACGGCCCCTTTTACGATTGTAAACTTTTGTATAGCGCTATACTTCTAGCTGTATGATAATTGTCATCTTTGTAGATTTCATTTTAAAACTGTTTTGGACTACGCATCACTTTTTCAGTTCTATGTGAATGAATAACAGTGTACACTCAGATAAAAACATAGCTTCATGTAAAATAAAAACTTTTTAGTAGGTGTCTTATTTTATACTCCCCCTCTTGTTGTAGTTATTTTGATATGAATATAGATCGACAGCCACTTTTAAAAAACATAAATTTAATTGTGCATACAAGAACCGAGTTGCTGTACGACTTTGATATTTGTGTCCAGCTGCAGTAATGCTATTTTAAAATGCAATGGATTTTCTGTATAAGTAAGATTTGCAAAACGACAGTGATTTGAAATAATCGCAAATGTTCCATACTTTTATGTCAATGACGCTGACCTATTCCCATTTATAGTTTATAGTTACAGCTTACTGCTCACTTCATAAGTGATGTAAAGAGTTGAAATGCCTTCCATTAATTTATTCATTCTATTGACATTAGTTACATTTTATATAAATAATAATATCTAGAAGTATTTTCTACGCATTAGTATATATATATATATATATCTAAATAGATCGAAATAAACAGAGAAGTCTAAATAAAAAAGTAGGTAGTTTAGATTTGCTTACATGGTATTATATAGCATCTTCTTCTTCTCGTGCCGTATCAGGTCCCCCCGACGTTGGCAATCACTCTGGCGAAGGCCTCCCTATCCTGCGCGACCCGGAACAGCTCTCTCACATGTCTCATCCCGGTCCAATCTCTTATGTTGCGCAGCCAAGACGTTTGCCTTCTACCAGGACCACGCTGCCGCTCAATCTTCCCCATCAGTTGCTGGAGCAAACTATACTTATCGCCCCGCAGAACGTGACCCAGATATGAAATCTTACGGACCTTAACGTCCTTTAGCAGCTGTCTACTGCAATTGGCTCTTCTCAAAACTTCCGAGTTGCTGACCAAATCTGTCCATGGTATGCGAAGCATTCTACTGTGCAACCACATCTCGAATGCCTCCAACCGGTTCATAGTGTGCACTTTCAGGGTCCAAGTTTCCGAGCCATACAGCAGTACAGACCACACGTCATATCACTTCAACATTCTCTGCCTGAGTTTCAAATTTATATTGTCATTGCAGAATATTGATCTCATTTATAGCATATCAAATTTAATTTGAAAACAAATTGATAAAACATTATCGCCTTTCTAAGGTAATCAGCTAAAACTTCGTGTATGTATCCAAAATTTAACATACGCAAGTAGGTAGGGTAAGGTTGCTCAAGTCGTACCCCCTAAGGAAACAATGCTATAATATTTAGTGCAATGAAAATAAAACAAATTCATCTGCATATATTAAATCTTCATTTAGTTGCCTTTTAATCGACAATCATAGAAATTTGAAAATATTTTAACAAAATAGGTATTTTAACGATTTTCAAAAATATACCTTCGGTACGATTAAGGCGCCTAGTCGCCAAAGTCGTACCACCTATAGCCTTAGTCGTACTTAGAAAATATACCTTTTGAACACTTTAATAAATTATACCTATAGAAAAATACTCAATAACCAAATATCATATGAATATCTAAAAAAATATAAACAATGCAGTCTGAGATCAACTTAAAACATTTTTTTTTGTCAAACCTAATTATTAAGTGAATAACACATAGAAAATAGAATTATCATATCATAAAAAAAAATCTTCTACGGGATTCATTAAATCCAATTTCTCCATTCCGATGTTTCTGTGTTCGATGTTTCAGTGATATAAGAAAGGAGTAAAGGAATGTGGAATGAAAGTTGGTGTAATCACAAGGATGAATGTAAATAAGTTAAGATGGTTTGGGCACGTGGAAAGAATGAATGAGGACAGAATGACCAAGAAGATATATTTGGCTGAGAGGAATGGTGCTCGGAGACATGGACGTCCGAGGATCAAATGGCAAGATCATTTAAATCAATTCCTACAGGACGGTCACGTGTTGAGCACATTGAACAAGAGAGCATGCATGAGGAATTGTATGACAGCGACAGAAGCGAAAGAAGTATGCTATGATAGAAGGAAGTGACGCTCGATCCTTTCTGCCTACCCCGCGAGAGAAGTCGAGTGAAGGTATGTATGTTTAAAGCTTCGTCCATGTCCTCCTGCATCCAAGTACTTTCTCTTCGCCATATTTAGGTATTACCAACCTGAGTTAAGTAAATTATTAAACAATTTTCTTAATACCTAAGTCGTACCGGTACGAGTAAGGATTTTTGCACAGGTACGACTTAAGCGCCGGGGTCTTCTATGTTTAAAACTAAAACCACTGACGTAACCTCAAAATGTAGTACCGTTTGAATATGCGTAAACCATTGCCAGATAAGTCTTACAAATAGACGTAAACAAAGAAAATAGGTAAGTATCACATTCCTGCCATAAAAAGCTTACAAATGAGTCAAAATATTTAATGAAAACTGTTCAAAAACTTACTTTTTCAATATTTTTGCTTCAGGAAGCCGGCCGGCCGCCCACTTTTTTACGTTCGCTCACTCAACTAAAAAGTTCAGATTGACGACACTAGATGGTGAAATTTATAACTATCAGATAAGATATTGTCGGGGTACGACTTAGGCCGTGGTAGACTAAAGCAACCTTACCCTACCTATATTATTTAATCGAACACTTTTAAAGACATTAGAAGCGATTTTATATAATAAACATTAATGAGGCGTCAGATTGCAATTACTGATATGCCAAGTTAGGTTAGTCTAGTTATAAGGTGAGTGGTGAATGGTGATATGGAAAAAAATAAAATTTTAAAACTGATTTACAATAGGAACAACATCCATTTCGAATGAATGTCCCAGCAAGAAAACATTTGTACCGATTCGGTTGACACAACAATTAATGGCGAGATCATATTTTTATATGTAGGTGTAGGTAGGTACTTACCTATACCTAACCTTTTTTAATATAGGTACCTGGTACATAGTTACATACTATCACGCAGCTTCTCTCGCGGAGTAGTCAACAGAAAGGATAGAGTGCCACTTTCTCCTGTTCTTACACATGCATTATTCCTCTATTAGATCCATTCAACTGCTTATACCTACATGTTCTCTTCTTCATTGGACTCAGGACTTGTTCGATTTAATTCTGAGTCGGCCACCTCTCCGAGTGAGTATACCCTTACGAATAAGAACCAGACAATAAGTTCTATTGCGTAACTCCTGTTGCGTTTCTTCAACATTCGTGCCCTTTAGGAACAATTCGTTAGGTTCTGTAAGTTATTTCGCAGGTGTTTCATGTTGATTTCTTATATCTCCGAGTTTCCAGCAAACGTAACATCACCATCTCAGGAAATGGAGGAACAATATGAAACACTCGAATAATCATTATTCAAACCCTTGGAAGCCGCAAGGCTTTATACCGGTGTGGCGCGGAGGCTAACGCACTTGCCTTTGAGTCACGAGGTCCCGGATTCGATTCCCGGCCAGGGCAAAATGAAGAATGACCTTTTTCAAATTGTCCTGGGTCTGGGTGTTACATGTATATGTGTTCAGTGCATTGTATATATGTATGTGTATCGTCGTGTTAGTACCCATAATACAAGATTCATATCTTAGTTTGGGACTAGCTCGGTCTGTGTGAATTGTCTATACATGTTATGTTATGTTATGTTAATTTACGTATAGGAAGTTGAGCTTTATTAAGGTATTCAAGTGACATGATTGTGTCACTTAGGTATAGGTACCTACGCCTACATTGGTAACAGTGAAATAAAAATGAAAAACCAAATGAATAAACGAGTCGTCAAATACGAAGTCGTGAGGAGATAAATTTGTTTTCGACGAGTGTTATCTATCTATCCATTTTAACTTTCGGCGATGTAGCTCCATCTAAAATTTCTCTGTATCACTAATTTACAGCGAATTATATTGTGTTCGTATTTCCTGAAGGTTGTGTACCTATAGCACCAAAGTTTTTAAAAAATCTCATATTTTGCTGTGATTAACCTTTATATTTACCAAACTAACTAAAGATTGCTAAACATTAGGCAAAACGAGTTAACGTCATAAAAAGAGTTACCTACCACCTTATATGAAGACGACCTAAATTATCGAACATGGAAAATAATTGTAGGAGACTGCAGAAGAAAAAAAACGGAGTTGATGAGTTTAAGTCTCCTGCAGAACGAGCTGTTGCATTGTATGTTATGTTATGACTGTGGCGTTGGGCAATACATGTCACCCTCACTGGAGTGTTCTCAGTATCAAGTCACATTCGCAATGGGATAAGTATATTTTTAACCCTCCACCAACTGATGTCCAAGTGGCTTAATATAATATACATGGTCATCATACATGAACAGTTTTTACCTGTGAGGAGGCTATGATTGCATGTTACAATAAATCCGTAAACCTTATTCGAGAATAGTTCCTATTAAACTTTTTGTCAGTTGGTGCTAAATAAACCTGAAATAAAAATAATAAAATAAGCGGTAATCGACGATGGGCGTTCCAAGGTAGGTATAAAGTTATATTATCAATTAGCAAAAAAACTTTCAATTATGAATGAAGAGGCTTATTTCCTCCCTGTGTACACAACTTAAATTTAAAGGGTGAAACAAAAATGTTAACACGTGAGTATTTATGGAATCAGATGTATTTGTATATTTATTATATAAATGCCTAGGTTACTAATTATAAAAGCATTGAAACTATGCAAGTATGTACTTACTTACCTATACCAACATACATAATTATGTATGTAGGCACGATACTCACACGAGGGGTGAACGTGATTGCGATGTAGCTACCTACCTATGTGAATAGGTGAGTTAAATTATTATTATTACTATCCCCGTGTTATATTATTTGGAGCAGACATTCAGAAGTAACTATAGGCACTAAATGTAGGGACCGACTTGTATAAAGAAGAGATCACAATAATTATAATCCTCATAAAAATATTTTAGTCTGTTCACATACCTATGCACATGCAATTTGTTTACCTTTATATAGGTATCTTTTCTACATAATGTAGTAATTATTATTTACTAGAAAAGAAGGTAGTAACAGTTATGATATCTTCTTCTTCTTCTCGTGCCGTATTAGGTCCCCCCGATGTTGGCAAAGGTTGGCACTCTGGCAAAGGCTTAATCTCTATCCTGCGCGACCCGGAACAGCTCCCCCCGTGTCTCATCCCGGTACAGTCTCTTATGTTGCGCAGCCAAGACGTTTGCCTTCTACCAGGACCACGCTGTCTGCTACGATATGAAATGCATGACTGCAAAATATTTTGGTCACAAAATTTCCAGGACTCAACTTACACTGAATAAAACTATCTATCTATTTATCTATCTATCTTAACCCTTACGCCATGTTTCAGGTGGGGTACGTAGGCAGAGAGAACGGAACGCCATTTAGATCTATACTAACATACTTCTCGATTCCTCCACATTTATCCAGTTTCTCATACATGCAGGCCATTTCTCTTAATCAACAGGCAGCCTTCCTTGAGAATTTGATCAACGTGATCAAACCACGCATCTCTTGGACGTTCACCTTTTCTCACATCCTCTTTTTCAGATATATACATCCTCTTCGTCATTCTCTCATCGTGCATTCAGACTTTCTATCCAAAACACACCTCTCACATCCGCTTGTTCTCCTGATATCCTCATTCTTCACTCTATCTCGCAACGTTTTATTAACCATTCTTCTCAGTGATCGCATCTCCACACCATTTATTCCATTTACGTCCTTCTTCAACCACGTCAAGTTTCACTTGCATTAAACTGCATCGGAAATTTCTAACTTTTCGTCGCTAATTTTATTGGATCCAACGAAGTAACTCTGGACAATACGAGATATAGTCCAGAGTTACTTCGTTGGAACTTATTTTTTTTATTGTTTATTGTAAATAATATTGTATTGTGTACCTTCTTTGGAAATAAATATATTTATTATTATTATTATTATAGATGAATATCATTCATTACAAATGATCAATATAAAAAGTCTAGTCCCTACTCACCAATATTCTCTTCGAAAACTTTCACCCATTGATAATGCTCCTGATCTCCTGAATAATTAAATTATATTTGCAGGCATTTATTTTCCGATAAGTTTTAGAGACCTATCAGTAGATATTTTATCAATTCAAATAAAACATTATCTTATTTCTTTTGTGCTATTTTTGTAATTGTCAATGTGGATGCATGTATAAAATATTTTCCGAATAAATGAATACTTACAATGAAAACAAAATACACTTAATTTTTTATTGTGTTTGATCTGTAGTTTTTTAAAATGTTTTTCAAATTATTACAGATTAATAAGCATTGTTTTTTTTAACAACAAGGAAAATATCAGTTTCCAGTATTTAATTGAATTGAATGGGAATCAGATAAATGCTTTGATGTGTGCAGTGATTTAGGTAGTCTTAATATCAGAGAATGAAAGAAATTTACAAGAGATTGTTGCGAAGACGAAAGTGCTGGTGTTTGATAGAAAGAAGGAAAGAATTATTTGTCAAATAAAGATTGACGATGAATTCTTAGAGCAAAGGTATATTTGGGAGGTCTATTTGCGAGGGATGGAAGATACGATAGGTAAAATCGATCCATTGTTAGCAGTAGCAATGTGTCGAACCTGACATAAATGCTGGTGCACAATACCATTCAGGTACCGACACTTATGTGTGCAAGCGAAACATGGACGTGGTTGAAGGAGGACGAAAGTGGAATAAATATCAGGAGAATGAGTGGATGCGAGAGAAATGTTCTGGATCAAAAGGTTTAGAAATCTGAAAGACAATAGTTTGTCATTTTTTACAAAAGTTCAAATCAATAATTATTAGTGACGATGGCTTTCATTGCTCTGAGAGCGAAGCCGGGTACGAAGTTAGTATAAATTTAATATAATAATAATATTATGTGTTTGGTAGGGGCGCCCCTTGCACCCTCCAACGTCCCCTGTTATTGACGTTCATTAAATTGATGTTATTCTCATAACAATCCATCTACATCTCACTCCGCACTATAGGCACTACAGACTACAGTATAGCTATATAGAGTACACAGAGTAGATACTTACCTACAGATTTATAGGCATACAAATACAAACATAATTTGATTTGGTTAATTCCTCATAATATTAATGGGGGACATGTTTCCTATCAACTGGAATAATAACTATCACAATCATCTTCTTAAAATCTTTTCACTTTCACAGTGCTCACATATACTACTTACTTCACTTTAATATCTGACATATCTAGGTACGTACTTACATTTTAGTTATCTACTATTTGTTAGAACCATAGTATTTTTTTCTTCATTTGTAATTGTTGCGTTCGGTATGACAATGAATTAAAAGTTTTTTTCTGATGTCACCATGCCTGCACACAAAAAAAACTCCCGGTAAAAGTTCTCGTTCAAATATATGATAAACTTATTCAGAAATTAGAACCTTAGTTTTCGATTAAGAGTAACACAATCGAAAGAATCGTGAAAATAATAGGTAGGTACGTATATAGAACTTCTCCGAAATTCTGTAGTCTGGATAAAGTTGTAGAAGGGGAGAAGGATCTTTGTTTAGTGGAAAGTTACGGTGCAAGGAGCAGGGTGAAATCAACAGAGGGTGTAAAACTTCTGAATGGAGGGAGGAAATGGGGCGCCGGTAGTCTGGTGGTTCTGTGGAGTGTATGAATGGAGTTTGGGGAAGGTGGAGGAGAGTAATGTAGGAAGTGAGGAAAGTGGCCACATCAATCAATCAAATGGTGAGCAGAAGACCAACAGAGATTTTATTTTTACTGCTATTATATGAATGATGACGGTGAAATGTACCTACTATTTTACGGCGTGTGGAAAGTTTTCCATTGTTAATGAGCTGACAGACTAATATACCTATTTTAATCTCCTTCTTTCTCTCAATGAAACAAATTTGAGTTAGGCACCTATGTCAATTTTTATTTCCGATGGTTTCTGCTTCCAAAATGTAGAAATAAAATTATAGTAGGTAGGTATTTTAACTAAAATATCTATAATTTCATCGAATAAAGGTGTGCGTTCCTAATAGAATCTACTTACAATTTATTAAAGTTAGATATTATTTCAAATACAACCAAATTTTCGTACTAGCAATATTATAACGACACATTGATTGTTTTGGAAAAAATCGATTAAGTTAAAATGAGAGATACTTTCCGGTAAGATGTAGACTGTAAAAGACGTTTATATTCGGAAATAGAAACAGTAGAACATCAAACAACTGAATAGTACAGAAAACATTCGATAGGATCAGAAACAGTGGGAAAATGGAATCAGTTGCTAATATGTGAAACATGACATGCAAAAGTACAATGAATGACATTATACTCTGTACATTATCTGCCTCACAAGGAATAAAGCCCTATTTGAAAACAAGCGAACATCTATCTATCTATACCCTCACGCCGTATAGATAGATAGATAGATGTTCGCTTGTCCCAGGAGGGGTAGGCAGAGAGAACGGAACGCCATATAGATCTATCCTTACAAACTTCTTTCGCTTCCTCCACATTCATCCAGTTCCCATACATGTTCGCCGATTTCTCTTATTCAACACGCGTCCGTCCTTTAGGATTTGATCCACGTGTTTAAGCCACGTGGTTCTTGGACTTCCGCACTTCCTCACACCTCCTCTTTCAGACAAATACATCCTCTTCGTCATTCTTTCATCTTGCATTCGCTCAACATGTCCAAACCATCGTAACTTATTTACACGCATTCTATCCGCCACACTCTTCTTACATCCGCTCATTCTCCTGATATCCTCATTTTTTCTCAAGGCCATCCACTCGTTTGCGAGTGATTTAGATGATACTCGTATCCTCATTCTTCACGCTATCCCGCAACGTTTTACCAACCATTCTTCTTAGTGAACGCATCTCCACGGCATTTATTCCACTCTCGTCCTTCCTCAACCACGTCCAAAACAAGCGAACAAAGAACGAATAATGCCGATTTCATAGAGTAAAGGAAGTAGGTGCTTATTCATTTCACAAATTTCATTTCATCTATGTATTCATGTTTCATCTATATAGGTAGGTACCAATCTATGGAAGCTTTATATTATATCTTTTCATCCATACAGTATATTTTGTAGTACCTACCTACCTTATAAAATGAAATATCTTAGTAGGTGTAACTAGAAGATGATTATTTCATCAAATAGTTGATTGATTAGGTACAGGGTACAGGTACCTACTTCTCAATTCACCGTTGGGAAAAATTACTACCATTGCTATATCTGTAACTTTTATTATAAATGACAACCTTGTGGGTTGTGGGCTTAGGGTAATACAGTATATATTATAGCAAATCGTTAAATTATGAATAAATGTTGAGCAGGTTAATGCATTGTTTATATTTTGTGATTTGAATATTCTTCCTGTTCATATGTTTAATCAAATGTTATATAATCCGAATTAAGTAAATAAAATTCAGGCAAACTCGCCTTTATTTCTGATTTTTTGCAGACTTATTTATGCATGATATAAACGTTTTTGAAAAGTTTTACTACCTACTTCGAAATAAAGCCTCGGTAAAGACTCGGTAGTTATAATAATATAAATTGCAAACTTTAAAATTGGAGGAGAGACAAAGAACTGAATAAAACTAGTTGCTTGAGGAGTTGCTACCTACATAATAAAAGGTAGGTATGTATAGGTATAATAAGTAGATACATGAGTAGAGATAGGCTGTATAAGTTACTATACAGTACGGTAGAGGTGTCGGACGTAATTATGTCCGTACAAGGTATTAATTAGCGGTTAAAAGGTGCTAGGTATCTAATTAATGTGTATATACCTACTGTATAGTTACACTCTATACTACATATAGGTACCTACTATCTACACGTACTAACTATGTGTATACATACTCGCATAATAATAATACGGACGATTTATATGTGAAGCCGTTTAATCATCCGTGGCCATCTCAAAGGCGCTGTGACTTATCATGAGCCACTGCATTACTACCTAATGTCTTCAAAGTGCTCCTGAATGTAGTAGCAGACTGGTTTTGCTATATGTCCGCTGATAATCTGTTCCAGGCAGTTGACCTCGCGACGCCAAAGCTCCTTTTTGCGAATTTGGAAGTGTTTACCCAGTTGGGTTTGTATCCATGTAGGTAAGTATAGATAAATCACAAATACCACTGATGATATGTGCAATGTTATTTACTTGTAGAAGAGTTGAAAATTAAAGAGTTTTTCCGTAATGAAACTCAAATGAATCAAGTGTATCGTGACTTTTTCATAGAAAAATATTTTTTTTTAAATGAGAAGAGTAGGTACATAAATTCATAATTGGTAAATGTTATGTTGCAATCGAAATCAAAATCAACTCTGATGTTATGAGTATTACGGATTATTTACTAATTACATAACTAATAATTTTCTTTGTGCATCTATCAATTTGGAGTCTGAACGGGTGTGCAATGCGCAATATATATATGAAGGGTACAGGTGAAAATCAAGCGATGTCACATTTTTACTTTTTTTTCTTGACAATGCCATTTTCTGTAAACATAGTAGAACGAAATGCCGAAACACACATTACAAGAAAATGCATAGACACTGAGCAATCGCCTGTCAAAAATATCGGCACAACACAAAAACAAGCAAGATCCAGGCAAAACAGGATAAAAATAATTATGCATTGTCCATGTATACATTTGACATTGACAGCTGTTGATATCACATGATTATGTTAGTGTTATAGGAACATGGCTATTATAAACCAAAAATTGCCATGTGAAACTCCTGATGAGTGGTTCAAAGTTATTCATGATGTCAAAGGCAAAATTTTAGGATATCCAGGCTCTGGGGAAATTTTGTGGGCCTGAAGCTCAAGAATTCTTCTCTTTAATTACATATTACGATGAAAATTTAAACAAAAAAGAAAAACATGCAATGTCCATGGACATGGACATTGCATGTTTTTGCTCTGTAATTTTAGACCTTAGCTTAGATTTTTTTTATTTTTGTACTACTAGATATAATAAAAGTAAACTTTTTCAGTTTTGTATAATAAAACAGATGTATGTGCTCAATAAATACAAGCATTTTCATTTAATTCATCGATTTATTTTCTTTATAGGGAGGATTGAAGTCTTTAATTGGCATTTTCTCAGTTCGTTTTCTCTGTGACATAGCATATTCTTCCCCTGTGCCCTTCAAATGTTTGAGAAGGTGTTTTCCCAGAGCATATTATATATGTAAAAGTATCGCTTTTGGGTACTCTATGTACCTTGAAAAAGGCTTTTAGTTGGTCTTGAAAGAGGCCGTTGGCTTCTGCCCGACGTTTCGTGCAGGATTCAAGCTGACATCAGCTGGGGCGTAGAGGGGCGGTGGCAGGCGTCGATGAGCACATCGACGTCTGCTGCCTTCACGACACCAAAAGGAATATGAGACTGGCAAAATAAGAAAAGGGAATACTTCAGCCTAGAATGCCTAGATTATTAGATAACATAAAACAAACTGTAACAGTGATATGGATTCACGTGTTACAATTGCATGGAGAGGACGACATGTATAATAGTTTATGTAATTACTTCAGCAAGTAACTTCAATACATACCAACATACATAATAATAGTATTTTATAAAACGTGATTTCATAACAAATCAATGAAATCACGACTTCGTCGGTAGCCTGGCGGTAGAGTCTCGGCCTCGTGCACATGAGGTCCGTGGTTCGATCCCAGGTGCCGGCAGACTCCCCTTTCACGACACAAGCTTTTAGCTTACTGTGAAAGGTGTATAAGGTTGTATTTGGGTTTATAACAAAAACCCAGATATATCTTTTTAAAAAAAAAAATGCACGTGTTGGATATAGAGATTTGGATGGAAATGGGTTCACGTGTTACATTTAGGTATACAAAACACTTATAGGTAAGTGGGTTGCCTCCCCAGGACGTCAACATCTCCTAGACACTAAAAAAATCTCTGTCGCTGGCACCAACATAACACCATTGCGTACTATATCCGTTCTCGGCGTCTTACTGGATGAACCACTCTCCATGGAGGCCCAAGTATCCAGGACGGTAAGCACATCCTTTTCCATATTCGTCAACTGCATCTCGTATCCAGAAATTTATCTGTAGATGCAGTAAAAAGTTTGATCGCCGCCTTTGTCATCTCTCGTCTGGATTACTGCAACATCATATACACAGGACTGCCCCAGACTCTTCTCAATCGCCTTCAGATGGCTTTTAATGCTGACGCCAGGACTACTTACAGAGAGAACAAGCGTTGCCACATCACACCACTTCTAAAAAATCTACACTGGTTGAGAGTCCCAGAGAGAGTGGAGGTTAAATTGTGTCTCATTCTTCACAAGGCCTTATGCGACACGGCACCCACATGTCTCACTGAACTCTGTTCCATTGACGAAACTCCGAGACGACCACCACAACAGACGAAATCGTGAAATCCAATGTGTCGAACACCTCCAAATTTGCAGAAAGGAGCTTCAGAGCCGCCGCGCCAACTGCCTGGAACAGACTGCCCACTGACCTAAGAGAAAATCAGTCTACCATCACATTTAGAACCAAATTGAAGACGCTGCTGTTCGGGAGAAGTCACGGCGCCCTTGAGATAGTTACGGATCATTAAACGGCACCACATATAAATAGTCCGATTATTTTTATTATTACTGTTCACTGCTGAGCATATTTCTCCAGGCATCTCTTTCTGACTTCAGCTTTTTGAAATCAGCCACATACGATTTTTCTGTTATCATTAGATTATCGTGTGAGAGGTCTCCCACCACTACTTGACCTCCTCAACTTTGTCTTTATTTCGTAAACCTCAATAATTCCCAATCTTCCACTTATCTCTGTGTATCATATTCTATGGGACAGTTTTTATTTGTAGTATGGCTCTTTCATGTTTTATTTGTGCTATGCTATGTATGTGGAGCTGCTTATCAGTTTACATATAAGACGAAAGGTGTTAATTATTTGACAGTAGAAATAAATGAAAGGCTTTGCCATCTTACTCTTATGTACCAATCTAATAGATAAAACATAGATAATATGTGTAATTGTGATTCTCAGATGAATTTCGGGTCGGCCGGGAGAAATCGTGATAAACCCGCCTTTTGCTACTAGGTACCTACCTACTACTACTACTACTACCGTCTACTATCCCATCACGGCATATCCCACAAGTGGGGTAGCCAACAGACCAGTCGCATGCAATAAACATGCAAGCTGTCCTCTCCTTGCCAACAAAAAATTAAGTCATTCAGAATGGGTGGCAAACTACATCGCTGAATTTAAGATATAAAATGTCTTTATCATTTCGAACACCTACCTTTTTACAGAACACCCGAAAACTCACGGGAAAGAGTGGTAGACCAATTCTTTGGCGGGTGCTCCACGCCTTTTAGCGTTTGTGAATACAATTTATGCATGTACACTTAATATTCTTTTGCCAATAAAGTTTGATTTTATTGGATTGCTTATTTATTCAGATCTTTACATTTATTGACACGCTGTGTAGAACACACAGGCACACCAATATTATGTAGCTATCTACGTAGATGTATAATTAGGTAATATCTCGTTATACTAAAAATAATTTCAACATTATGAAAACACTCAGAATATTATCATGTAGTAATAATAATAATAAGACATCACATCACATAAGTAATGCATGCAAACTACCAACATTAATAAATAATTGAGCACAGTGCCAACAACATAACATGCTGATAACAAAAACAAAACGACGTAACCACCAACAATCTCATACAAAGTTACAACATTTTGTTTCTGTTATATAGCGTCGCTTGTTACGTTCTATTTTCAAATGGTGATTACCAACCTACAAAACAAAAATAAGTTGAATGCCTCGGTGAATTACAATGAAGTACCGTATTTACGTGGCTGCTCTTGTATAGAAATGAGCTGAGGAGAATGAGATACTTACTTGTTGGTGTTACAGCGGGAGGGGCCGGGAGAAAGGGACGCGGGAGAAGGTAATTCAATGAACCAAAGACGTAGAGTGATGGTATAGCATATCTTTTATTCTATTTTTTCATTTCTTTTCGTTCGGTTTTTGTACGATGTATTTATGTGCCTACCGACTTTATTTATTTATTAATAATGCACTATCGATTCATCTAATTGAGTTTTCATTCGACTAGATCGCATTGTTTCATTTTATACATACCTATAGAGCTAACAAGTCCTACTTCTATGACAGGGATTTTGGTGTTGCAAGACAGGTTATCTGGAGTCGATTCCCCGAGGACTTAATTATATAGGTGTTTTGTATAATACTTTTTAATGTAAAATAAACTTTAAAAAAAAAGATTAAAATAATAGTTGCTCCATAAAAGTCTTAAAGAAGAAAATCGTGAACTTAAATCGTCACTGGTTTTATATTAGGATCTGCGTGTAATTTAATTTAGTATCACAATAATATATTAATTAAAAACAATAATTATTTGTAAATTATACCGTCACTACACCACTGGGTACACTTCTACAAGTCGCCAGTTTACAAACGAGCCCACCCGAACTGCTTCGTTGCTACACGAACGGTCATTAGCCAGGGGGCCCGGTGGGGAAAGGAGATAGGTCTCAGCTGTGCAGTATACAGAGAGTAGTTAGCTAATACTCTTCTATACTGTGGACTTATTACTTACCAATGCAAAACAATACAAGTACATTGTAATGCCTCGAAATCTCTTGAAACATTTCCCAAGTGTTTGTAATGGAAAGCATCTTGGGAACTTGGGAAGTATAGTATCTTGGGAAAATAATTGGTAAATTGCGATATATTCAGCATTTGAATAATAATGGCAGAATGTATGAAAACACTGGTATTTCTTTGATACCTATCAGTTTATAATTCATATAACTTATTAAATTTATTCAATACCTATTAATATGGACGATTTGTAGGTAGGTATATGGCGCCGTTTAATGATCCGTGACCATCTCAAGGACGCCGAGACTTTTCTTGAACGGTAATGTTTACAACTTGCTACTGAATGTCCTCTCTTAATTTTGTTTATGTATTATTTTCTTAATAAATTTATTCACTTCCAAAAGAGACATTGAAGAGAGAAGTAGTAGATATAAAAGGAACCCACGACGGCTGTTTTGGCCGGCCGACCTTTCAGGCCTTCCCAATGGCCCACTCATGAGGACAATTTTGATTTGAATGTGCGAATAAGTAGGACTTAACGACTCCTGAGATATCCAGGTGTGAGGTTGGTCTCTCTTCAATACTACTGAATCTGGCAGTAGACTGGTTCTGTCATAAATCCGCTGGTAGTCGGTTCTAGGCAGTTGGCCCCACGACACTGAAGCTCCTCTCTGCGAATTAGGAAGTGTTTGCCCTGTTGGGTTCCACAGGTTTGTTGACAGCGGTGGAAACTGAGCACAGTGGTCGCCTCAGAGTTTCGTCGACGGAAAAGAGTTCATTGAGATATAGTGGACCATTAGGCACCGTTTTAACTCCACTCTCTCTAGGACTCTCAGCCAGTATAGATTCTTAGTAATGGTGTGATGTTGCAACGCTTGTTCTATCTGTAAATGGCCCTGACGGCAGTATTAAACACTGAGAAAAATATTAACGAAATTTCACAACGAATCATTGGTACGTACTATCATATTAGGACCAGAGATCGTACAAACGATTCATTAGTACGAAACTATAATATCAACTCCTCGCAAACAAGTTGTTGGTAAATTTACCAATGATTTGTTTGCGAAGAGTTAATATTATAGATTTATACCAATGAATCGTTTGTACGATCTCTGATCGTAATCTGATAGTACTGTACCAATGATTCGTTTTGAGTATTTTTCTCAGTGAAGGCGTCTGAAGACAATATTGAGAATGATCTGAGGCAGTCCTGTGCATGTAGTGTTGCAATAGTAACGAGAGACGACGAAGGCAACGACTAGACTTTTTATTGCATCCACAAATACAGGTTCGTTGGTTGTCTGGAGGTAGAGTCTCGGTCTCATGCACAAGAGGTGCACGGTTCGATTCCATGTGCCGGCAAAACCTCCCTTTTCACGGGTCAGCTTTTAGCTTACTGTGAAAGGTGTATGAAGTTGTATTTGGGTTTATAACAAAAATCCAGTAAGTACACTTCAGCCTCCATAGAGAGTGTTCCAGCCAGAAAGACGCCGAGGACGGATATGGTGCACGATTGTGTTATGTTAGTGCTAGATTTAGTGTCTAATGGGGTGTTCACATTTGGCGAATATCGCCAGGTGAATTTCAAAATATATCGTCAGGCGAAAAAACAAAATTCGCCGGACACCCATTGATCGTCACACCTGTTCACACAGTCCACCGATATAGAAACGATCTGTCAGATGCGCTTTGATTTTGACACTGTTTTCAAAATGGCGGACGTCGAGATGGAGATCACGAAGTGTTTATCGAAATTTGATCGAAAATGTTATAGTAGAGGTTATAATACGCCTTTTAATTAAGGAAACAAACGCCACAAACCAATAACAAAGATAACAGCTGTCACGAAGCGGGAAACATCATAAAATTTAGGAAGTGTCTAGCGTGCCGCTAGCGGCACTATAGTCTAATTTGCTAAAATGCCGCTGACGGCAACGTAAGCATGAAATAGCTAGTTTGCCGCTAGTTGCCACATTATAAACATTGTGAAGATAGCTACAATACAATACTGTCAATTAGCGCGTTGATGCTATGGTTGATGCGTGTGTTGTGTTTGGGTGAAGTGAAAGGTTATTTTTATCCTATCTACCGGGCGACTCGCCAAAGGCTCCAATATTTTCTATTATGAACCCTGATGGCAGCTTCAATTGTAGACCTATATACTCATATATTTATTTATTCTTTACTGACATTGATTACAAGCAAATTCATACAAAAATACATTTAAAACAAATACAATCGTACACTCAATATACAGAGGGCGAGTTTATCGCAGAGGCGTGATTTCTTTCCAACTAACCCAATCCATACCTGTATTGTTCTAAGATATTTATATTTGTATGTTTTAGCATTTTAATTCTTCCTGTCACTTTTATTTAATAAACTACCTGAAATTTATGATTATTATTTTGGTAAAAGAGGGATCTTAATTGGTCTCCTCATTGTTGTTTTTTTAATGTTTGTAGATACTTATTGTTTCAACTGTTTGATCCACACAGAATAAATGAAATAAAATGAAATAAATTAAATACCTAGCATGGGTATCCCTTGTTAGATACTTTCGAGTGTAGTTAGATAGGATTTCATATATATCATGAACTAGATATGGTTCTATTATTAATTAAATTTACAATGTAATCCTTGTAATATTTCATTGGACAAATGCTATTATTATTCCTATACAGTGTGTATGTAGGGATTGGAATGTGTGGTATTCGACTCTCTCTGCCTACCTTGCAAGGGATCAAAGGTCTTTCAAATTGTATGTGATACATTTTTCTTTTTCTATAGTAGGTATCTAACCGTAATGATAAACACATCCTGTGATGATGAAATAAGTTTCCCTTTTATTTTTCAGATTAACAAGTTTGGAGTAAGTATGTTTCACGTAATATAATTAATGTTCTCTCAGTGATTCCAATAATTCTTCTTTACACAGATGCAACCCTATCATGTATGAGATTCTCCTAAGTAGGTTTGCAAATAAAAATGTAGTGTACTATTTGGTGCTTAAGCAATTATAATTAAGTACATAAAAACTGTTCTTATTGTTAATTAATTAATGTACTTAAAATTACATTATCACTAAGTTAACATCTTTAAAACTAGTCTCACTACGGTTTAATATAGAATTCTGTGTGATCCTTATTTAGTAAAAAATGTGATTTACTTGACAGAAAAATGATGCGCGCGCATTGCCGGCAATTTAGTCCCCAGTACTAAACAACCGCTAGCGGCTTTTTAGACACTTCCTAAAATTTATAGGTTATAAAGTTTTTACCATAGATACGAACGCCGCGCACATCTGCGCATGCACGAATCGTTCAATCGGCCGAAAAAGTTGGAAGGTGGTCAACTCGAGACGATATCATTTCTACTGGTTTTTATCGTTTCAGACTAGCTGTCATTTTGTTCACACGGTTCAAATGGCTGGCGATATTCGCCAAAGTGAGAACACCACATAAGAGATGAAGCTGTCTAGAAGAGGCGACCCACATAAATTCCGTCATGGTCATATTAAATCTTAGACGACTCCGGGTCGTGAAATTCCGAGAGTTTTGTCACCTACCGATAGTAGTAGCCACCAAGTCATCTCTTTTATCCAGCCTACAAAAACTAGCAAAGACACGGTCGTCAGTGTATGCACAGTTTCACATTATTATTACTGACAAAGAGACGATTCTTACAGGGATTATTACAGCGGAAAGCCAATGCAATCCCAGAAGAAAATCAACAACATCTAGACTACAACACAACAATCACAACACATTCTCAATCCTCCTGACAAACTCCGCATACGTTACGCCAAATATATCAATGTACCTATCTAGCCAGATGAAAGAATGACGAAGAGGATGTATTTGTCTGAAAGAGGAGGTGTGAGGAAGCGCGGACGGCCAAGAACCACGTGGATCAAATCCTAAAGGACGGCCGCATGTTGAGTAAGAGAAATCCGTGAACATGTATGAGAAACTGGATGAATGTGGAGGAAGCGAAAGAAGTTTGTAAGGATAGATCTATATGGCGTTCCGTTCTCTCTGTCTACCCCTCCTGGGACACGGCGTGAGGGTATAGATAGATCTAACCAGACCGTTAAATATTTTAATAGCCCTTCCTATTGGCGACTTTGCCAATATGTTTGTTCTACTTTGCGGCTGATAAAAAAAATCGTGATGCCGAGAACGTCCATATGCATCGGGAACATAACATAACACATGCCCCACTCTTATAGCAGGCGGTCAATTCAAATTCAAAATTTTTATTGAGACAATAATATACACATTAAATATATACATACAATAAATACAATATTATACAATTAATAAATCAAATGTTTTTGTGTTAACACTTTGGAAATTCATTATAATTAAAATGATTTTAAAAACACTGTATAATTTCCAAATTAAATTTATTCACCTCAAACGTTTTCGCCAAGGCTTCTACTTGGCATCATCAGGAGGACTCCTCCTCGATGAGTCCTCGATGAGTCGAGGAGTCCTCCTGATGATGCCAAGTAGAAGCCTTGGCGAAAACGTTTGAGGTGAATAAATTTAATTTGGAAATTATACAGTGTTTTTAAAATCATTTTAATTATTATACAATTCTTTAAAATATCTATTTTACCCTCAAAATTGAGCAGACCTCGTACTTTGAGGGATGTAATGCATCCTATATATAAGATGAAAAGTACTGGACCAAGAATTGATAATTGTGGAACTTCTTGAGTAACAACGTCTCCATCAGTTGAACCAGATTCGACTTTTACAGACCACCTTCTGTTGGTCAGATAAGAACGTAGCCATTCTAGGACGTGAATGTTATATTCAGTCTTCAGACTTTGAAGGAGCTTAGATTTAGTAGAATATTATCATAGGTATAAGATCTTAATTATGTTACGGAGTGCATTTCTACATTATTCTTATTCTCGTACACTGAACTTTGAATAATAATAATAATAATACCTGTATTATGATATCAAGATAGAAAATAGCTAGGTACCTACATAGGTCTTTCTATTTATCTAAGAATACTCTCACTCCTGTCCGTGTCCACTCGTGTCCCAGTTGGGGTAGGAAGAGAGAACGGAGCACCATATTTTTATCACCTTTTACATATGTAGGTAGGTAACCATGTAACGGAGTAACTAGTTGTTCAAATTCTCACTTACGTAGGTAAAATAAAACGACTCACCATAATAAATAAGCATGGGTAAATAAGCTAAATCACTGCTCAGCGATAATCAAAGTACTAATCCTATATCACGCCTATTATACAATAAACATAGCTGGCAGTTATTAGTGTGCTGTCATAATAAAACTTCTTTATAACTACATACATCTCTACATATATACCTAATATAATAATGCCTAATGTCTCTGTTGAAGGAGATTGGAGAACAAACTGGTCCGTGAATATAGTTATGTATAGGTTGTTATATAGTATCGGGTGCTACTGTGCGAGTATAGTAGGTAGGTAGGTACCTACCTGATGTGATCTTCATTGTATGATTTATGATTGTAGGCGGCTTATCCACTATAAGTTAAGCCTACCGTTTAACACCTCACTTATCTAAGTACATAGGTATTTTATCTACCTTTGGAAGTAAGTAGGTAGGTACGTCTACCTTTATCACTTTATCTTACGATATCGTTAATCGTTAGTGGGATGAAATCGCGCCACCGCGAAATACGCGATCTCTGTACCTATATTGGTTGTACGATTTTATTGGATTTATGTATTTTAATGTAAATTTGCTTGTAATCAATGTACAGTAAAGAATAAACAAAAAAGATAAAAATAAAATACAGGGTTTTTGGGTGTCGCAGGACGCATCATCTGGAATCGACACCCTTAGGATCATCGTAAAAACCAATCAATAACAACGTTCAGGAGCAAACTGAAGACATCGCTCTTCCAACATAGTTTCCTATGCCCTTGAGATGGATACTCCATTAAACGGCCCCGAATAAATAATTTGTAATACATAATTATATAGATACATAGATGTCATACCTCAGCGTTGAATATAGATGTTGACTAATTGTTTTATACGCGAATTTTTACCAGCATCTGCCATTTACAGGATACGAAAATCTTACAGAGTGGGAAATCTAAGTTTTGCGTCAGACTGCACGAAATTTAAAGTAGGTAGGTAAACGTTTCAAAACATTTTATATACTTTTATGTAACAAGCAAACATATTCTATTAGAATATAACATGGTCTAATGAATGCTTGCGAATTTCATCGAAATTATGGGTTCAATGATCTTTTTAAATAAGGGCCATTATGGCCAGCGCGACATGACGCCACATATTATGAGGATTTACACTTAACATATTAGGAAATTTTTAATAATTGGTATTGTAGATAATAATCTACAATACCAATAGACATTCGGTTACTGTAATATAATATTTTAAACCAACAAAATAGGCAATCAAAGCAACACACAATATATAGACACAGTTAGGTACCTACCTACCTAGTACCTAGTCAGAGAGACTTGATACTACATCACCATGCTTATTTTCAAATAGCGATAAATGAGACCTAATATGGAATTAAAATCAATAATAAAAGAGACGATAATGAACAAGATCTAGCTACCGAGACAGATATTACAATTTATAATAACACAGTGTAAACAATGTTTTCTGGAGTAGGTACCTACATTTTTATCATCATGATTGTTTTCATGTAACCGATTTATAGTCAAAGGTTTCCAAACTACGACCCGCGGGTAGGGTTGCCAGATGGTATCCAAAAGGAGGACATGTCCTCCTTTTTTATGCTTTGTCCTCCCGTCCTCCCTTACCTACTGTAAGTCCTCCTTTTTGCTAAACATCAGGTTCTGCGAGTTTTATAACGCAAATGTGGAAAGAGTTTTTTCACTGATTAATACTTAGTGGAGCAAAGAGAGGAATAAACTAAATGTGAAGTCAGTTAAATCTTTAATTCTTACTCAATACAATTTCAAAAACATGACATGTGAAGATTTTTATAATTAGGATTAAAAAACCAAGAATTTCTTTCCAAAATTGGCAGCTCAGCTAAATATGATTAAAATAAAGTAAAATAATATAAAAAAATCGCTTAATTTCTGAATGTCCTCCTTTTTTAAAGAAAATCCTCCTTTTTAGACCCATCTGTCCTCCTTTATCAGATTATCATCTGGCAACCCTACCCGCGGGTCATATCCAATTTCCCAACATTATGAATCTGACCCGCGACAGCTAATGGCCTAGTGTTGTTATTGTTGCTGTTATAAATTGGATAAAAATCATAGAATGATAATATAGCTCAGTTTTGTTTTGCTAGGTAAAGAAATAATAGAAAATTGCAAGAAAAGTTATACGATTTTGGCCCTTCGAACGCACACGCACTGGAGAAATCAGTATGGTTAGAAAGTTTGGAAAACCCTGGTATAGATGATTGCAACAAACTTATTTCAGCTTACAAATTCTCAGTTATCATCACACATAAACGTGTTCATAAAATCGGTACCTATTGGGTAGTCATGAAACACGGTCCATAAAATTATGATTCTTATTTTTATAGGCAGTGCTCCAGTGTAACTTTATTTTCTGTCTGATTCTGCAAATGTTTCTGTAATCAACCTTACTTTCAAGCCATCATTAACAAAATATTTTCAGTTTTAAAAAAGACCTCTTATTATTTTTTAGTTTTTATACGTTTTTTTCTCTGTCTATCGATGTGCTAATTAGCAACAAGATAGTTTCTCTTTGGATAGTCCATAATTCATGAGAAAGTCCAATGATAGTTGACTACAAAAAACTCTGTGAAGAGTGTCCTTATCCTACTAAATGGAAACGACTTGTTTTCTTCTTTTGCTCTCAAGAAGGGCATCAAAGAATAAAAGACGAAATCTACTAGAGACGTTACACAGAGAATGATTGTAAGTATTTTTGCTGATGTCTATGATGTTTCGGCTCGGAAACTTTTATGTAAATTTATTGCTAAGCACTAAGCATCGACATTGTTACACTTTGTTTGGATAATATTCATAGACCACAGGGGTCCTCACATTTGCATATTATTGTTTCTCTCTTCCATACAACTAGCTATAAGCTACTACACAGCTTGGTATACAAAATAATAGTACCTACGATACCAGACACTTACAGATTTGTAATATATTCTTCTAGACAGAATAATATTTCATATGATATTATTATTGTACGATCTATTATATTATTTTTATTCTCTGTAATGAACAGTCAAGGAGTATTTCAATACAATAGTCAAATAAATAAAATAATATTCCATCTTTATCATCTCGTATACATAGCTGTGTGGGATGCAATCTGAATAGATAAATGTTTTAAACATTAAAACATACGCATGTAGGTATATTATCTTCTACATAAGTATATTATAATTCATCTGAATATAATTCATCTTAGTATTATTATCTTAATTTATCTCGTCTTTTATATTTTTTGTACTTACAGGTATAAAACTTGTAACAAGATAAACATTGTGAAGCATAAGTATCTAAGTTCAATAATTTCCTCAGAAGTATGGTTTTCAGATATTGAGGTAGTACGTAGAGTAGGTACCTACGTAGATACTAATAGTGCAATGCTTTTAATAAAGTATGCAGACACTTCCAAACAATAAATTAACTGAAGAACGCAACCTACATGTTGAAAAGATTATTCATCATTATACAGTTGTATATATTCAAAGACGCATTATTTATGTATTTTTTGTAGGTACTTCCTTTAAATGGTTTCATTAAAGATTCAAAGGGTCCTTTGTTTATGAGCCTACACTGACTGTTTCCAGCATCTGTTTCAGATTAGTCGGGCCATTTCACATAGTTTTGCCATTCAGTATTTTCGCAGTTAGTCACAGAAACAATGTGACTTTTTGCACTTTCACTTGCTATTGTCACGGTTTATTTAAGAAACCAAATTTTGGTGTTATATATCTTCTGCTATTGTAGAACACTATAACCTATACAAAGTGTCTACTAATACCTACAAAAAAGTTATTGTTAAGTATTATGTACGACTTTAAAAACTGTCTAATAAGAATTGCGACAACTCTAGTTGTTTGGAAGAAATTACAAAAGTGATAAGTCCGTCAGCTATAGGTAAATACCTGTATAAAATATTAAACAGTAATGACATTAATATGTATTTTCAATTAATTCAATTAATTGAAGTAGACAGTTTTTTTTCACAAATAAATATAACTTTTCATCGGTAAGTAAATACCTAAAAGCAGAAATTCGTGAAGAAATGCTATCGTAAATGTACACTGATACATTATGTCATTATAAAGTAAAAACAAAATTTTCTTTCAACATAAATACCTACACTGGAGGCTTCATTCGTGCACTAATGTTATTAATATTTCAATTTACAAGTAGGTACCTAGTGGAGAGTGTGAAATGAAACTACCCAGGAGTATATTAATATAATGACGGCAATTAACATAAACGACGTTGATTTGTTTCAATTATTATACACGGCGCTGTGTCTGGCTTTCCTACTCCTCCCCCAACCCTCTTCCCTCCCTCTTTTCTCACTCCTGCAGGTCCCTATAGTTACTACTATACAACTAAACCCCCTCCCCCACTGCAAGTACTATGTAGACCATCCCCCTCCGCCCTCATACTCTGCGTGCTGTCCTCTCTCATATCGATCCAACTGAAATATTCTCCAGATATCTATGTATGTAGGTACGTGCCTGTATCCGCATTCACACACAAACAAACACTATCATTAGCTTCGATTTCGTTAGATTAAAATAAAATTACCACTGCAGTGATAACTTTATCTATTACCTGTATTATCTACTAAAGATCTTCTTATCAGAATATCTTTAGTGTATCTATTCTAGAGCTTTTAAGGTCCTGAATCATATGATGAATGTTTGGAGTCAAAACATTATAATAATAGCACTACTTGAAACTTTGGTGGCGCGTAGATTAAAACTATGGTACTTATTATAGGTAGTTTTATTCTCCAAACATTCGTCATAAATAATCTGGAGAAACTATTAGAACAGTAGGTATAACCAAATTGATAAATATTAGCTTTATTTATTTATTCTTCTTGCAGATCATCATTACATAACAGTGTTAACAAAATCATATATTTTTTTTAAAAAACTAGGACGATGTGCAGTGGCGAGATTATCACTATTAAGTGATTTCTTCCATCTAACCACGAATTAATCAAGACAGTTTTAATTCGCTGAAATTGTCTTGATTTATCGTATATATCAAAACAATTTCAGCTTCGATGGGTGCTATATAGTGCAGAGAACCGATGTTGTTGAATGGTACCTACAACGAAAAGAAATAAAGAAATGGATTCCTTGAGATATTAAAGGTAAGCAAGGGTCACGAGCATTCACGAACCACGTGACTTGATCCAGTAAATCAGATCCTTAAGAACAGGACCCGATCTAGTTATTTAGCCGCTCCAGACAAAAGTAATATTTACCTCCTTTTACAATGACACCTTATAAGTCATGACTCATGACCATGATATTCCAAAGTCCCCAATTTGGTATTGTTCATCCTTTTTCCAAGTGAGAACCTTTTTTAGGTCTCAGATTCTGATATTTGATTATTTCCCTGACATCATAATTTCTATTCCCTGTACAGTGCTGAATTGCAAAATACGTACATTAGTATTCGAGAAACCTATTGTACAACTTAGTATGTAGTAGGTTAGTAGGTACATAGATATAAATAAATATCTAAGAATCTGTCTATGTAGTTGAGTTGGATAGGTAGGTTACTCAAATTCTTCATGAATTCCGCGCAATAAAAGCAATCAATATAATATCTACCTACCTAGACACCTATACTTATGTCAATGTGACTTTAAACAAGTTTTAATATACATAATAGGTATTAGGGAATAGATATAAGATATAATACCTTTACTCACGTCTTTCAATAAAAAATCATATAAGTACTAGAAAAATATTTGTTTTTAATTTCACAACGAGTATTACTATTGAACGATTCGTAAGGGCCGTTTAAGGGGTGTTCACATTTGTTTACTTTCAGTGATCACTCTGGATGATCCTCCAAGATGAAAAGGTGTGAACAGGCGTTTCATCAATAGTGATCACTAGCGATGACGGAAGAAAGAGATTACCACTCGTCATAATTTTGATGAAAGGTCCTTTCACTGAAACGACCATAAACAAGTTTTATCTTATTATTTGTTTTATTCTCTATAAATTTGTATTGAATGTCAGAATCATGTACAAAATTATTATTCAGTTGAGAGCTATAATAATAATTAATTTTATGTGTTATTTTTCATTTTTGAATTTGTTTAATTTGTTTTGTACGTAAATATGCTAAACTACATACCTACAACATATCTGAGAGTGTTGATATAGCAGTAAAAGCATAGGATGAACAAGTGTGAACAGATGAACAGGTTTGACCCTGACACTCTGGATGATCATCCAAAGTGAAGCAATGTGAATGCTACTTTAGTTTTTTATGGAAAAATAATATATACCCAAGTATTATAAATACAATAATCTACGAGTACATTGATTAAGTAACTACAGTCGAACATGTATACCTACAAATATAAATAAGGCTTCTTAAATTTACTTGGAGCATATACCTCACAGAACTAATGTATAACTGCGAAACATTATGCTGCGCTACAATGCAATGGGGAGCGAGGATTAATTTGAATGCATTCACTTCGAAGTTTATAGGTACCTACTGTAATGTACCTGTAATGCTAAAGTCTTTATGATTTATGATTACAGATGTTATGGTCTTTATGATTTAATTTTATTATTTTGAGTTTAACGTAATTAATAATGTAAATGTATCTTTGATATTTTATCAATACCCTAGTCTATCTTTTGTGTTTGTATTTATTTAAATGTTTGATATTGTTCCTATACATAACATTTGTTTCTTATCACGCTATGTAAAATAATGTTTAAGTTTGTAAAAGGCGTAAGCCGTTTATTTGTGAAAATAAAAAATAGAAATAAATAAAATAAAAATACGTTAAACTGAGCACACAAAATAAATTTTCAACTACAAATGAATGTAGGCATGACATAATATTTTGTGGACTCAATTCTATAACTAGACATATCAAAATTGATAGTTTTGAGATAATGGATAAATCATGACATTACACTCAGAAGGATATTAATAATTAATACCTACCTTTTGTTATATTTTATTGAAACACTTTGATTACACTGAGAAAAATACTGACGAAATTTCAAAACGGTTGGTAAATTTATCCACAATTTGTTTGCGAAAAGTTAATATTATAGATTCGTACTAGTGAATAGTTTGTAGGTAGGTAGGTAGTAGGTACTATCTCTGGTCCTAATCTGATAGTACGTAGATACCAATGATTCGTTGTGAAATTTCGTTAGTATTTTTCTCAGTGTAGGTACAGTACAAGGAATCTCTTTAATTCATAATTTGTTAGTTTAATAATTTGGGTTAGTTGGAAGAAATCGCACCTGTGTGATAAACTCGCCCTCAGTAAATTGATTTTATTGTTGTATGTATTTTGTGTAAATTTGATTGTAATCGCAATGTTCAGTAAAGAATATAATAAATAAATATATTAAAATAAATAATTATTACCTACTAGAAATTACTCAAACATTAAGGGCTGACATCGGGAACACGTAATTTAAAATCACCAAAATTCGATATGCCTGTAGGTATAGCATTGAGCCCACAATATATCTACAAAAAATATTTAAGTAGATAAATAAAATCTGTAAAAATTTCAGTAGGTACCTACCGCTAATGAGAACATGAGAAAAAAAAGAGGAACGATATTCTAAATTTTATTGCTCGTATTGGCTTGAATGGAAACTGCATTATTATACCTGCTCGTCAACTTATTTAGGATCTCGGCTTCCTCCGGCGTTCGCCGCCCCTCCCTTCTATCTTGAGACACAGTTCTCCAATTAATTATTTTTACGTTAAAGACCCAGGTATGGAAACTCCATACTTGAGTAATACATCTAAATCTCGTCGAGAAGGATCACAGGAGATGTTAAACAGTGTAGATATAACCTAAGCAAAACGGAAAGCAAACACTAAAGCTTTACACTTTTTGGACCATCATGGACTATTTAATCGAATCATAAATATGCTTTGATTCAACAAAGGGAATGTGTCAAGCAGTCCAATGATTGATATTTTGAATAATTTTTATTCCTTCCCTCGTGTTTCAAAAATGGTGCTTAATTTATGTCTCTTTTTTTTGCATCCAATATTCCCTCCACATTTTTTTTTCGAACTTGATGTTCTTTCTTAAAACTAACAAATAGGTAAATGGATCGATGATTTACGAATAGAAATTCGCGATCATAGTTTTTTTCTTGTGAATTATCAATAGGTTGCTCTGTAAGTTTTTCCTCTTATGACGCTGAAGATCATTCTTTTTCCTTCCATTTCATTGACGGTCTTTGATATAGACGTTCCCGTTATCATCTAATTTATAATGTGTTCTCTCCAGAATCCTCTCCTTTTCCCAGTCCATCTCACGATTATAGTCTATTTAGGATTCATTGTTAACAAATAAAAAAATATGTGTATTAGAGTGAATTGTTAATATTTTTCTGTAAGTGGGCATTTTCAGATTTTTTTGCTATGAGTATAACGTACGCGTCTCGAGAATTCAAAATTGTTTCTTAAATGACCAATTATTTCAGTTTTGCCCGAAATCACAATTATTGATAAAATGATGATTTTTTTCTTAGTTAAGCATAAAAAATAACAGGTAACTATTTAAATTCTGCAAGTTAATGTGTAAATCAATAACACGGAATGAAGTATTTCAACATGTCTTCAGCGTACCTCTCAACTTTAACAACAAAATTATATTTGTCTGCCCATTATATTCACAGGTTTTATGACTTCATTTAAAACTTAATTGTCTCTAAATTCAATAAAGTCCCATAAAATATCATAAAGCAAACCAGAAATATGTTAAATATGTATTTTTTTCCTGTCCTTCAAATCACAAAAAGTGGAATTCCTATTACGTCACGGCCATTCTAAACCTCTGTTTTACTTATTTTGGTCAAATCGAGTGTCGATTATAATTAATGGCAACATTATATTAGTCTTTGAATGCCGCTATATTGTGTAAAAACGACGGTTGTGCAGATTCTTGTGACGGAACTGGTCCATGTTGTTGCTCACTAAAATTGGTGTTCCATTACGAACGCAGATTTCTAAGGTAAGTTAAGAGTTTTATTTGTTTCTTTTGGACTCTAATTACATATTAAATATTGTTCATTTTGAATTACAAGTCGAATGCATCCTTATATTCACTAACAAGGTGTAAACATGTGGATGAACAGAGATCGATACTTATACGTCACGTCCATTACGGAACGTTATGTATTGGTGGAAAAAAACTGTCACGTAATGGAATTGTAAAGCCTAGCTTACATTGAATATTTTAATCTTCCGACTATATGAAAAGATGTTAATAATTATTATGATGGCGTTATGATGTCCAATATTAATTTATTATTAAAAAAACAGTTCAAGTGATTGCTAGTAAATCATAAATCAGTACGTCAGGCCAATCAAGTGTAACAAAAACGACAAATGCTACCCCCGATTCTATTTCATTTTTAGTGTGCACTAACTAAAATAGTAACGTTCCAATTTTAGTTAGTCCATATTGGTATCTTATAAACCAGGCATGGGCCGATTTTCGACTGATATAATTAATGAATATTATTACCATGCGACGTTAGCTTTACTTTTCCATTACGTAACGAGAGACTTCCTATTACGTTACTGTCCTATTATATCTCCGACTATTTTTTTTAGATTTTATTCCAACAACTGATACAACTGTATTATTGTAATATATAAAATATAGTATGTGAACTGAATTGTTGTTGGAAAGTGCAAATCACCAACAAATTTGCCATAATTAGTGTAGAATATAAGAAAACTCATTACTGTATAGTACAAAACGTAACGTAATGGACCAATTGGACAGAAAATGTGACATTTTACGTTATTTTCCTGATAAAATTATATATTTTCTTAAAGAATGTTGTGATTATAACTATATTAAATACTTTCGACAACTATTCACTAAAATGTTTTTATTTAAAACCTCGTTGAATTGTGTGATGTAATGGAAATTTCTTGAGATATTGCTTCACGAAAACGCATTTCCTGAAAAAAAGAAAACACAAAACTTAAAAGTAATTGATTTCTCACGTCCGTTACTGTTGTATATATATTTTAAATACAAAATCAGGCATAATTTGTTACACATATTTTTTTAGGTTCCACTACGTAACGAAGCAAAAAAAATTGAAAATGCCCAAGTATCAATTCTTTTGTTTGCCGTTTAATGCATTCCATTTTAAAATAAAACAACATAGCATTAAACAAAAACCACATCATCATTCTTAAAATCAAATAAATTTCATTCATCGCCGACAAAAGCTGTAATCTTGATCGAAATAAACCAGTCTGTTACACGAATGTGGACTGTAAACAAAATTAAAATAAGGGTTATTATGGTGTAGTATTGCTAAAACCTTTCCAACCTTTCAGAACTCAGGTGTTTTTTCGTAGCAATTTATCACTGCGAGGCAAAGGGGACGTGATGTATGGCTTCCTTTTACAAATTATGGAATAATTTAAAAGGTAGCCTTCTTTATTATCTTCACTCAGGATTTTGGTTCTTAGTATATATTAGAGGATAGAACATTTTTCCATTTTCACACATGTTTCTGGTTGACAATGTTGATACAAAGAGTTTCACGTTGCAATTTTTGAAATAAGCGGCGGGAATAATGACTTATACAATAAACTAAAAACAACAGCATTCGCATTCCTAATAATTAGGTACGTAGATATGAATAATGTAGCGTGTGGTGGTTGTATATAGTCTTGTTTTACACAGAAAGCTGTGGAAATATAAGAAGGAGGCCTTTGTTCACTAGTGGACGAAAAAGGATGAGTAATGAAATGGTTTTTCTTTTTAAGAAATCATTCCTAAATGATTGATGTTAACGTAGGCAAATCTAAAAATATCTGAAATAGATAATTTTTGTATTAAGCGTTACATTAGCGACAAATGAATTAGGTACCTAAGTAGATTTTATCAAATCTTATTTTATGAAATCCATTTGAAATTATAATAGGTACCTACCTATATGTTAAAAGCAAACTACTTCATCTCTGATGAATCTTAGATAAGTATAAAATGTCTTTATTTTTTCGAACTCCTACCTTTTACAGGACAATCGAAAATTTAAGGATAAGATGGGAGACCAATTTTTCGCCAGATGCTCTATGAAATATGATGGGAGTGATGTGGTTTGGCACCCACTTGAATTTTTTTGTTGGCACGAAGAGGACAGCTTGTATGTTTATTACATGCAGCTGTTCTGCTGGTTACCCAACTCGTGCGATATGCCGTAATGGTATAGTATGAGTAGTTGTATGTAATAAGCAAATACCTGTTTGTTAAAAGATTGATGGAATTTTCCCGCCAATTGAAACAAGTGCATAATCCTCTCCTCCTCCCCCTATACCACTACTCTCCTATCACACCCTCACACCCCACGCAACCTGATATCGTGTTCTAAACATATTCCAACATTCACTATACCTATCATATACTCACATACATAGGTAGATATACACTGTAGGGACGTAGTACATTATAGGTAGTATTATCTATAATAATATGTATGTATAAGTAGGTAGGCAGAGTACCTACTTACTCATTCTGTATTGAAGTAGGTATACAATTTCCCCTTGGGCATTCTAAACATTCGAATTATTTTAAAAGGGTGAGCCTGGCTTACATGATACTAGCGTCGAACATTTAATTTTAAATTTACAATTTACTAAACGTATTATTTTTTTTCTAAATTAACTGTTTTCCGTTTCGCAACACATTTCAATTTTTTTTTTCACATAGTATTAAGATACCTACAAAGTATAATATAAGAATGCATAGCACTTTCATCAACGACAGTTTTGCACTCACTCCTGGTGTGAATTTATTGGTAAAATTTTCAGTATTGAGACTGAAACAATAAATTCACTTGATATACTTAATTTTAGGTATAATATATAACATAATACAATACTATTAATAAATTGTATTATGTTATATAAGTATGCTAACAAGTAAATTATTAATACTCCTGTAATATTCGCGTGTGAGGTGGGTACCTACCTCTTCAATGTAAAAGTAGCTCAAATCGATTTGTTATCAGGGTGGGTTGTTTACATGTAAAGTTTTACATTTCATTAAATAACGTAACTACGTAACGTGTAAAACTATCTTTTAATAATTGCATATTATGTATGTAGGTATTACAATACCTCTACTTGTGAGGGATAGCATACCGCTGAGCTATAAGAAAAAGAGAGAATAATATTTTATTATACGACTATACAGTGGTACCTACATTATTATAATTTACCTAGATGCCCTCAAACAACGCGTAGGAGAATTGTAGGTAGTATTTCAAAAGGGTCTTATTGAACGTAAGAGCCAATAACTTGCTATTTCGTAAAGCGTAGGGACTTTTTTGAACAGTGTGCTTATCTTTCTCAACCATATCTAGTTATACAAGAATTAACTAGATATTTCTCAGTTTAATATGATGCAAAAGCATAAAGATGTAACGTTTGACTATTTGGTACGCGATTATACACTTTATGAAATATATGAATAGGTATTATGTTACCTTGAACTTCGTATCTTATGTAACAACTTGTATGTTAACTTTGGATTTTTCAAGAAAATCGTGGAATCTAGTTTCACTGCATATCTATTTTACGTCCAATCTTTTTATGCGGTTTAACTTTTGAACATGAGTTTTTAGTGTTTTCTGTAAATAACATATATTTATCTAGTACCTACCTTATGTTCTAAACTTAAACACATCTTTACAATAATCTATAAATAATTTACATTCTCAGTACTCTTGAGAATGCCCATTGAAGTGGGCGAAAACGTTAGAGTTTAAATAAATATAGTGAAAATATAACGTGTTTTAATTATTTATAGATTATTAAATATGAATTTTCTCAGTGTGAACACAAACACCCTTCAACAATTAACATCTTTACAAAGTTAAAAAAATCAACAAGCAACCAAATAGATTTATCAAAAGTTACATAATAGGGCCAATTCTGAATCTTGATGAACTAACTATACTAACTAATAATAGTTGACTAATATTAGTCATTATAGTACAAATTCGTATTCAGTATTAGTTACGAACTATAAACTCGATAACCACCAAGGGCAAACGGTAAAATCTATAGGACAAACAAAATTTGTTATATAATAAAATATTTAATATTAGTCGGTGATGCCGCAATAACAAATGTTTTTCACGTTCCGATTTACACTTTTGGCAATAATTTAATAGTTGTCGCGCGTGAAAATTGTGAAATGTCAGATTTGCCGGTATATTTAGACGTTCGCATTTGCGTCAGTGGTGGTATAATTTTACAATTTATAGATGCCAAGAGTTGCGAGGACCCGAAAAATATCCATTTTTTACTTTTAATTGAAAAAACAACTTTAAACTTCCAAAATATAGCAATATTCTGCGGTAAAATGACAGCAACTAATAATATTCGCACATTAAAAGTCGCGAATAAAATTCTGCCAAATACCTACAACTAATTGTATTCACTGTGTCGGTGTTTAGGTAGTAGAATTCCATATCGAAATAAATAAAACAAGCGTTTTATTCTACTAATGATTTAATTGGTGAGAGAGACGTCTTTCGTCTTATGAGGACATTGTCAATCTCCTCATAAGGCGAAAGACGTCTCTCTCACCGATTAAATCATTAGTAAAATAAAACGCTTGTTTTATTTATTACAACTAATTGTAGTTGTCAGATGTCAACTAAAATTTCGTTCTGAATACGAAATCCATAGATTCTCGAAATTTATAGTTGTACTAAGGTGTCAAAATGAACTAGCTAACTAAATTAGTTTAAGTACGGAAAACTGAATACGAATTTGAACTAAATATTATGACTCAACTATCTCCTTACACTTAGTTAGTGCAACTAAACTATTTTATGATTCAGAATTGGCCGTAATATGCAACCAAATAGATTTATAAAAGTTACATAATATACAGGAAGCTCTGCTTGTGTTAGAGTGAACAATAACCTGTCGGAATGGTTCACACTGACCAAAGGAGTAAAACAAGGGTGCGTTATATCCCCATGGCTTTTTAACCTATAGGTACATTGATCATTGTAGGTATTCTTCCATTGAAAGAGATGAATGTAGGTGTTGATATGAATGTGATTTAAAATTGTGCGATCAATGGATTAAGAATGAATGCAAAAAAGACAAAGATCATGGAGTTTGAAAGAGGAAGTGAGAGAACAGTATGCCAGGTAATGATTGAAAACAGTGTTAGGTTAGAGCAAGTTGACGAATGTGTGTACAAGTACCTAGGTATTTTGTTCACGAGAGATGTGAAGTGTGAAAGCAATATTGAAAGGAGAAAAGTTGCTGGCAATAAGGTAAATAAATGGTGCAATCCGACCAATAATTGCAAATAGAAACATATCTACCACAGCTAAAAGGTTGGCACACTCTGCTATCTTAGTACCAACACGTATGCAAGTGAGACGTGGACATGGTTAAAGAAGGATGAAAGTGGCATAAATGCAATAGAAATGAGATCGTTGAGAAGGATGCGTGTTAAAAGTCTGAGAGATCGTGTGCGTAACAGTGATATACGAAAGGGATGTGGAATGATAGTTGGTGTAATTACAAGGATGAATGTAAATAAGTTACGATGGTTTGGGCATGTGGAAAGAATGAATGAGGAGAGAATGACCAAGAAGATATATTTGGCTGAGAGGAATGATGCTCGGAGATGTGGACGTCCGAGGATCAAATGGAAAGATCATTTAAATCAAATCCTACAGGACGGTCAGGAAAAATTAAGATTTTTTTCAACGTCCATGCTGCTACAGTTTGGAACAATCTTCTTACAGATATAAATTCAAACTCGATCAATCACATCTTTCAAACATAAAATAAAATTCCAAAAGCGCAGCTCAGTCTCTACCCAAAATTTTAGTTCTAGTACCTACCTACCTAAAGTAAAAACAATGCATCGATGTGGACGGATTTTATGTGTGAACGTAATTTATAAATAGTTAATTCTTAGTAATTTACTTAATATGCACCTATGTACCTACTGTATAGGCCAATTGGTATTTTTAATGCAATGGTTTGTTTTTATCACATTCATTTACAAGTTTTCTGGAAGAGATTGCTTCCAGACAATAAATACGACTATTGTAGGTAGGTATGTATTTTTATCTACTATAACTATAAAGATTTTTTTATTATCATTATAACCTAGGTATGTAGGTAGGTAATTACCTATATTATTTAAAAACATTATTCAATGTTACCTATTGTTTTATTTCAAACACTAATGTGGCCCATAATGTCTAATGATTATTTGAAAATGGAAAACATTTAAAATCAATACTTTCAAAACTGTTAGGTACCTATACTAATTTTAAAATTTATAGATATACCTACCTATCCTGTTGTTAAAGGTCTCCAATTCTATTGTGTAAGTTTTCGAGTGGTCTGTAAAAGGCAGGTGTTGGTACAATTTCACATAGGTATGAGGCATTTCATGTAGGTATAATATTACCTATGTAGGTGTGAGGTGTGCCACCCATCTTGAATTGTCTTATATTTTTTATGACCACGTAGGATAACCCGCATTTTGAAAACATACTGTTAGTCCACTGACTACCACATTTGTGGGATAATTTGTTATGGTATAGAGAGAGGTATGGAGCATGCCCTGTTACTCGTATCAGTGGCATAGGTATCTAAGACTTTTCATTTTGAGTAGGTCCGATCCGATCACACAGTCATACCTGAAGACCTCCTATAAATGACCTTGATCCGAAAACAATATAAATAAATATATATATATAGATGTAGCTATATAAGTAATGTTAATGATTTATAGATAAATACATGTGGATATAAATGGAAGAAAGTAAATTGCTATTCATGTTTAGGTAAAGCGTTAGCTAGAAAAAGTTGTTCTGGCGTCAAACTTCCGTTTTGACTGCACCTTTCCTGTTAATCGTGTTTATTGGTTTTATTTGTATATTGTTTAGGTAGGTACAGTGAGAACGTACTAGGGTTTATTTCAAATTCAGATTCATCTCTAATAAACATTTATTTATCTAATAGATACATAATACATAATATAGGTGGGAAATCATAAGCTATAAATATTCATAAACCACCCGGAAAATAAAAAAAAGTAACATGATTGAACTAGGATTGGACTTTTTGAAGCAAATATAATAAAATTATTATACTGATACCTAAATAATAATATAGCGATGTTGGAGAAACAGTGATACATCGCTAAGTTGTACATTGCGTGTTAAAGTTATAGGTACTTACATGCATTTAGATATACCTACCTAACCTAAGTATTTACTAGTATAAATAATAAATGTACCTACCTCAGCGGCGTGTCTTCTCTACAATTTCCACACTAGGTAGGTAAGTCCACCTTAAATACATTTTTTTTAAAACAACCTTATAAAAGAATACAAAAGTAGGTACGTGAAATCATAAATAAAAATGTTATGAAAAAAACTTCAATAATTAACATGATGATAAGGAATATAACTTTAATAATAATACGAAAAACTTATTTAATGTTTTCGAGGTGGTCGATAGCCTGATCGCCTGATGGTAGTCTCGGACTTTCAATTGGGAGACCTGGGTTCGATTCTACTCGCTGCCGATTTACTCCGCCTTCACGACACAAGCATATTGCTTACTGTGAGGGTTTGGTGTGAATTTCAAATCCAAGAAGAGAGACACACCTCACACAAGGATATCTTAGGAGCCGTAGACCCCTATTTATCCGCGTATTCAAAATAAATTGTCCTCACGAGCGGGCCACTAAGCAGGCCGGAAGGTCCAGTCGGCCAAAACCTAAATATAGAGACTCAAATCAGCATATTATTTACCTATGTGTATCGTGTCCTAGTACTGATCATAGCGTAGGTATCTACTGTGATGAGCGAGACAGAAATGTAACAAAAAAACACCCGTGAACAACATGTACAAGCAAGACAAAATGCTATACCTATCTTACTTCTTGCCTTGTAGGTTATCTAATCTTTAGTACCTACAGTTGACTAAGACACTAACTAAGCATTGATGTTTCGCAAAACGTACAATCTCACGTAAACGGGAGAACGAAACTTAAATTCTAGAATCGTTATCGGCCATACCATTATCGTCTTTTCAGTATTTTAAAGCTTACAAATCTTAGGTAAAGTTCAGCTTTTGGGCTTGTATAAATGACATGCCACTGATGTACCTACACTTGTACGGTCTACAATTACATTTATCTACTGGTAGATACCTAGGTACCTGTCTAAGCTAATATAGGTAGGTAAGTAATATGCGTGTACTTAGAAATCTTAGAGCATTAAATTATTATTCTTATATACCTAAATATTGTTCAATTCATAGATAGGTATACCGAGTACCTACCTACCTACCTATACGTTGCATGAAACCAATCAGAAACTTCAAACAACATTTATGAACTCTTCCTAATTGAAGAAGCGGAATTAATGAACGTTGCCCACGGTCACTTATTTTTATTTATCGCAATGTTTTTGCATTTTGTAAATAAATATGGTTCGTCAATTGAAAATTTCTGATGAGTTTTGAAAATCCGTGTGTTCAGTTTCTATTCTTTATGGATGGATTGCCAGAAAAAGCATAAAATTTCAGATAAGGCGAATGAAATAATTCAAATTATTTTGAATGAAATTTATTTAATGTAAAAAAAGTGTAGGTACCTACGTAACATTATCAGGGATGTGAGTTTTAGCTAGGTACCTATTTCTAAAAAATGCTAAATAGGTACCTAGATATTACTATGTATAATTGTACCTATATAATCTACTTATCTTATTCGGGCTGCATAGAAATGAATTAACATTGTGAAATTAAAAAAAAACAAATGTTTTCGTCTAATGTTCTTTATTGAATGAGACGTCTTCCGTCTTATACGGACATTGTAAAACGACGATCTTTTTAATTTCATTATGGAATTCTTCTACCCGAACACCGACACAGTGAACAATAAATTTTCATTGTGTTACAAATTAACCCGCGCGCGTTGTATCTACACGGCAGTCAAGTATCCAACCACACGAAACGTAATAAAACTCATATGAATGAAGAGTTTAGTAAACGAGTGGATAACCCTTGAATATAGAATGTTGAGACAAGCTACGATTTTGTTAATGTGTACATCCATTGGCAATGTCTTGAATTTTTTTAATAGATAATAATAATAATAGCGGGATTAATGCAGTTGAAATGCAGATGTGTGGTAAAAGTCTGAGAGATAGAGATATTAGGCATATCTCTAATTTTATATATGAAATTTACGTGATATCACGTTAAAATGTCATTTGTTTTGGTTTAACACACATTTAACATATTTTTTATTTACAGATATCACAAAGTATTTACTTAACTCGTTTTCAACACAGATAAATGTGTCATCAAAAAGAGCAGAGCAAGAATTACACTATGTTCATTAGCCTCTTAGGCCAAAACTCTCATATACCTACCTACAGATGTACAGAACAGCCAAAAATCCCATTAAGGATTTGGCAACGTGTCCTAGGGTTAAATGGGTAGACTATGTAGATTGTAGATCATATATCTTAAAATGCGGATACGTTTTGGGTAATAAACAGGAGAGCATGCGCATGACGAATTGTATGGATGACGGTAAGTAAAAAGCATTTATAAGAACATTTCTGTCTACCCCACGAAGGGAAGTGGCGTGATGGTAGGTAGGTACCTACCTACTTGTGTACCTATGTTATTACTAGGTAGGTATAGGTACCTACTATACTGCTACACCATCGCCACATATTCCTCGAGGTGGTAGCATAACATAACACGTAACACATAACACGTGTAGACAATTCACACAGACCGAGCTAGTCCCAAACTAAGATATGAATCTTGTATTAGGTATGGGTAGGTACTAACACGGCGATACACATATACAATGCACTAAACACATATACATGTAACACCCAGACCCAGGACAATCTGAAAAAGGTCATTCTTCATTTTGCCCTGGCCGGGAATCGAACCCGGGACCTCGTGACTCAAAGGCAAGTGCGTTAGCCTCCGCGCCACACCGGTCGCCGCCAGCAGCCAGTAGACTTATTACATGCAATAAACATCCAAGTTGTCTTTTATTTTAATTATACCTAGTCTTTTTCGAACATTTGCCTTTTACAGGTCACTAGAAACTTACGGAAAAGAGTGGAAAAAATTGAACGATTTTTTCGCTTTTATTTGTTTTACAATGGGTGCGTCCAGATAGTAGGGTGCGAACGTCAATCAATCATCAATCTTCAACGATTCGGAGCATTCTCCGAAGAAATATTTGAATGAATGCCTTCGTAACCCGTATAAGGACGGGAAACAAACGCATTCATTCGAATATTTCTTCGGAGAATGCTCCGAATCGTTGAAGATTGATGATTGATTGACGTTCGCATCCTACTATCTGGACGCACTCAATGACCATTTTTATTACTACAAGTGGTATCAAAGTTTTATAGTTAGCTTTCTGTTGACTTCATTCTGCTAATTGATAATATTGACAATATCAATAATTGTGGACCTACCTATGTAAATATGATTATAAAAAACTTATTTACAGTGATATGTATATTATAGGTATGTCAATGACTATAAAATAATAGATACATATCTACCTACACACGTGTGGTTATAGATATATATGTCCCTACGTATTATACCTACCTATATGTAGGTTTAAACATTTTAATATGTTAGGTATACCCTCTGGTCACTTTATGAATAGAGGAAAGTCACCAAATATGGAATACCATTTTGTTTTTGGGATATAAAAAAAAAACTTCATATAAATTAAATCAGTTTAATGTTTTTACTAATCAGTCATACATTTATATGTAGTAATTAACAGCCTTTAATCAAATATATTAGTTATCAAATTAAAATCTAACACAAAAAACAATCTCACAAATTAGTAACCAAATATGGAATAGGTACCCATATATAGAATACAAGCATAAATCAACATAACAATAACAAAAATGGACATTAATATCTTTGAGATCAATTAAATGAATATAACATATTGTGATCAATGAAATAAGTTACATAATTACTTGCAAAAGTCACAGATCCAAGTATCAAACTCTGGACCAGCACAATCATAATGTGCCCAGAGCCCACACATCAAGCATTTAATCCAGCTTTCTCCACTTTTATCCATGGAAAAAAGTCTTGAACAGAACATACATTCTGCATCAGCAGAGTCAGGAGGTACTTGGTCCATCAACTCATCATGTTCACTACCTTCATCAAACTGGATAACGTCTAGTTCCTCAGAGTCTTCTTCTTCACTATCATCCTTATTTTTCTTCGTTTGTTTGTTTCTCTTCGCAGTTTTCTTCTTATTCTTTGTCTTGACTAGTTTACTTTCTTTTTCTTGTCTCTTCATATTTTTATTTTCTAAATCATTTTTGTAGGGAGAAGATGTTATGACTGCTGCTACAGCAGCTTTTCTTCCTCTGCTAGATACTTTTCTTCGTTTCTCTGGCACTGGACTTATGGCATGCGGAGACACCAGACCCAAACTGCTGCGATTAAGCCCAGAAGTCGAAGGTGCAGGTTCAGGTTGTAAATTAGCAGTTGTTTGTGGTGCACGTATTTCTACCAGAACTTGACCAGTTTCAGATCTTGATTCCAGCGGAGGGATATTGGTTGTACAACCATCTATTACAGCATTTTGTTGCGCAGCAATAAAGTCCACATCACTGAAGACATTTTTATTTAAAGGCCACAATCCAGTGACTTTGAACCCGTTGGCTGCAATTTCGCCTGTTTGTACTTTCAAATAGGATTTGCCAAACAGCTCCACAATATCATATGGACTTAGAGGTCTGTTGTTGTCTCTAATCCACATGCGTATTTCCTCACTATAGTATGTTTTTAAAGGCCCCATGAAAGTCTTATCTAACGGCTGCAATTTATGAGTCGTATGAGGAGGTAACGAAACTATGTCCACGTTATTTTCCCTAGCAATATCTATTATATCGATATTGTGAGTATGACTATAGTGTCCATCTAGTATCAGTAAAACCCTCGATTCAGGAGTCGGGTTGGTGTGTTGAATAAAGTGCTTGAACCAGTCTGTAAAGATGTTCATTTGTATCCACCCTGATGGATGCGCAACTCCGACTGATCCTGGAGGACAGCCTCTCATTAGCTGAGCACTCATATTTTTTCTGGGAAAAATAATGAATGGTGGCACAAAATGACCAGTAGCATTCATGCAAACAACTATTGTCATCAGAGATCCTCTTTCTGCTGAAGTCAGTGCAGCTACCTGGCGTTTACCTTTGTGGCCGATTATTTGTGGTATCTTACTTTGTACTATTGTGAGGCCTGATTCATCCACGTTGTAAATACGATTTGGTGGATAGTTATTTTTAGTGTAAAGCTCTTCAAGGAGGTTGAAAAAGGCTTCCACTTTTTCTTTATCAAATCCAAATGCTCTGGCAAATGATGTACCAGTTGGTCTTCTTATCGAAAGTTTATCTTTATGACGATTTAAAAATAACTTCAACCACTTTTTTCCAGCCATACCAGATTCACCGAAGGGATTCTGCAAATTGTTTCGCTTTGCTAGCATGAACGCCATACGGCGAAGATCAGTTCTTGTTAAACCGTGAAACTTGCTCTCCATTATTAGTATGTATTCTACAAGCTGACGTTCAAGTTCGGAGCCCAAGATAGTTTTTCGTCCTAATGTAGTAGCTGCTGCCACTTCTGGAGACTGTTCATCTTTTTGGCAGAGACGAAATAAAGTTGTCCTAGGCACTTGAAAATGCTGTGCCGCTTTCAAATACCCCATTTTCTTTGCCCGGACGATTTTTATAGCTTGTGCCATTTTTTCTTCATCCCAGGTTTTTCGTTTGGTTGATTGCGAATCGGACATTCTAAAAACAAACATTACATATATTTTTAAAGAAATAATAGCAAGTATCTATCATATGAAAAATTAAGACCTAATTATGGAATATTCCATAATTAGATACCGACGACTGTCCATATTTGGATTTTTATACTAGTTCATACTCTTCTAAATATTTTTTCAAGTCACAATATTTTAATGACAAAAGATCACAAAATGGTGAAATAAACATAATACCGATATACTAAATAGTATAAAACTTATGTATACAAACATAACAGCTGGTAATACTCATTTATTACTTACCTTTAAAATTTTCTACACGACAACAAAACAAAACACGCCTGCCACACATGAAGCGTTCGCGCAACTGACTCGATGGTGTGAGTGCGATAGTTAGTAGACCGAATGAAACAGAAGATGGTCGAGTGTTGCGTTTCATACTTATAGTCTTAGAGAAATGAAGGTATTCCATATTAGGATACTATTTCATATTTGGTGACTTTCCTCTAATTATATTGATATCCTCTCCATTTACACGAACTCTTATATATTGTAATAGTGTATTATTTGTCATCCATCACACTACATCGCCACCCTTGCAAATCAACATCTACACTCCGCCACTCCCACCACATTCGTCATTCAAGCCATTACATTCAATCCCCCATGCAACAAAAAGAAAACACTCACAACATAAATACCTACCTTATAGCTACCACTACTACAATTCGCGCAGCACTGTCCATTAACGATACACCCCCTCCCCCCGGATGGCGCTGTAATACACCCCAAATTCTCTTCCTATTCCTTCAACATCATCAAAAATGCACAAGAATAGGTTTTATCCTTTTTTCCTTCCGATACACACGTTAAAATCTTATCATCGCTCAATAATGCCACGCATGCGTCACCTTATCTACAATACAACAATAGGTACATACCTACATTATTTCAAATTGCGTTCTTTCTTATTTCAAAATCTGCAAAGTTCGTTCGATGGTGATATCATCACTAATTTTCCCACTATGTGTAGATGTTATTTGTAAGATAGAACATCATTTTGTTTTTCTCACGATTTCGACAGAAAAATTGTTATTTACATTGGTACTCACATAATATTATTATTATGTCTTCGTAACCAAATCACGTGATAACGTCGTGACAACAAAACATTTCGATAAAACTTTCAAATTTGGAACTAACTAAATTTAAACAAGTTTTGAACGGGTTGCAATCATTTTTAAATATCATAAAAAGTATCAATAATTTTAATATGTTCCTTTTGATGATTATGAAAATTTTACTTTCTTGATTTTACAGCTAAATATGAAATGAGACACGTTCCGCAGAGCATACGTGACTGCCATCTATCGATAAAATTTCGAAGCCCTCCCGATAAAAGCGCGGGAAACCGTGTACTTGAAGTTGAGTGCCAACAAACTTTTTCACCTCGTGGTTAGTTGGCCAGACGCATGCGGCTTGCGCGTCGCCCAACTGCGCATGTCCATTAGGATCGATCCTAGAGGGAGACGGATGTAAGGGGATAGGGAGTTATTTATTTTTTCGCTCATTTTTCGTCGTCTATAATTGGAAAAGTCATTGGTGTGAGAGAGAGGACGATACAAATTATCTGAATACTGGGTTAGGACACAAACCTTTTTTATATTATAAACCTTTATTCATGTTTCTATTGGTAACATCATATTAAATGAGAAGAATGAAAATTTATTTATTTGCTACAACTTTTAAGTATTAGGATATGTACATTATTGATAACATGATATTAGAATATGATAAAGTGTTCTATAGGCGTAGGAGGCTCCAACATAATGCAGTTTGGCAACATCTTCAAAATTAGATTTACGTCTAGAGTTTTTCACAGCCTCTTGTCACTGACAACTATTTGGGTATTTTAGTAAGAATATACTTATATATCTATCTATCTATACCCTCACGCCATGTCCCAGGAGGGGTAGGCAGAGAGAACGGACCGCCATATAGATCTATCCTTACAAACTTCTTTCGCTTCCTCCACATTCATCTAGTTTCTCATACATGTTCGCCGATTTCTCTTACTCAACACGCAGCCGTCCTTTAGGATTTGATCCACGTAATCAAGCCACGTGGTTCTTGGCCGTCCGCGTTTCCTCCCGCACCTCCTCTTTCAGATACATACATCCTCTTCGTCATTCTTTCATCTTGCATTCGCTCCACATGTCCAAACCATCCTAACTTATTTACACGCACTCTACCTATCGAAAATACTCTTCTCGCATATAAAATTCTAATAATAATAATTGGATAATTTATATGTGATCCGTGAACATCTCGAGAGCGCCGTGAGTTCTCCTGAACCGTTTTCAACTTCATCCTTAATGTGTTGGTGGATTGATTCTTTCTCAGGTCTGCGGGCAATCTGTTCCAGGCAGTTGGTGCGGTGGCTCTGAATCTCCTTTCTTTAAATTCGGAAGTGTTCGCCATATTGAATTCCACGATTTTGTTGACAGCAGTAGAGGCTGAGCGCAGTGGTCGCCTCGGAGTTTCGTCAACAGAACAGAGTTCACTGAGACATGTGGTTGCCGTGCCACATGTCTCTCTGAACTGGCGTTGAGGTTTACTTGAGCCTTACTAGATAGGTAGGTATATTGCCTATATAGCTCCTGTTTACCTATAGGTACCTATGTTTAAATGTACATAAACATATTGGTAAAAAATAAAAACTACAGTTTAGAGTGAAATATCAATAGAACATGCGTTAGGTAATGTCACTATTCTACCCATGTTTTCGTTAAGGAAAAGTATGTTAGTCTAGGGCTAAAATGCTCCCGAGGAATGCCTGAAAGGAGAAGACTTAGTTTTTTGTTGGTTTTTATCATTGTGGTTGTCGATTTTTAACTTGTTTATTTTATACTTTCTTTCTGTTCCCAAGTTCTGTAAACTTGTAGGTAGTCCTAAAGATGTTCTGTAAACTATACTGTCACATTTATGGGCAGGCTTAGTGCCTTGTACCAATACTCCTTCGAGGAGGTATCTATATCTATGAAAACATTCGTTCTTTCATCGGTTTAGAAGTACCTAGATACTTATCCTAATATGCCATTTTATCCTATCCACGATAATCACTAATGTTTTGTGTAAAAAATAATGTCTACTTACCTATATACAGTTGGTACATATAGGTATAGGCAGCTATGTAATTAATATGTAAACATAGATAATTAATGTGAAGGTAGGAATTTATCATAATATGTATTTGTGTCAGGGATATAATATAAGAAGTCGGGAGGAAGGTACATTATTTACAAAGGGTTTGTTCAAATTAACCCGCACTCTTGTCACTTCATTTTGTAGGCACGCTATGCCATGTCATTTACACATAGGTACCCGTGATAATGCGGTAATTTATTTCACAACTTTAATTTCTTTCTATTTTTTATACTCTGAGGAAGCATCATAATATGATTCCATGTTTCTGTTACTTTTTTGTATGAGAGTGATATTACGTCCAAATTATAATGTTTTCATATGACTTTTATGACGTCATTTATAATCTTTAAGCCGTTTCAAGGATGTCGGTGAATAGTGCAACCCATAGAGTAAGTAATAATAGTGCAACCTTTCCTTCTGAAGTTGGTGATAGATTGGTTGTTCCTCAGTGATGCTGGCAGGCGATTCCATAAACCAAGCTTTGACTGCTGAATAATCTTATCAGATAAATGCAAAGTAGGATATAGTGGTATGGGCTGCATCCAATTGATTACGTAAAATTATGGATTTATTTACGGATTTTTCTGCAGTACCTACCACCTAAAATATACTTAACAGAGAAAGATAGGTTAAATGTTACATCAATTATGGGGTAGGGAACTTAAAATGGATGACCACCTAAGAATATTGCGAATTTATTACTTTACATTATTAATATTCCCTCGAGACGGCTTTCCTTGGTCTACACTGAGAAAAATACTAACGAAATTTCACAACGAATCATTGGTACGTACTATCAAATTAGGACCAGAGTTCGTAACAACGATTCACTAGTACAGATCTATTAACTTCGCAACCAATTCATTGGTACATTTACCAACAACTTCTTCACAGTGACGACATCAACTTGAAGTTGGCTGCCGAACGAATCGTTGGTAAGAATCAATCGAATTACTTGTCATACTTACGTAGGTACCTATACATGACCTTGCTTGTAGCTGTCAAAGTCCAATAATATTAATCGCGATTAGTTGTAAAATGTGATCTATTTTTCTAATAACACTATAATTATTATTTGAAAAAATCTAACAAAAATAATAATATTATTAGAATAATTATTCACATTTTACAAATAAACATTGTGATTAATATATAAGTAAAAAAAGTAGCAAGGAAATAAAAATGATTTTTTTCTTTTAAATTCTTATGTAATATAATAATTTATTAAAAATTTCAATTAAAAAAATATAAAAATAAGGACAATTTATAAAGACATAATAAATATATCATACGAGTATTATAGAATTCTTCCAAAGGTCGTGCAGAAATTACAACTCTTTCTTCAGGGATGTTGAATTTTACTTATTATTATTATTCACAGGCATTCCACTCGGTACGAGTGGTTTGTGAATTTTACTTATCATCATTGCCAAAACTCAAAGGTGCTATTTCTAGATCTCTTCAGGGTGTTGATGATTGTCTTGAATGTGGTGAGGTTCCCCTCCCCCAGTTTTTATTCAGAGAGGACTGATCCCCCCCCCCCCCTGAGCATCAGTCATTGCTTGTGTTTTTTTTTGTAATAGCGTATTCATTTCACGACTGAATGTTTTTCTTTTTGCCTTCATTGTTATTGCCTCGATCTGCGCAATCGAGTGCATTTTGTTTTTATTTCTTTTTGTTGTTGGAACTTAGCTGGAACATAGTGTTGATAATATGATGTAAAATAATTTAACAAACTTCACTGGCTTGCAAACCATACAATATTTAAGTTATACTATATAATCTGTAATAGCTGTTTGTTTGTATTTAAGTGTATTAACAAAATAAATAAATTGATTGAGTCGACGTTGATTTTGTAAAACTCCATTATATTGATATAATGAAAACAAATTTGTTCTTGGTTTTACTACGATTTATTTGTTAAATAAATTACCAGGTTTCGACCTATGAGGGCATTGTCAAACTAAATTTACTATAGGCCGTGTTGTTACTTAAATACTATGTCTTAGTAGGTAGGTATAACAATATATTCTTAGAGCAAAGGTTTTATATAATGCAAAAATTATTGAGGGAAATTCAGAAAGAACAGTTGGTTGTGTTGTATATGATTTAAATTATATTGATTATAGAATCAATTAAATTATATAGATAATGTGACATTTTATTGGTAAAGATTAAGGAAGACAGTAGGCTATATTTATATCATTTACAAACAAACTTAAAATCACAATTTATTCAAATCAACAGTTTAGTTTGACAATGACCTCATGAACGAAACCTGGTAACTTATTTAACAAATAAATCGTAGTAAAACCAAAAACAATTTTGTTTTCATTATATCAAAATAAATAAAAAAAATACAAATTCTAATCATACCACTTTGTTGCTCTACGGGAGTTATTTTATTTTGGTATAATTTCTCTGCAACATTTTTCTATGGGAACAAAAATTTTTCACGCTGATAGTTGACCCTTTCTGTTTGAGTATGAATGCCCCAATTCTACTAATTTGTTTTCTTCTAGCCTTTTGATAATTCCATTTGACCTTTTTTCTGTAAAAGTAAAATATATAACTAAAAGTTATTTTTGAACCCGAAAAAATAGAAATTAAAATAACAGAATTTGAAGTATACAAACCAAATCTAGTGCAACAGCTTCACCAATTTGTTGATGTTCTGCAACATTCTGTAAAGTACAAATTTTAGTTAATCGTCAATAAAAACTCAAATTTGGCTTGTAGATAAAACAATTATTGCAAATTAAACATCTCATACCAACTCATCATGGACTGGACTTTATAAAGATTCATTATTTGTTGAGCTGGAAATGCTTTTGCTCGTAACATATTTTATGTATGTATATGCTTCTCTCGGCTAGAGGGACATCAAAGGAGTGTAGTCAAGTCAAAAGATTCTGCACGTGGGGGTTTTTGCCGGCCGGTTCTTCAGGCTGCCCATCATGGCACCTCTTGTGTGGAGAAATTTGTTAGTGTAGAAATTTAATCGGATAAGTCCCCAGATTTCTGAACTATCCAGGAGGACAGTGGGTCTCCTTCAATGTATATACTCAATCACAACCTCGTTTGTTTCCTCCACAGTCTAAAAGTACAAAAATGATTTATTGAACCAAATGATAACTAATAAAGTTGTTCATTCACAAACAAAATCAATTTTAGTTCAATATTACATACCAAATTCATGGTTGAAGGTTCACTTTCATTTCATCACATGGTTTTTAACATTACATTCTGTAATCTGTGAAGCAAAAAATATTCATTTAATTAAATAATAACCTTATTAGTCCATCCACAAGCACTCAAGGTTAGTTCAATGTTACTCACCAAATGGTTACTTGATGGTAGACTTTCATTCTGTAATTCCACGTTATTTTCCACATTGCGTTTCATCTGTAAAGTAAAAACATAATTATATCAAAACCATTAATGCTTGAAATCATATAAAAATAAAAGTAAATAAGAAGAAATTACAAAGGTTTACCTTGCATTCCCATGACAGATGATTTTTTCGTGCCATAATGCAATATTATGAGGGATCTTGATTTAAATGTGAGTAAATGTTTTTACAATAATCCTCAATCCACTAAAAAAAAACATCGAAATACGAAAACGGCTTGACAGAAATCAACAAAACACAACGGGAAACCAATGAATGACATCGAATACTAGTGTTGCCATTAGAGTAATTAATAATGACCAAAGTACTGTTTTTTTTTTATCAAAATATTTCCACTTATATTGATATAACACATTTTACAACCATTCTAATGTATTCATTATATTAAATTACAATAAATAAGTATTTAGTTATTTGTATAATAACGAAAATACTACAAATAAATAAAACAATATTGTACTATTGAAATACGTTTCGTCAATCATAATGTATTTTTATGCGTGTGGCAATTTCACAAGCCATATGTACTAACCTGACTATGATTTTAAACCAACTAGCGCCATACACGGATGTTTGGGTAACTAAAAGATTGGTAAGTGCCGAACATATCGTTGGGAAGTATAGTTATCGGTAAACGCAAAATGATTTAATGTTACGTAATGTTGAATTTGATCTTTATGTCATATTATATCAATGGTAAGGCGAGCAAAACAATTTATTGTGAAATATCAATTGAATTTGGAGATGTACCTTTTCTCAGTGTACTCTTCGGGTCACCTCTGTGGGAAAAAAGAGGATCTGCAAATATGATTGAATAGAAGTCTTCTACTTCCGAGATATTCGGATGTGCAGATGTTATTTCAATATATTCACAGGCGCCTTTGGAGACCGCCTACACTGAGAAAAATACTAACGAAATTTCACAACGAATCATTGGTACGTACTATCAAATTAGGACCAGAGATCGTAACAACGATTCATTAGTACAGATCTATTGACTTCGCAACCAATTCATTGGTACATTTACCAACAACTTCTTCACAGTGACGTCATCAACTTGAAGTTGGCTGCAGAACAAATCGTTGGTACGAATCAATTGATTTACTTGTCATACTTACGTAGGTACCTATACATAACCTCAAAATGTAGCTGTCAAAAGTCCAATAATATTAATCGCGTTTAGTTGTAAAATGTGATCTATTTTTCTAATAACGGTATAATTATTTGAAACATACCAACAAAAATAATATTATTAGAATAATTATTCACACTTTACAAATAAACATTGTGATTAATATAAGTAGAAAAAGTAGGTAGGAAATTAAAATAAAAAAAATCTTTTAAGTAGTTACTTGCGTAAAATAATAGTTTATTAAAAATTACAAAGGAAAAAAATAAAAATAAAGACAGTTAATAAAGACACACATTAAAACATACATAAAAATATACACCATATTATAGGAAACCAAATAAAACAGCCATAGACATACTATACTTGTAGTGCAGTACATTTTTTTGGAATATTCCTGTTCCAACACTTCCAACATAATACGTATTAATAACAATAATAATATTGTGATGTCTCACTCCATATCGTTTAGATGATAGTGGTATCTTTGTCTCAGCTCTGTTACTTCTTGTTCATTCAATATCAATGTCCATTTTATTTTCTGTGGGAAAACATAAGGAATATATTAAGTTTAGGTCAATGCATCAAAACTTCAATAATTTAGAATTATTTTGATGTAGCATTATATCTGGGAATAACAATGCGGTGTAATATTGTGGTTTTATTAAGCACAAAATTATTTATACACTGATTTGTAGGTTAGGTTAGTTATGTAGTCTGGTGTTTTTTGTGCAAAAGCACATTTATTGGCAATCATTTCATTAACATAACATTTCTTGAGTGAAAACTATGTATATAATTACGAGAATATAAGTAGAAATAAATAAATATTGCACATTAAATTAAAACAATATGACAAACAACAAATAAGTGATGGTAGGTACTTACTACTGAATAATTCTATTTTATCCTCAAATCCCCAGGACTTTAACAACTCAAAAAGATACATAGCTTTGTTTCATTGACAAAACACACTAACTTCACGGTCAGCAGAATAATAAATTCACACTTTCTCAATAACAAAAGATTAGAAATCGTTGCAACGCAATATTTTCGATCGAACACCTTTTGTATTTGTTGTTTGTATAGGTACATAACTACATACCGAAAAATGACAGAAAAAACGGAAACGAAGTAACAGCGTAAGTAAACGGACGTGCCAACGCGTTTTTTACTTTATTGTCTTATAAGATATGATCACTTTTTAAATAAACAGAGTACTACTCTTTAAATCCACTAGCGCCATACGGATGTTTAGTTAACTAAAACGTTGGTAAAGGAGCCGAATAATTTCAAAATCTATAAGTATACACAAAAGATGATGGTAAGCGCCGAGAAATTTACTGTTACGTATAATTAAATGATTGTTTGCGTCTTATTATATCAATAGTAAGGCGAGCAAAATAATTTATTGTTATAGATCAATTGAATTTGGAGATGTACCTTTTCTCAGTGTATGGACTGTTATACACGGCGTCAAAATAAAATCATCTTTATCCTCATCACCATCACTTTCATAATAATTAGATAAAAATAATAGATGTAGGTATTATAATATAATATGTGTATATATGTTGATAATAAAATATATGTATCTGTTAAGTTCTTTTGTCATGGACGTGCGACGAAGACAAACGTTCTAACTAAATTTACTATAATATGCATCATGCATGCCACTAAAAATGCATTGTATAATTTCCGCCTTACAATCATTCTGGTGCAAGACAATGAAGGGTATACGTCGCAGAAGCAGTCAACGTCTGAGTGACGGAATATAATCGATATAAAATATGACGAAGTCTCACGTGCATAGTGGAAATGATTTTGAATGACAAGCCAAGTGCATTTTACAAGAACATTTGAGGGCAGGAGACTATTTGTGGGGTCATAGGGACAAAAGTTCTTAGGTACCTATTAAAAAACTGGATTTGGAGCAGCAAAATATCTATTGGAGACTACTGGAAATTTACTGCACTTGGAGAAGATCCATTGTTTTGTAAACTAATTAAGTTCTTCCAGAACTGTTTGATCATCGGATGTACCTATCTACCTGTCTGAGTTGAATTTTCATTCCATGAAAAATGTTGTTCCTAAAATTCTGACAGAAAACTATTCAAATGCAAGATGGATAAACTGTAGGGATAATTCTTGCGTTTTTTGTTCTTCCTTACCTTCTCAGCCTATTCCCGTTCACTCCTACAAGAAGGTCTCCTCCGTTTCTTTATAACTTTGATTTACTAAAAGACATTGCCTCAAGGCAATATGTACGCCTTTTAGGTATATAAATTTATTTTGATAATAAAGTGTTCATTATTATTTCATTGTATTATATATCTCGAGTAGTCTGCATTATATTTATACCAATACTTATACTCAACTATGTCGTTACTGGTGGCCTTCCATTATTGTTATGTTAATTTATTGTGATGAACAAAAATTATGCCATCATTGAAGAAGAGAATTTTTTTTTTTTTATGTCTACGTAACTTCACATGTCTTAAGATAGGATAGATAATAAAACATCTATGAGTAACTATAAAATAAAAAAAACTTGCTTACAAGATATGGGTACTCAACTAAAAAAAGTTAACTTTACAATAATTACAAATAATATTGCTAATGGATTTTTTTATGTTCAGGTCGAATTTAGAACGAAATTAAATTATCATTCCAAATACAAACAGCGTTGCTGCGTGGTGTTCTAATGTAATAACACGGGTCCATTCTACAAAACTTTTAGTGTATGTAAAAGCATTTAAATAAAAAGTAAAAATTAATTATATGTATGTTAAAATACATCGAATAAAATACTGAAACATTTTTATGAATAAGCTTGATAACTTCTAATACAATGTGGACGAACTCATTTACAAAGGGCGCTCTGTATGTGGGGAACGTAGACGATAATGTTTTGATGTGCATGTGTGAGTGTGTATATCTATATGTACCTATATGACGAGGGGTTATTTGAAGGCGGGTGTATGGTGCGGGGCATGTATTGCTTTTGGTGGGAGCTCGGCTCACTCATTCGTGACTATTTGGATGTATTGTATAGATTTCTATACCCGGAGTAAATTATACAAATGTCGACTAACGGATTACTTTCGATTTGTTAATATTTTGAAATAATTATTTGACTTTTCAAGCTGTATTTTGTAGGTACCTATTGGTTTAAACTTTTTAAAAAAGATGAATCAAATACCTACCTATTAAAAGCTTACTTAGTATAGGTAATCTCACGCTATATTTCATAAATGGGGTAGCCAGCAGACCAGCCGCATGTAATAAGCATGCAAGCTGTCCTCTCTGCGTCAAAAAATAAGGCATTCAGGATGGGTGGCACACCATATCGCTGAATTCAAAATGTAAAATGTATTTCTTTCTAAACACCCATATTTTACATTACAGGATACTCGAAAAATTAAGGAAAAGAGTGAGAGACCTGTTCTTTGCTTCATGACTAAGCCAAAATTAATAAATATCTTTTACAAATTAGGGACTCAATTTTTTATGATGAGATCATGACAATAATTTAGTATCTATACCTACTTAATAGTTTTTTCTTGTTGTTTCATCTGGAAATGAATTAAATTAAGTCTAAATCACTACTGTATAACTTTTATAAGGTATTCACATTTAATTACCTACCTTCTTCATTAAATTCAAGGTGTTCTTGGACTGTATGTTTATTACCTACTTCTGTTCTTCCGCTAGCTATCCAACTTGTATGTAGATATTTTAAGTTGGTTAGCTGGAATAAATTGCCATGTGGTAATAAGATCGCCAATGGGCCACTTGCAGATTTTTTTTTATTACATAGAATTGTAAATTTGAATGAAAGAAACACAACTACAATTTATTTTAATTTTTCTTGCACTATTTTCTTAGATATTAATTAGCTTTTAAAAATTGGATTTTCTCGGAATGATCAAAAACGATACGGACGTCACGGAGTCCCATGTGTGCATGAGATAATAATCTGTGGTGCGAAAGTTACTATGACGTCATCAGCTGTCAAAAACCATTTAGTGTTTTGCCAAACGTCAAAAATTTTGGGTTTTATTTTTGGAAATTCTCCATAATTTAGATATTAAAAAAAAATTAACTGACATATTTGCGTTTTCCGCCCTCAAATTTACTTAATTCGATCATTTTTATTAAAATCCCCCACGACTGCAAGTGGCCCATTGTTTATATAATTTTGTATAATGTAGGTATTCATAAAGTGTATTAGTACTGTAGTATTAAAAACTATAATTATCAGAATATACGTGACCTTGAAGTAAAACTAAATAAGTAGGTACTTTATGGACATAAATCACACACTTTACTCCCGGCATAATGTTGTTCAACTGTCGTTCGTATTTATACACGACTCCACGACAATCTCAGCCTATCACTTTCTCTCCCACGCAGTAGATAGATGTATCCGTCTCCTTCTTTAGAACGCTCGCAGTAATTATGATTTATAGTGTCTCATGACCTCCATGTAACTGATGTAGTAGTGTTGGTATAGTAATGCGGCGCACTGCTTTCTCTGGCAAATGACAGCAGTTTTTCCATCACGAGAGCGTGACTGTGCATACTGAATTCATTAAAATAAAATAAATAATACATTGTACCTACTCTTGTTCATCAATCTGTAATAGCAATTTTATATCTACCTAGTGAATCTAGTGATGAAAATCATAATAAAGAAACATTCAAACCTCCGACATCAAAATGATTTGGATTCAACAACCGTCGATCACAAATACATTGTTCTTAAGACAACGATGGGTATCAGAGCAGAAAAAAGTCATGGGAAGAGGTCATTCAATTGTCACATAATCGCTCTTAATGGAGGAGGCAGGATACTGTCCTGTACTCCCGAGAGGAGCCTTAAAGGGCGATAGGATGGAAGTATTTATTTTTCTGAACCCAGACTTTTCAATGGGGACTGTAGTCAAGGATTTTCACATTAAAATATTGAAAGATCCTCTTGTTTATTAAGGAGGTTATGTCGTTCCATTTCTCCCACGTTCAGATTCCTTGCCAGCTCGAAGTAATCTAATTCTTCCATAAAATATGTTTTCTAGACTTCAGGTATGTACTTCTTAGTACTTATTTGAAAGATATCCTGGAAAACAGAGATCTCGGAATTCCTTTTAATTTTATCGTATTCTCTTGATGTGACCTGTTTTTTTTTTAAGATCAGGGAGGCCAATATTAGAGAGCACAGGAAGCCACGATAGGGGAACTTTTTTATTTCGTTCGGCACCAACTTTTTTGTACTAAACGTTAGTTTTTTGTGGTCTAGTCCGATTACTTTATAATATTATTTTTGCTTCTTAGAGTTTTATCATCACCCGCGTTATTATTTTTTTAAAATATGAATTACCTCTGTTCGGGTGCATAACCGTGTAAATAGAGAATTTATGAAAAAGCTTTTTCTTCCTAACACACAATCATAAAAAGGTTAGGTATATTAATAAAATGTTTAAATAAATGACATTGGTGTACTATCGTTAAAATATTTTAAACGAAAATTAGAATTTAAATTTATACATCTAGTGTACATTCTAACACATATAAAGTACATAGATGTGTGCGTGCATATGGATATATGTGACCGCGTATATATATGTGTTGGTGGAATAAAACATCAGTGTTATAATAGTAGCACATCACACATCTCACTTCGCGTGTGTGTTAGGCAGAGAGAGAGAGAAAGATACAAATGTTACGAACAATAAAATATGTGAGTATATGATGACGGTGTTACTATGAGCCCCGCACTTTCCTATATTATTATCTGTATTGTGCTACATGTTGTGAATATACTCTGCTACTGAAGTTTTCACAACGACAGTGTTTGCATAATGTTCTTATAAGTATTATACTACTTATAAGCATTACAAAGATCAAGCTTCTTATCTACTTAAGTATTAAAGAAAATACTTATCTGATTTTGTAATTTCTATATCAATATACTCAATTTGGAGATGAAATACGTCACCTATCCTGATTATTATATTCTATAGGAAAGGAGGGTAGGTATACCTCATTTAGTCATTTGTTTATTAATGCAGTTAGACCGCTAGCTATTCTATTGTGGGAAATGCCACGATGATATGAATCAATGAATATTCGATTAAATAATACATAACTTATTACTTACAGCGTTACAGCTAACTTTCATTTCTCAACTACTGGATATAGGGCAATTTTAAAATTTTCCATTGTATCAACCCAAACCCACTTTTCTTTTCCATCACTATTTTGTTTTCCACAATGTTCTCAGTCCATCTTTATTGGTATCTCCCTATATTTTCATGCTCTCCAATTCAGGATTCTAGGTGTCTAGGTGTACAAACTTATTTTAAGGTATCTTTGTTTCGTATTCCGTTTCTCAAGTTAATATTACGCAGTATCTGCCTTTCTTGCCTCGCTATACACATCTCACTTTTTACAATAACTTTATTAAAATACATATGTTATGTGTAACTCATAGTTGGGCAAGAGGACCATTGTTATTTCACTCATAGGTCTCTGACGGCCTAGAAGACCCTCTTTCATTATACACGGTTTCTGTGACAATGCAATCAAAGCAGTAGGAATGTCTTGGGAAGAGGTGACTCTATTGACGAAGATACTGGTACTCTGAATGGATGGCGCTTGTTTCTGCCTTTTTCTATGGAAAGAGGCGTTTAAGAGAGATTGAAGTGAATTGATATTTACCATTGCTTTGAATAAAACGTTTATAGTTTTCGATTCAGCGATGAGATCTGTCACCTGTTCTGAATGTCTTATTCAATTGCAAGGAGAGTGTATAATATCTTGCAGATACGTTCATTTACATACTTACCTTTAACCAAATAAAAGTATTCGAAAAAAGTGATTCAATCGGCACAAATGAATCTCTCTGGATGGAAGATATTTATTTCCATTCTGTGTTTCAGAGAGGAGGATTGGAGATCTAAAAGAGATGAAAGAAAATATTTACCACACGTAACGCAGTAGGTGGGTGCTCGATATTTGTATCCTTAGAATGGTCTTCACTTCACTTCATATCTCACATTGACATAATGTTATAAATGTGTGTAGGGGTAGCAGACCTCAACCACCTCACATATTAACCCTCCACCCACATTTTCCAATATAATATGGACGCTTTTATATCACCTAACCTTTTTGCTCTCTGAAATGGTAAGTCATTACATAATAGGGTGTGGACGAAATCGAATAAAATATATTTTTAGAACATCGAAAAAAAATGCGACGTTAATTAATATTCTCACTTGATAATATGAAATAATATGCAGGTATTAACAAATCAAAAACCTTAAGTATAATTTCAAAAACACAAGTTACATTTTACATCTTAAATTCAGTGAAAAAAATTATGACATTTTACATTTTCAATTCAGCGACGATGTTTGCCAACCATCCTGAATGTCTTTGTTGGCACGGAGAGTACAGTTTTCATGTGTATTACATGCAGCTGATATGCTGGTTACCCTACATGTGGTATATATCGTGATGGTATAAATAGATAAGTTACATTCGTTAGCTGAAATTTGTAGATTTTAGATAAAAACTAAAAGTAGATTTAATTATAGCAAAAGTTCGTAGATTAGGCCAAAAGTACGTAGATTCGGAACAAAAAAAGGTAGATTATCAAATGGGACCAGGTACGATGATCTACGAAAAAATACGTAGACGTGGTAATACTGATTCCATGTCCTTGATAAAATAATTCCGAAATATAAGTATTATTCACAATACTGACTCATTGTCCGTTTCCATATTGATATTGCAGTATCATGGTCGATGTTATTATGTTTGTATTTACATCCCTTGCCATAAATCCACCCTTCAGTCTTTATTCTGCTTTCCTGTCGTCCATGTCTATCCTCTGTAACCCTCCCCATCTTCCCTAGGGCGCACTTCATTCCTCACCGCACACCTCCTGTGGAAATATTAATTGAAACAACAGCCTGCAAAAAGACTTACGCCCTCCTAAACGCTTGCGGTTGATAAAGGGGTTGACAACCAATAATTTATATCTTCGTATTTTTATTTAATATTGTTTATAGCTATAATAAACACATATTGCCATGACAACCATTATTGCCAGTATGCACATTTGGACTGCGTCATGTAATAATGTTTCAAGTCACACAAATTACTGAAAAAAGTTGATGTATTGTGACAGAAGTAAATGTAGTAGGTACGTGTTATTTGATTATTTATTCTGTAAACTAACTGTATGCAACAAATATCCAAGTTGTCCTCTCCGTGTAAAAAAAGCTAAGCAATTAGCTATGGGTGCCATAGGTTATTGCTGCTGAATGGAAGATATAAAATGTCTAATTTGGGATATTTTGTAATTACCTACCTGTCTTTTACAGGATAACCGAAAACAAAGACAATAGCGGAAGATATATCCTTTATCGTAGCTTCATAGACCATTATGGCATGTTATTGGACTCAAATCTAAATGAGGAACAAATTTTAAATTGTATATTCATTACATTGTTAATATTTACAATGTGACAGTTAGGAATGATGCATTTTTGCGAAAGTAGTTATTTTACAAACATCTTTGGGTGTGTTCAATCGGTTGAATTTACTTTGTAAAAAATAAAACAAATGTTTTATTCTACTATTTGATTTAATTTACGAGAGAGACGTCTTTCGTCTTGTTAGGACATTGTCAATCCTAACAAGACGAAAGACGTCTCTCTCGTAAATTAAATCATATAGTAGAATAAAACATTTGTTTTATTTATTTCGATATGGAATTCTACTACCTAAACACTGAGACAGAGAATGAATATAATGTACTGTGTACCTAATTTTTGTTGGCTACTTTATTTCAATAATCGCGATAGGTTCGTCACTTGCTGTTTAAATAACTCTATAAGTATTACAAAAATATCGCGCAACAGTTAGGTACGTAGTTAATCCTTCAAAAATAAGTGAAACGTGTATTTGAACCTAGATGTCTATAAGATTGATTTTAACAGTATTACATTTTATTTACTCTATACTTAAATATACCTACTCAGGTATATAATTTCATTATTTGCTTCAAGTATAAGAGACTAAAAAATATTTTGACCTGGTTGAACTGTGTGAACAGATTTTCAATAAATTTGAAACGATTACAAAAGCAAAAAGCAGTTAAAATGCCAATAAAGGAAAATAAAAAAAAAATGAAAAATTATTGGCGCTGAATCACTTAACATGGACGATGATGATAACGATTCTGGATGATTTTGTTTGGGCATCGTCTTTAAACCGTTTCAAGAGTAGGTACTGCTGAATAGTGTAGTCATTAATTTGCTCTAGAAACTGGTGATAGGTTGGTTGTGGTTCGCCCAGCAACACTAGAAGCTCTCTTCTAATATCAGCTCTCCCTGTAAAAGTAAAACTTACCGACTCTTAGGCTCAGTATGTCTATTTACGGCCAAAGAATAGCCCAAGGGGTAAGTTCTATCGAACATGAAAGATCCATTTTATTTATAAATAATATAGTCTTGAATATAGAAGGCTCGTTTCTACATTCTGGTCCAGTGAAGACCGTTTAAGGGCGAAAGTAGAAGATTTCCAAACAAAAAAACGCAGTTCAGGTTGATATAGGTTCATATTATGTCATACAGAAATTATTGAAATATTTATATTTCATTACATCTACATAATATAAAACGGCTCCATCAATAGTAGGTATATAAGGACAGATAACAGCTCAAACATAAGAATCGATATAACAGCGAGAGTTTGATCCTTAGTCTCTTCCAGACAATTTCCCATCACCTCTTTCCTCTCACCAGCTTGTAGTATGAAGAATATATCTTATAATACTAAGGGTGGATACCTACTTAGGAAGCAGGTGAAGCGTGAATAAAGAAAATGGAAGATGTACTTTCACAAATATTATATTGAGAGGGAATTTATAAATGCATACCTACCAGATCTATTATTAGGTATATAAATATCAATACCACACCGATGTTATACACAGAGGTGTGAAATAATTTTATTAGACATAACGTGTTGATGCTAATAGTCCTTTTCTGTATTTAGAAATTCCACATTTGATATAAACAAAACAAATGTTTTTGTTCTACAGAAATGTTTTGTTTGAATTGCTGGTGTAGCTAGAAAACATTTTTCTTTAGTATCTTCAGGTTCGCAACTACCTACGTGTTGAATATGAGGAAGAAGTGTATTCAAACCAACGCTATACCTAACCTAAAAACATATTTAAGGCAGAAAAATCTGGAGAGTTATGGGATAGATCCGTCCCTACTCAACATCCGTCCGTCCATACTCAACATCTGTGTCGAGTCGCCTATCCGATGTTATTTCTTTTGATTATATATTTGAGTAGCTTATTTTATTTGTAAATTTATCTTGGTATACATATGTGTTTATTTATATATTTATCTATATATATCTTAAATTATTTCATTTTGTTTTACTTATTTATTTATATATTATTATAATTATTTGTTTTTGTTTAATGGGTTAGTTGGAAGATATTGCGCTTCAGCAATAAACTCGCCCATTGCACAAAATTATTAATTCTATTGTTGTGATACCATGTTTTTTGTTCTTCTTTACATATTGATTTTGTGCAATAAAGTTTATTATTATTATTATTATAGATCTGTGTTTACAGGAACATGGAGGTAATTATTGGGGAGAGAAAGATCCACGTACTTAGATAATTGAAAATCACTGAAAATCTTTAGATATCTTAAAATGTTAGGAAACTGAAAGATATCGCTTTGTATATTTTATAATATTTTGTTTAAGTTACATAAATTTGAATTTATTAGCTACTTCAATTAATATCTTGTGTAGTTGTGTTTGTATTTATTTATGGTCAATAAAGTTGTAGGTATTATTTTTATTATTATGGAAAAAAGAACATTGTAATATTGCAGCAAATACATATTAAACATACAAAATACCTGAAAATAAGAGCTGGTAATTATAAATAAGCAATATGCGTACGGCTATATATTCATATCTGTTTAAATATTTAAATGAGACCGATATAAAACATTATGTATCTATAGGTAACTAGGGCATACAAGTAAATTAACATTCCGTAAGTCCCATTAGGTAGATATCTACACAACGAAGTGTCACCGCCACGACTGTCCTCTATAAAGCGAACCCTTAATCACATTTTCCATCTACCCAGCACCCACATTCATATATTAACCTACATTTCATGACATGACAATAAAAATGTCATCCACACAAGTAGATATTATATTGTACATACTGCCTATAGTATACAACCTGACGCTTCTGTGACGTCAAGTTAAATCGATGAGATTCCCGCGCATACAACTGCACGATACTACATTCATTTATACACCAACACAAACAAACATACACAAGATATAAAAGGGGACTACATTACCGACCAAACAACGATTTTCCTCTGTCGGAAAATTTGGAAAATAAAAACAGACACCCTCATGGAAAAGTAAACGTTTCATATCGTCAAGATATTTGTGTCGCGTTGAATGGGTAGTTTTTTTGTTAAAGGATATCGTTCAATTTTCCTTTGAAAAAGTTTTCATTATTCTCACCATGGGCGGATATTGCGCCCGCATGCATTTTAAAAACAAATCCGACATCTGTCAAATGTGAAGGTTTATAATGAGAGGTATCAATATAAACTGTTACAAAACACACGTTTTATTCACCAAAGTGTCAAATGTGTGATGGTTACATTCATGTTAATTAAGATTTAATTGATTAGTTGGTTTGTTTTATTTCAAAAGCGTCCATCTGTTAGAGTTTTATTGAAAATCAATTGATGAAACACAGATTCTAGTGTGTGTCGATGTAAATTGTTTGATGTTTATGTTTACATAGGATGTATCTCTCACTCTGTGTGTGTTGCTAAGTGAGGATTGAGGGGATGAGAGCAGAGAATAGTTTGCTGCTCTGCTATCAGTTTTATCCTTATATTGAGGTTATGAAATATATATAAAGTGGTTTATTATTACCCTAACGCACCCTAATTTATTTCAAATTATTGTTGTCGTAGGGTTCATTTTATATTTATTAATCTCATGTTTTGTAAAAGCTATTGACAGATTAGTTCGTTCGGCGTTTAATATTTTAATGAAAACTATTGAAAATGTTAACTTGTTACTGACTTAACGTATATGTACAGTCTAACATATCTAAGTACAATTATTGTGACTAGTGAATCATATATTTTTTTGTATAGTGCATAATTAAGTGACATAACTAAAATAAGTTTTCCCTTTGTGACACTTGTGTCATTTTAATTCAATCAAAATAAACAGGTAAGTTATATATAATTATTATATTATGTTATTGTAATTACTTGATGTTGTTAAGTATTATATCTTTGAAATATGAAATTTTATTACCTTTCCAATTGTGTTAATAGCTTTGGGTACCTACCTACAGTTTTGGCAAGGTTTAAAACTTATAAAATGGTCCTAATATCTCAGAGAATATTCATTATTATTAATTTATAATATTCTTGAAAACATACCTACTCTGCATTTAAAGTGATTGGTGCCCGGAAAATATTTTTGATTTTTACGTGAAAACTCTCACTTTGTGTTCGACGCAATAAGAAAATTTACATATATTCATTGAATGCATGAGATTTCAAAATAATTTTCGAGTTGGAATTTTTTACAGTTCTCTAACATTTGAATAGAAATGTTAGTATTCTGATTCGTGTACAAAAGTAATAAAGCCGGCATCTGGACTATCTCACTACACGCCAACTCCCATGATTAGTGGGGTAGCCAGGAGACCAACATGCAGGTTTAGATGGACAAAGTTTCAAATTTAGGCATAATTAAAACTTACAATTACAATTTAATTTCGTAGATTGATACATAAATGAAATTGAAATGTTAGGTTACTTAAATAGTACACTTTTATTAGATTTCTGTTTTTTTCATTTAGTATTCTGTGTATCCGATTTGTGATAAATGTAGGATATTATTAACAAAACACATTGTTTGCCTAGTACTTAAAGATACCACTATTTATTAATTTTTTTATTCACAACAAAATACTTTTAACAAGATCTATATAATTTTCACAACGATCACTTATAGATTAGTGAATTAAAAACTATATTTATAAATATAAATATGTAGGTACTGTGTAAATGACATTTTGAGTAATCCACCTACCTTTACTTGAACAAATGTATTGTTATATGAATTATTTATTTTCAAGCTCTGAGAAAATATTAATAAATGCGCACGTAGGTATATTTGTTTATACCTATATCCTTTATAGTTGCTTGTACCAGAAACGTAACAGTAAGACCTATAGTCTGCATCGATTGATCATATTTCTGGACGGTAATATGATGACACATAGATATCTTATTTGTAAACATTGATATCGCAGATCATAATATGAAAGCATATTTCTAAAAAAAAAAAAATATTTCATCGAATCAGTGTATGAATCGATTCGAAAATTTCTGAATTTAATCAAAATTGCATAATCTCTTTGAAAGAACGATAGTAGATAATTCTTTAGATCAGTGGTTCCCAAACATTTAATTTCGCATACCACACACGAATTTATAAATCAGTAGCGTACCACTGAACTGAATTTAAAAACGTTTTATCTAATTATTTACTGTGTATGTCCTATGGCCATGGCTGCTTACGTACCACCTGAATAATTGTCGCGTACCACTGGTGGTACGCGTACCATTGTTTGGGAATCACTGCTTTAGATGAAGCCAGCTTTAAAGCTAATATTGAATAATAATCTGAGTGATAATCCTGATGTGAAGGCGGTAGGTATACCCAATGCCGCTATTGCGTGGGATGAAAGGGTAAATAACGTCTTATTTTATTATTATATATATGTACTAGCTTCAAATCCGGCTTCTGTACTTCGAAAAAGCTTTTAAATTAGATAAAGCAATATTTAGAATTTACTCACGCTTATTACGGGGGCGTTTTGGGAAAAATATCACATTTTTGATTAATGATTTCACTCTACGTATTTGCACAATATCTTTACCCGAAATCGAGTGAATTATGAATAAATACTTGTACATATTAGGAATAAAACACCTATTACCCAATTACATTACCACTGTAAAAATAAATAAATACTGTACTATACCATCATGACATATTCCTCAAGTGTGGTACCCAGCAGACCAGCTGCATGAGATAATGCGAGTTTTTGGATGTGTTGCAATATTTTCATACTTACAAGGTAAAGTAGTAAGCATACACAAAGTGTGTAAAGTAAAATATTTATTCATACCTATAACTACCTAATGTTTTTATACTTTAATTAGTATCGCCCAGTCACATAGTTTCTTTGTCATGTCATCATTATTCTTTGATACGCTTTTCACTATTATATGAACGTACAGATTTTCGAAAGCCATAATGGTACAAAATGTAAGATGATTATCTTATTTATAATATTTAAAAAGTAAGATATTTTCAGTGAAAACAAAAGATTATGTAAAATCATTTGGAAACAAGCCCGTTGTTGATGTTAATATATGTAATTAGACATTTATTATACAGTCTTAATTAGACAGTATCAGCTCATAGATGCCTTACAACATAATCTGGGATCAAAATCCACTTCTAATTAAAAAAAATCAAATAAAAAAATGTCATGAGAAATATTAAAAACGTGTTTTTTAAAACTTTAAGCGCTTCTGGTTTTGTTATAGATCATATTAATCTATTAAGTAAATATAAATAAATTATATAAAGTTATATTTAGGCTTACGTAAAACATAATGAAGTAATAAATAATAATCTATGGATTGACTAGTGTATAAGTGGATATGGTGGGTGGAATGACTAGTATATAAGTTTAAGTTTGTAATTAATTTTGTATTGTATTTTAAATTGTAAAAAAATAATATATTTATAATTTAATAAATAAATAACTATAACTATGTCTCTCATCACGGCATATACCACAAGTGTGGTATTCAGTAGATTAATTGCAAAAAAAAAATACAAAAAAATACTTTATTATACAAAACAATTTTATGAAGTACCTACCTATTTGGGGAAATCATGAAGTATTTGGTGCAATCGGAATTTTGGGTAAGTGTGATAATTATAGGTATATTCTAACTATCCCGTAGTAATTTATTATAATATGTAGGTGTCTAGATATTTATTGATTTCTGAATAGGATGTATTTTTTCTTAGTTCGTCTCATAATTCGTTATAAACTTTAATAAAAGTATTGATTTTTCTAGATATATATTTATCTACCCATGCTATAACAATTTATTTGACCTAGTTGAAAATAGTTCCAGGAATCATAATATGTACAAGTTATTATGTATTGGCTATGCTTTGTATCAACATTCTCGGCGCTAGCTTACATACGTATGTACCTATGTAGGTATATACTAACATAATATAATTACATAAACACTTTATTTCGTTCAATGTACACAAAACTGATGGTAGACCTAACACAATTGTACCCCACCAACTCCCCAAATTCTAATTACAATGGACCGCTAATGGTTTCAGGTGTTCACTATCAACAAAAAAGTGTTTTAGAGGTTAATACGTGTACATTTCGAGTTACAAAGGTTTTGTTTACTCGTTGTATCAACAAAATTTCAAATTATTCAATAGTTGTCTGAGCGCTGAAAAGTAATTTGGTTTCTCGCCTTATTACAAGATCCCATCTACTTGTATTTAGTTAGGTATACATTATGGTACAGATTACATTTGAATTGTGTGCTATTGTTCTTAAGCACAATCACGAGTTTAATAACCAATCAATAAGGTATACGAAAATGGGTACCTAGGCATTACTGTTAGAACTCTTCGGAACTTTGAATTATTTGAATAATATGTGATGTCGCATTTTACGCTCGAACGTAAAGACGAAACTCGTGATTGGGATATCTACTGAATAGTTCCCTATGTTTTTCTTTATTTTATTTTTGTCACAAGTTTAGTTTATAGGTTTGATATGTAAACGTAGGTATATCTTGTTATGACAAAAGGATTATCCTAGAATAGATTCACCTAGTTGGATAATCCTATTTCTTCCTTTTTTTCATTGTATGACTGTATTTCTAAATAAATAAGTAAATGTACTCGATGGTTTTTTGAGGATGTTTTGAATATAATCCTCCATGGAGATTTTCGTGACTCTAGATTATTGCCTATTGACTATTAAAAACAATTAATATACACAGGGAGAGTTTATCGCAAAAACACTTTTCTTCCGACAAACTCAAATTCAAAATTTATTTAAAAAAAACATGTAAATCGTCCTCGTCGTGCGAAAAAAAGTTCAGAATGGATGGTATACCTCATCGTTGAATTTAAGATATTAAATGTCTAAGGGTACAAACACAAAGAAAGCAGGTTGCCTGCTTTCCGATGCCTGCGTCTACCGGCGCCGAAAATGTTTACATGCATTTCAAAGGACATGAACATAGTAAAAGCAGGAACGCCGATTGCGATTTACTTTGCCGGCGCTTACCAGCACTGATCGGCGCTGGCAACCTGCTTTCTTTGTGTTTGCACCCTAAAAGCTTAGATTGAGATGGTTTGGACATATGGAGTGAGTGGGTGATGAAAATATGAAAAGGTGTGTATCATGAGGAGCATAATATATATGAACTTACATAAGTTTAATACATATGCAGACAAATGAAATTATCTCTCAAGTTTGAGGGAATAATTTATACATTATGCAGCTGTTGAAAACATTTGTTAAGTTTTTAAAAATGTAAATATTCTTAAATTAACATACCTATTTGAATTTGAAATGAATTTAACTGAAAGGGTGGGTGTGAGAAAGCGCGATCGTCTGAGAATTACGGGGCTTAACCACGTGGATCAAACTCTCAAAGGCGAACGAGCGTTGAGTAAGAGGAATCGGTGTACATTTATGGGAAACTGTATGATTGTGGAGGAAGCGAAAGAAATATGTATGAAAGAACAACATGGCGTTCCGTCCTATCTGCCTACTCCACTTGGGATACGACGTGAGAGTATACTATAGTTCCTATTATATATGTAGTATACACTGAGAAAAGGTACATCTCCAAATTCAATTGATATTTCACAATAAATTGTTTTGCTCGCCTTACCATTGATATAATATGACATAAAGATCAAATTCAACATTACGTAACATCAATTCATTTCGCTTTTACCATTAACTATATTTCGTTCGGCGCTTACCAATCTTTTAGTTACCCAAACATCCGTGTATGGCGCTAGTTGGTTTAAAATCATAGTCAGGTTAGAACATATGGCTTGTGAAATTGCCACACGCATAAAAATACATTATGATTGACGAAACGTATTTCAATAGTACAATATTGTTTTATTTATTTGTAGTATTTTCGTTATTATACAAATAACTAAATACTTATTTATTGTAATTTAATATAATGAATACATTAGAATGGTTGTAAAATGTGTTATATCAATATAAGTGGAAATATTTTGATAAAAAAAAAACAGTACTTTGGTCATTATTAATTACTCTAATGGCAACACTAGTATTCGATGTCATTCATTGGTTTCCCGTTGTGTTTTGTTGATTTCTGTCAAGCCGTTTTCGTATTTCGATGTTTTTTTTTAGTGGATTGAGGATTATTGTAAAAACATTTACTCACATTTAAATCAAGATCCCTCATAATATTGCATTATGGCACGAAAAAATCATCTCTCATGGGAATGCAAGGTAAACCTTTGTAATTTCTTCTTAATTACTTTTATTTTTATATGATTTTAAGCATCAATGGTTTTGATATAATTATGTTTTTACTTTACAGATGAAACGCAATGTGGAAAATAACGTGGAATTACAGAATGAAAGTCTACCATCAAGTAACCATTTGGTGAGTAACATTGAACTAACCTTGAGTGCTTGTGGATGGACTAATAAGGTTATTATTTAATTAAATGAATATTTTTTGCTTCACAGATTACAGAATGTAATGTTAAAAACCATGTGATGAAATGAAAGTGAACCTTCAACCATGAATTTGGTATGTAATATTGAACTAAAATTGATTTTGTTTGTGAATGAACAACTTTATTAGTTATCATTTGGTTCAATAAATCATTTTTGTACTTTTAGACTGTGGAGGAAACAAACGAGGTTGTGATTGAGTATATACATTGAAGGAGACCCACTGTCCTCCTGGATAGTTCAGAAATCTGGGGACTTATCCGATTAAATTTCTACACTAACAAATTTCTCCACACAAGAGGTGCCATGATGGGCAGCCTGAAGAACCGGCCGGCAAAAACCCCCACGTGCAGAATCTTTTGACTTGACTACACTCCTTTGATGTCCCTCTAGCCGAGAGAAGCATATACATACATAAAATATGTTACGAGCAAAAGCATTTCCAGCTCAACAAATAATGAATCTTTATAAAGTCCAGTCCATGATGAGTTGGTATGAGATGTTTAATTTGCAATAATTGTTTTATCTACAAGCCAAATTTGAGTTTTTATTGACGATTAACTAAAATTTGTACTTTACAGAATGTTGCAGAACATCAACAAATTGGTGAAGCTGTTGCACTAGATTTGGTTTGTATACTTCAAATTCTGTTATTTTAATTTCTATTTTTTCGGGTTCAAAAATAACTTTTAGTTATATATTTTACTTTTACAGAAAAAAGGTCAAATGGAATTATCAAAAGGCTAGAAGAAAACAAATTAGTAGAATTGGGGCATTCATACTCAAACAGAAAGGGTCAACTATCAGCGTGAAAAATTTTTGTTCCCATAGAAAAATGTTGCAGAGAAATTATACCAAAATAAAATAACTCCCGTAGAGCAACAAAGTGGTATGATTAGAATTTGTATTTTTTTTATTTATTTTGATATAATGAAAACAAAATTGTTTTTGGTTTTACTACGATTTATTTGTTAAATAAGTTACCAGGTTTCGTTCATGAGGTCATTGTCAAACTAAACTGTTGATTTGAATAAATTGTGATTTTAAGTTTGTTTGTAAATGATATAAATATAGCCTACTGTCTTCCTTAATCTTTACCAATAAAATGTCACATTATCTATATAATTTAATTGATTCTATAATCAATATAATTTAAATCATATACAACACAACCAACTGTTCTTTCTGAATTTCCCTCAATAATTTTTGCATTATATAAAACCTTTGCTCTAAGAATATATTGTTATACCTACCTACTAAGACATAGTATTTAAGTAACAACACGGCCTATAGTAAATTTAGTTTGACAATGCCCTCATAGGTCGAAACCTGGTAATTTATTTAACAAATAAATCGTAGTAAAACCAAGAACAAATTTGTTTTCATTATATCAATATAATGGAGTTTTACAAAATCAACGTCGACTCAATCAATTTATTTATTTTGTTAATACACTTAAATACAAACAAACAGCTATTACAGATTATATAGTATAACTTAAATATTGTATGGTTTGCAAGCCAGTGAAGTTTGTTAAATTATTTTACATCATATTATCAACACTATGTTCCAGCTAAGTTCCAAGAACAAAAAGAAATAAAAACAAAATGCACTCGATTGCGCAGATCGAGGCAATAACAATGAAGGCAAAAAGAAAAACATTCAGTCGTGAAATGAATACGCTATTACAAAAAAAAACACAAGCAATGACTGATGCTCAGGGGGGGGGGGGATCAGTCCTCTCTGAATAAAAACTGGGGGAGGGGAACCTCACCACATTCAAGACAATCATCAACACCCTGAAGAGATCTAGAAATAGCACCTTTGAGTTTTGGCAATGATGATAAGTAAAATTCACAAACCACTCGTACCGGGTGGAATGCCTGTGAATAATAATAATAAGTAAAATTCAACATCCCTGAAGAAAGAGTTGTAATTTCTGCACGACCTTTGGAAGAATTCTATAATACTCGTATGATATATTTATTATGTCTTTATAAATTGTCCTTATTTTTATATTTTTTTAATTGAAATTTTTAATAAATTATTATATTACATAAGAATTTAAAAGAAAAAAATCATTTTTATTTCCTTGCTACTTTTTTTACTTATATATTAATCACAATGTTTATTTGTAAAATGTGAATAATTATTCTAATAATATTATTATTTTTGTTAGATTTTTTCAAATAATAATTATAGTGTTATTAGAAAAATAGATCACATTTTACAACTAATCGCGATTAATATTATTGGACTTTGACAGCTACAAGCAAGGTCATGTAGAGGTACCTACGTAAGTATGACAAGTAATTCGATTGATTCTTACCAACGATTCGTTCGGCAGCCAACTTCAAGTTGATGACGTCACTGTGAAGAAGTTGTTGGTAAATGTACCAATGAATTGGTTGCGAAGTTAATAGATCTGTACTAGTGAATCGTTGTTACGAACTCTGGTCCTAATTTGATAGTACGTACCAATGATTCGTTGTGAAATTTCGTTAGTATTTTTCTCAGTGTAGGTACCAGTGGTACCTACCTCATTATTGGTTTATTTGGCCAAGACGAACAACATAATTCTTCCAATAATGGAGGTTTTTTCAAGAGATCAGATATTTTCACGTTTAACGAGGTTTGACTGCACTTAATTTCAATTATTTCGCTCAATGTGGGTTTCCTTTTATTAAGTGAAATGTGGGAGTAGGTACAGAATAAATATAGAAAATATAGATGTGTATACAGTATCTACTGGCAGAATCTCTTTTGATCAAATAAATACTTATTGTGTCGTGCAAAAACGTTAATCTATTTACGTCACACATTCGTTTGGAGCCTTGGTTGGACTCTTTTCATATATAATATGTATTTATAGCATGTGATATGTTAGAAAGGTAGTTTATGAAACATTGCTTATGTTTAGACAGTGTTTAGAGATCGAATCTAGGATTATTTGCAACATAAACAATAAAGATTTGATATTTTCAACTAAAAAAGTTTGACTGCGCTGGGGAGTTTTGAGTTAGCCCCTTTTCAGTGATGTTTTGTTGTAATTTTTTCAATTATTTTATTTTTTGAAAGATAATCTGATATTGAAACAAATCCAAATACCCTCGCAGTGACCAATATGTTTGTATTGTGAAAGTGGAGTATGTCGGCAGCGGGTGGAATTTATCTGGTATATCTCGACAGAAAGACCGAGACTCTAGGTACCATAAGTTTATGAACTATCCATTTCTGGTCCTCAATAAAGACACATAATGTCATTGAGTTATTTTGATTTGATCGCGATCTAGCTTAATAGATCAAGAGCACTCTTCTTCTTGTGATTTTTCTCGTACATACCTACTTATTACGATTCGTATATAATAAAATATGCTTATTTACATTTTGCCATAAAAAATATGCAAAAGAGGATTCTTATGTAGATGTCTTGAGATTACGCCAATATATGAACATGTCTATCTATTTATAATAGGTATATACATGTATTCGTTATCTGTATTATATACCTACTATGTATAATGTATTTCTGCTGCTATCTTCTTCAAAAAAATCTACCTCAGGTATAAAAAAATTTCTAAGCAATAATACATTTTAATATTCATGACATGGTAGTAGATGCTACACACTATATAGACAGTAGTACAACCCAACATAATATTTGTCTTATTTTATTTCTTATCCACTGATGTCAACTCCACCTTCTTAGTAAGAAAGAAAGAACATAATTCCTACCTACCTATACTTACATTATTAGAGGTGATGCTCCCTGTATTGTATTTTTATCTCATTTGATATTCAGCTCCGACATCACTCGGTGTAAAAAAAAACATGTTTTTACATCTACTAGGTATATCTGTCTTCCCTTCCAACTGTTCTTTTTCTCTGCTGTATACTTACTTGTCTTATTACTTGTAAGCCTCTTTTCACATTGTCGTTTTTGAACAGTCGAAGACTAATTGGCAAACACGATTTTCTATTTCACGTATGGTGACGATGACCGTATCGTTGATATGTACATAGGGTAATCCTGAGGTCTTTCCTAGGGTTATTTTAATTAAATTTATTTAATTTCCCACATTTAATAAACTTCAATCTAGTTCTAGAATATCCAGTTCCATAACTCATCAAGTCAAATTATCTTATAAATGAGAAATCACAATTTTTGTAAATTTGGTATATTTATATTATGCTTTAAAAACACAACAGAAAGTGAAATATACATACTATATTATAATATTATATAACGCCAAAGATATACTATATCGGCAATTCAAAGAAAAAATCGGTCATGCAGCCAATCAAATTTTGCATCCAGTTTTAAATTGACGTTAGTTGTAAGACAATACATTGCTAATGATTGAAGATCATGGATGTTGGAACACAAAAAATCCAAAAAAATGTACCGCGCTGTAAGTCTAGTATGTCTATGTATAACGCACTGTTAAGAGGCATTATGTTGTCTTCATTCCGTTCAATAGTTAGACAATTTGAAATATTTATTTGTGGAATTGAATTTTTTTTTTTCATTAACAAAATATTTAATAATAAATAAACAATTTATACACTGAGAAAAATACTAACGAAATTTCACAACGAATCAACGAATTTACCAAATTTACCAACGATTTATTTGCGAAAAGTTAATATTATAGATTCGTACTAATGAATCATTTGTTCTATCTCTGGTCCTAATCTGATAGTACGTACCAGGGATGTTGCGGATGTCGATTTTTACACATCCGTGGATGTGAATGCGGATGCGGATTTTTGAAGGCTCACATCCGCGGATGCGGATACGGATGCGGATGTTTAAGATATTATAGAAAAAAGTAGGAACTATCTTAGTTGGTAGGCCCCACTGTCAAATATGTGACGAAATTGTTGGTACAATAATATTATGGTTTTTTTGACGAAATATTTTTTTTTTGTTATTTGCAAAAACCGGCAAAAAAAATAAAAAAATAAAATAAAACCGGCAAAAATAAAAACGCGTCGGATCTTGTCACCAATTTTTTCGTTCCCATTGGTTAAAGTCAAGTGCGAACGGCACGCGCCATTCGCCGGCCCCGCCCCATTTCTTTTTTGTCGCAAATTGTCTTACATCCGCATCCGCGTGAACATCCGCATCGATTATTGCGGATGCGGATGCGGATGCAGATGTACAAATACATGCGGAAGCTCCGCATTTGCGGATGCGGATGCGAATATTCGCAACATCCCTGGTACCTGGTACGTACCAATGATTCGTTGTGAAATTTCGTTTGTATTTTTCTCAGTGTAATGTGTAATGCGTCGTTTTGTGGAATAATTTCCCTTGCAGCGCCCTGGTGCAAAAATATGACCCCCCCCCACTAAGTATTGACCTTAGAACCCTGGGCGTCAGAAGAAAAATTTTATGTTCATAAACCTTGTATGAATTTAAATTGAAGTACATAATTTTAATAAATATCTATTATTGATTTATTTTATTCACTTATATGTGGAGCGTGGAGGTCTATTAAAAACTAACAGCCAAACACAATGCAATTAGGTATCTACTTACTAAAATAAATGTGTAAATAAAGTAATAAAAACATTAAGTTACAAAACGTTGAGATATTCCATCCATCCTTTCAACATTCACGAGAATATTGATGAAATAATAAATAAAAAAAATGTCTTCATTAAAAGAAATTAAATAAATCAAAAAGTAATATTATATTAGCTGTCCTAGCGCCTAGGGCCTAGGTCAGCTAGGACAGCATATAGAACAATAATAATGGGAAGGACACACAGGAAAAAACTTCATTGGATGTCAAAACCAAAACATGAATTCTCACAGTATCGATATATATACCTACACACTATATAATACAATGTATGTATATTAGACATCTGTAATTCTGTAGTGTAGATAACTATAACATAACGTTATAGGTACATATAGATGGATGGTGCGACTGTTCCAAAGTGCACCTAACGGAAAGGGACGGGTAGTGTACCAAGATACAAGCTTTCAATTTAAAAGAATGGGACAGACGACATTCCATTTTTTATGTATGAAGTTTGCACCACTAGCTAGTGGTGCAAACTTCATACATAAAAAATGGTTTATGCTAATGACTTCAAAACTTGTTATACATTATATTTTTTGTAGTACGTACGTATATAATAATATAGGACCTAGGCATTATAGTACACATTTTGTGAATGAGTAGTGTTCATTATGTGTCTATGTATTTGTATACTATGATCCTTATAGATATTGGACAATACTAAAATAGTAGGGTAGGTACCTGCTACTTCAGCTAGGACAGTAGGGTATTATCACTGTAGGTAGATACCTACTATGTAGTATATACGTTTGAATGAAAGTAAAATGATTTGCACGCACTTTTGTATACCTACGTGTGATTATTATTTTTTATTCCGAGGCGAAATGTTTGGAAAAAGACCAAGAAAAATAATGCTCTTTTAGTGGCGCCGTTTTAAGGTAGCGCCCTGGTTTTTTGCACCAACTGCACCTATGGTAGATCCGGCGTTGCTTCAAGCATATATAAAGGGAATCGTGTATTTTTATAGTTATTTGTTTGTGGAATCGATAGATAGGAATCGTTGATTATATGTATTAGTAATTAAGTAAATCAAAATTTTCGTAAATTTCGTATTGTTGAGTTACATGAGACTGGACAGTCGATATAATAATATTATAGGGTTCGATCTTCAATGATACTGCTTCCATGGTAAATAATAATTGAGGTACCTAACTAGGTATTATTTTTCACTTTTATTAATAAGTTATTAATAAAAGTGAAAAATAATTATCTTTGGGGAGTTTTTCCGTTTCTGTGTTTAACTTTTGTTTTTACTTTACGCTATGCAATTCTTCGATTATTGTGTATAATAGGGAACTTGCACATATTTTTTTTATTCTTTAGAATCATAAATAAAGTAATCAGTAACACATATCAGTAAATTTTTTTTCGATACGTTGCTTAATTTCTGTTTTATAGCATTTTGAAATTTCGATTTTTGAATTTCCGCGAAAACACCACATCCGAAAGCGCCATTTTGATGACGTCATATGTCCCTTCGATCTCTCTGTCTACAAATGCTTAGTACATTTCGTAGTATATATCTATTAGTTTGACGAGGTTATTTACTGTTGTGGTTTGGGTTTGAACACTTTTTTTGCCAAAAACTTCAAGATGATTAAATTTTTACGTATAAACATACATCAGTTCCTATTTTTTAATTTAGTTATAATGACGGAAAACGATTTTCTCAAGGGGCGATCGGATATTTATCATGCATATAATAATAAGCCCGCCGGTAGGTGCTATAGCTTTGTCTTATAATGTTATTACTAATTTGTAAATGCAATACAACATTGTGTAATAATTACATAATTATATTCAATGGCAATTATTATCAATTTCCATCATTCTTAGGTCTGATTAGTGATTACAGGTTCAAAATACGCCATTACTTTTCTGTACTGGGTGCATGGTCGAAGTGAAGATCCTGCTAAAAAAATCTGTCCAATGTTATTGGAAAAAATCAAAGTTGGCTGAAGTTAGCACAGAAGTTAAATTTATAACTTGTGCTGAATTGAGTCATCGATCATCTACAAATATATCCACACCGAGTGAGTTTCTGACAGCCATTGTGTCAAAACCAAAAGATTTTTATTGTAAATCAGATAGTATTTTAAGGATATAGTAACAAATGTCGACACCATAAGCATCCACTACTTAATAGATGTGTTCATTACCTAATAACAATATTTATACTGCGAATGATTTTGTTTGTTTTGTGATTGGTCGATAGATATGGAAAGCTGCAAAGAAGTCGCTGAACTTACAGTACAGTATCCAGCTAACAATATCGGCATGCGTAGAAATAATTAAATAATCCTGAATGTCTTGATTTTATATTGGCACGAAGAGGACAGTTTGCATGTTTCTTACATGCAGCTGGTCTGCTGGCTACCCCATTTGTGGGATATGCCGTGATGGTATAGTAGTAGTAGTAGTAGTAGTAGAAATAATTTATTCGGTGTCGTATACATAAGTTATATTTGTACACCCTGGACTACGCAATATTTGTATGATCTTAGTGGAAACATTTTGTATCAATCCAAGATATATTTACCTACTTCGAAAATGTTAAAAACCGGACTCAAATACCAAGCGATTGTTAATCCCATACATTACGATAAACAACAAAACATCACTCAGGACATGTGACGTCACAAATGCAATAACCAGCAATATGGCGTTCAAACAGCGGGCGAAAAAGTGTGATTTTATTAATTAAAATAATAAATGAAAAATAATTATTTTTGAGTTTTAATCAAAATATAATCGATATATAACCTTTTTTCTACCTAATTAATGCATTTCATAAAATATTCCTCTCGAGTGCAAGTTCCCTATTGCATGTAGGTATTATATATACCGTCTTTTCTTAGTTAATATATATTTTACATTTACTGTTCATTGTTTTCTCTGGGATCGAATTGGCCGAAGGCCGTAATGGTCCCAGTAGAATAATATGGTGTAATTTTAATAATAATATCTATTATTAAAATGACACCATTTATAAACACCTAAATTAAATGTAGTGTGCTTACATATGCAAATGATACCTAATTATCAAACAGTTAGTTGATGCGAATTTCAATGAGAAAAAGTTTTATTTCGCTATTCACTTTTAAAAGCTAAGATGTATGCAAATAAATTTCGCGCCATTAGTTTGTATTCTTATTCAAGTGTACGAGAGTCATCTAGCGAATGAAAATGAAAAGACGCACGAAGTGTGCTTCGTAGTAATTTCTACAGACGGCGGTAGATGCTATGTTTTATAAAATTTATATTATTTTGACTATTGAAATATTTGTAAGAAAAAACTCATAAAGCCATGTTCCTAAGAAGAATATGGGGGCATAAATTCTTATTTACCATGTTATTTTGACACCGAGTAGCTCTCGGACCTTGGAGTGCCTTCGTATGCCCTAGTATTTAGTGATGTCTGACTGTTTGATACAAGTAAATAAATAAATATTATTTTGTTTCAGAACAATGACAGACGACAGCATGAGTGATGATGTGTTCGAGGATCCTCCGCCTACTTGCAGTCAGGAGGCAATTACTCCTTCTACAGGGTACAGAGACTATGAGCCCCCTCCGGATCTCCTTAATCACTATGCTGCCAAAAAACTGGATGAGGAACTGCCTATACACAAGGTAAACAAATTCATATTTTTCCAGACTGACATGTCAGCCGAACAACCTTCATGAATTCTACAGTTCTCTTCACTATGAAATCAAAAAATACTTTTTATTGGTTGTATTTTTTTTTTCAAAACAAAGATCAAAACTGCGTTTTTGTCAAAAATACAAAATTGTGAGGGAACATGATGAAGAAGTTTAATAGTCAATTATTTCAGATACAAAATAAATTATTTTAGAGTTTTAATAATTTATTATCAGAATTTAAAATTTTATTGTATATTATTTTCACGATCGTAAAAAAGCTATCAAATGTAATTCAGTTATGAAGGTGTATCATTAAAGTATAAAATTTCTTTCAAAACGAAATAAAATTAAAACAATTGTATTCTATAGTCGTAAAATAATAATTTTATTGCAAGCAGTGACATGTCTAGAGTTTTCATACTGGGTAAGCTCATCGTCGATATAAAGTTCTTAAAAAACAATATTTTCAAAATGTTTGAGAATATTATGTATACGAAAAAAACTAAGCTAAATCTTATTTTATCAGTCCGTATTAGGTCCCCTGACGTTGGCAATCACTCTGGAGAATGTTTCCCTGTCCCGCGTTGTTCGGTCCAGCTTTCCCACCTGGGTTATATTCCGGTCTATTGCCGTTTATTACGCAGCAACTAAATCTGTCTCCTTCCCGCTCTACGATTTCCCTCTTGCATTTTGTTTTCTATTATCAACTGCAGAAGCTGATATTTATCGCCTCGCAGAATGTGACTTTATATTCAATATGAGACATTATGTTCAATATAAATTCAACTTTGGTACACAAGTACGCGCGGGATTTTAAATTCTCGAATTGTTAATTTGATTAGGTAGGTACATTTATCATGTTTTTATTATTTTAAAGCTGACCAAAAAATAAACTCCAGTCCAAAAGTCCAGCTTTCGGGCTTGTATGGTAGACACGCCACTTATTGCAAGTAGTACCCATTGTATTTTGTTATTGTTTTTATTTATTTTTGAAATATAAATTTGCTATATACTTTAAAATAAGAAATTATGGATGAATTTATTCACGAAATCCGCTGCAACTATATAATAAACTTTTAATTCTTCTATTCTTAGTATCGGTGCTTAGTTACCTAGTAGAATTTCAAACACAAATGTTATTTCTACTATGGGCAGATTTGTATTTGAGGATGACGTGTTTCGTCTTCTATGGATCAGATTGCCAATCAAGAAGATACGCAGGATGTTTTCTAGGGGCTAGGGGGCAGCTGTATAGAAAAATTTAATTCTCTTTAGTACTATCTGAAACTATTTATGTACTGTTTTAAATCCTATGCCCCCCTCCTTTGGGTACGGCCATATTGTCAATCAGATTGAATACATAAAAATCGCAAAGAAGACAAAATATATGTTTATTATTTCATCTCAATTCATTTGTGAACCTAAGTGCCTAATATAGAAAAAAGGTTTTAGAGGACTTTATGAAAAATTATGTTATTGGAAAATATAGTATAGATGAAAAGCCACGATACCCTCCTTGTGTTTCTGAGATGCAAATCGAGGGATAGTGCACTGAGAAAAATACTCAAAACGAATCATCGGTACGGTACTATCAGATTAGGACCAGAGATCGTACAAACGATTCATTGGTATAAATCTATAATATTAACTTTTCGCAAACAAATCATTGGTAAATTTATCAACAACTTGTTTGCGAAGAGTTAATATTATAGATTCGTACTAATGAATCGTTTGTACGATCTCTGGCCCTAATCTGATAGTACGTACCAATGAATCGTTGTGAAATTTCGTTAGTATTTTTCTCAGTGTGATAAAAATGATTTTGTAATAAAACTGTAAGTAAGAACAATTTCAATACATGAAAATCTATCTACCTAAAGGCAATCGTTTAAAACAAAATGTTTTCTCCTCGATACTTCTTATTTCTTGAAATCGAATGAAAACAAAGAAATTCATTTCAAGTAATTTATTTTTCTCCCCTCGCCCTTGTCACCTGTTGATCAGAATACGTTTAGTACCTATCTAGTAAGTAGTAGGTAAGTACTTATATAAGTGAGTAGGTACACACTACACATAGCTCCGTACATAATGCTTATGTACCTATGTCGGAACAGTGAGCTGTGTACCTACAGCCACGGGGAAATTGAAAACCGACAGGCAATTTGTGAAAATATTGAGAAAGTAGATTCAATGTCTTATACGAGTATAGGAAGGTACGTACGCATTGGTGCTGTACCGAATATTTGCATTAACATTCGCGAATATTTGCATACTTTTAGACTTTCAAATTCGTATGTGCATTTTTTCTTAGACATTCACAAATATTCACATTTCCAAACGTATCAATTAGAAACAAGAAGGATTATTACGCCGTTTTCTTTAAGGGGCTAAACCATACAAAATTGTTCGTCATATACTTTTACACTTGTGGGTATTATTACTTTCTGTCATTATGCTTGTATAATCCACTTTTTTGATCATCTTGTACTTACACATGATTTAATTTCTTGAGAGACTACTTTCAACAGCTCTTGATGAGCTCTAAGTTCTGTAATAATATATATGTTCAATTACAACAAAGTTAACGCGCACAAATTTTTGTCATTATGTAGGTATGTTATTTGTATAGATTTGTAAAAATGAAATAAATTATTTATGACTACTCTCGCAAAAAAACGGGTTTATGATAAATGCAAATACGCTCCAAATACCGTAAAGGTACAGATGGTCGGCAGAAGAACTCGAATCACGAGCCTTAATCTGGGAAAAAGTAAGAAGAGGAAAGAAGTGACAAAGTAAAATGCTCGTGTATACTGAAAAGATAAAGGAATTTCGCAAGGACATATTCGAGCCTTTTTGTGTCTATGAAAACATTTCCTCCAGCAATTTTGTAGAGGCGCAACGTGAAGACTTGTATTTATGTATAGTTAGGTAGGTACTATACAATATTAGTATCAGATTATGATATTTTTTTTTATATAAAAACCAGATTTTCAATAATTATTCGTGTTATTATTTTTCTCAGCGTTTTCGTATAATTTTGCTTTGGCGACGTTTAACTAATCTTAGAAAGTCCCAATAGTGCATTCATTAATTTATTCCTGAAGTTGGTGAAAGTTTGGTTATCTGTCAATAGCACCGGTAGACGATAACACCAAAAGCTCTCTCATAGAAAACTTATAGGTATAGCAAAAATTTAATGACGATATTAATGATCAGAAAATCATTAGATCGCTTGTTCAATAACTTATGAAGTAAACAAATTTAATTCTCCGATATCTAATTATACCAATTATTGGTTATTTCTCAACATAATGGATCATTTTATATAAATGTTCATTAGTAATAACGTAACGTAAGTCTTCCCTGCCTGAAATATGATAGTCAAGTTATTATAATATGATATAATATAAATATCTACAGTAAAATTGATAATACAAATATTAATTCATACGAATTCCTTTAATAATTTATACACGAACGATGTTATGTAACAATATATGAAGCCACAAAATAAAAACAATTTCTCCCTACCACACCGCCTCATATCCAGCGATAGTACAAGACATAGAGACACCCTCATCAAACATCCCCTTAAGATGTATGTAGGTATATTACAGAAGGTGAAACGTTGGAAGACCTACCCATTGGACTGTGGGTATTTCTTCTTCTTCTTCTTCTGGTTGCAGTAGTAGGTCATTGACCTATTTGGCCGGAATTTGTTTCCTCTTGCGACGCCGAAGACTAACTATCCTTCCATCTTTTGGGTGGCCTTCCAGGCAATCTTCGTCCTAGTGGAGTCTCGTTCGCGGCGATGTGGGCGATATGGGTATTTATTTATATGAAAGTGTACAGTTTGGAAAATATTAGTACGTACAGCGCAGGTCGTGAAAACTTAAGATCCTACAAAAACTTGAGCCTATACAGGCGTTTCTTTAGGGAAAGAGGACAGAAGCTGATCAAATTCTTATCATTAAAACTATCAAATGTGCGATTTTTTTGTATTCACAGTTATTACAATTGAAGTAATATGGCTTTCCATAGAGTACCTACCCGGCAAAAAATTAGCCTCCCACTCTTTTCAGTTAGTTTTATCCTGTAAAGATAGGTGTTTGATTTTTTTTACATCTTAAATTCAGCGATGAGGCTTGCCACTCATTCTGAATGGCACGGATAGGATGGCTTGCACGTTTATTAAATGCATCTGTTCTGCTGGCTACCCTTTTTGTGGTATATGCCGTGATGGCATTGTAGTGGTAGTAAAGTAACATGGTATGTGCGCAAATATCGTCGTCAAATTTTTGATGTAAAAACTTTAAATTGTTAGTCATCGATTATTTATTTAGGCACTTTAAAGACATCTACCTAGATACCTACCTATACAGTCAATGCGATATACATTAGGTATTTATCACCAATATACATATTAAATAGCTAATCAGCAAAGATCCCAACATTGCATTATTGTGTTATAAAATATACAATTTGTTCTTACCGCAGTTTGAGGTTTGTGTGGTATGTAACATTGTAACATAACACATTCCATATATTATGCCTTTCATCAACATTATGTTGAGGATTTAATATAATTCTTTGAATTTCTGATCGCGTATATGAATAAATTATTATTTCATAAACGGGAATTTTTACATCATTACCTATATTTCGAAGGAAAAAATGGATGATTTTTTAAAATTATACTGGATAAATAATGTACAAGTAATATTTCAAATTATTTTTTTTATAATCAATGTACCTACACAATAGGTATAACTACATAATTACATATAGATCTATCCTTACATACTTCTATCAATTCTTCTACATTCATTCAATTTTTCAAACAGCACGTCGATTTCTCTTACTAAACCCACGGCCGTCCTTGAGAATTTGATCGAGATAAAGCCCCCACCACCACCATACCACCACAGCACATCCCACAAGTGGGGCAGCCAGCAGACCAGCCGTATTTAAGAAACATGCAAGCTGTCCTCTTCGTGCCAATTTAAAATCAAGACATTCAGGATGGGTGGCAAACCTCATCGCTGAATCTAAAATGTAAAATGTCTTTGTTATTTCGAACACCTGCCTTTTACAGGACACTCGAAAACTCACGGAGAAAAGTGGGAGACCAAGTCATTACTGGGTGCTCCACGGGATCAAGACACGGTTAAATATTTCTAAAAAAAATAGAATATACCTTTTTACCTTTTGATGCGTATTCAGAAGTGTTAGCAAGTAATACGTATATTTACCTGTGTCAAAAGTAGATATTATAATAATACCTCATAGCTGACAGTCACATTATTCTGACAAATGTGGAGCTGAAAAGACTGGCTGAGAATAGAGACGAATGGAGAGGAAAGACCAAACTCGTTGCAGACCAATCCAATGGATTGTAACTCTTTATATATACCTATATAGTCTCGTCTCATCCTCTTACTGTGTATCCTCAGTACTGTACCTACTTGCTCTGTAGACTGAGAGAACCTCCGTCTGTCTGTTATACTGAATCTGATCATCTTCTGATTGAATATTTATGTTTGTTAGCTTGATAAAAGATCACGAAAGATTAAATTTGATGTAGTATTTAGCCTGATAGTAGAATCTTGAACATTCTTCAAAATTCGGGGTTCGAATCCACCCATTGTTGTCGACCTTTGTGCTATAAGACCCAAATATACCTATTATTAGCTGTGAGAGGGCTTGAAGTTACTAAAGTTTATTTGAAACCCGGATTTTTATAATAAAAATCTAGTCCGTATCAACCGAGTAGGTACCTCTCAGTACTAACACCTATAGATAAACTACTTATTTCACTATATACCTAACTTCAAAGTCATTTTTATAATAATTGGCTTATTTTCAGACAATACTTTTGGGAGACAGTGGTGTTGGAAAAACATCTCTATTGGTGCAGTTTGAAACTGGAAAGTTTCAGTCTGGAAATTTCTCTGCGACGGTTGGCATTGGATTTACGGTAAGTTAAAAAAAATTATTACCTATATATAGTTTGTTGATCTGAGAACGTGAAGAAAATCTAAGTGATGTGAAATGTAGGTACCTAATTAGAGTACCTACGAGTTTTTATACGAGTAAAAGTAACGGAAATTGCGTTTCTTAGGTATATAAATTGAATATGAAGTATCGCCGCTATCGAGAACACACTTTTGCTGTAAAATTTTCGTCTATATTAAATGAAGTAAAATGTTAGGTATGTTGAATATGTTAATATGTTTTCAAAATAATCTTTCAGAAGGTAAGTAGAAGCTTATTAAAAAACACTTTTTATAATCATCTGTATTTTTACATAAGTTTACAATACATAGTTTATTTACAATTTTATTTTTTTCCGTTTCAATGAAAATTTATTAATAAATTACGTACTTAATTATTTCGACGTTTTATGTTTCATCTTCAGAAGCAAACATGTTTTTTCTTTCAAACTCGGGCTTCATAATAAAATAACATTGTATTAATGTACAATAGGGGTAGATATGTACAATTAATAAATAAATACCTCTTGCTTAAGTGACTCCAATCGTCATTTTGATTAGTATAGGGGAGCATTTCCCCTTTGTATGTAAAGTTAATTATTATAAAAAGTCCATCATTGTAGGGTCTGTGATTTTACAAAGTGCATTAAGAGTAGGGAAATCTTCAAATTTTGTCATGTTTCAATTTGATTTGGTTTTTTAAACATAGGTCGCAATTTTCTTCAGAATTTTATCAACTAGAAGAAAAATAAATGTTTTATTATAGATTAATATTATTATAAGTACATTCTTTCCTCTGCGGATCTCCCGTAGCCTTTGTTTTTCATTTTCTGTTGTTACAATTATATTTTTTATTGCTATTATAGGTACTGTTCTATTGATATTACTTGAGATTAACTATGTATCAATAATTATATTTTATGAGTTATTCGCTACCGCTGTTTCGGTGGAACGTCGATCCTATTCTTTTACAATTTATATCACAAAACTGCCCATAAAATCTATAATAGTTGACATTGTATCTCCAAAAAGAAGAGCTGTAGCACTCTTTCGATAGGTTTTCCAATGATATATTTTTGTTATCTATCCAAAAACGGAAACGGAATACGTTCAGTGTGAACATCCTATATAGAGTTCGTCGGTAGCCTGGAGATGGAGTCTCGGCCTCTTGAACAAGGGGTCCGCGGTTCGATCCCAGGTGCCGGCAGACTCCCCTTTCACAAGCTTTTAGCTTACTGTGGAAGGTGTATAAAGTTGTATTTAGGTTTATAACAAAACCCAGATATATCTTTTTAAAAAAAAAGTGTAGTTCGTGTGGACCGGATATACTTTATAGGTAATAATAATTATTATTGTGTGCAGCATTCCTGTAAGTAATACTAGCAACACTCACAGGAAGGTATTTATTGGAACCTGTGGGTGAGGAGCCCACACTAAAGAACCAAACGACAAATCGGTGGAATGGGGACCTATTTTCCGCGTCTATAAATCAATTTACAGGAATGAGTTTTCCTAAATGGAATTCACCTGATATGATTATGTTGGTAGTATTACATAGTCTACCGACATTTTACAGACGTCCCTACTCCACTCAACTATATTTCAGAACGTTCAGGTATGTAAGTAGGTATAAAATTATCCTTTCTAAATAATAGAAGTTTCTAAGTCAAAATATTTATGTTGGGAAATCTCAAAGACAGCTGTATATTGAATAATATTTTTTGACGTTTTAGTATTTACTCAAGCTACCTATTAGAATTTTTTTTCATCAAAATTAACAATGTTATTCATACCGTCACAGCATTTCCCTCAATTGAGGTAACCAGCGGACTAACCTTAACACGAATTCTAACCTTTTACCGGATATTCGAAAACTTACAGAAAAGAACAGGAAAGCAATCCCTTGCCAGGGACTCCATGGGACAATATTTTTTAAAGTTCTTATAGTGAAAAAATATACAATTAGCATGATTTTCATTGCAATTAAGTAAAAAATCATGTTCAGTATTAAGAGCGGTATCTTCCAATAAGAATTTTATGAGGTTAAATTAAGTTACAAATAGTCATAAAGTCAAGATTGATGATATCAAAAAATATGTAGGTGTAAAATATTTGGATATTTATTTATTAGTACATTGCACATCACGCTATCGGCTAAATGCTTTTCTAGTACATAGATCATGTATAAGTTAGTAGGTAATTACCTAATTTAATATAATAGATAAATGTATAATTATTAACTTTTTGAGTTCGTCGGTAGCCTGGAGGTAGAGTCTCGGCCTCCGGAACAAGGGGTCCGTGGTTCGATCCCAGGTACCGGCAAATTCCCCTTTCACAGCACAAGCTTTTAGCTTAGCGTGAAAGGTGTATAAGGTTGTATTGGGGTTTATAACCAAACCCAGATATATCTTTAAAAAAAAAAACTTTAATTAAAGTTTAATTAAAGTCTAGCCTATACCAGCATGATGTTGTTACCAGTGGCCGACCAATTTGGGTCTTTAAAGCACGGATTCGTAAGTTTAATTCTGAGTGAAGGGCTGATTATTTGGGCCTTTAAAGCACGGATTCGTGAGTTCAATTCTGAGTATGGTCAGATTATTTCAGTTTATTTTTCACAGTTGTATACTACGTGTGTGAGAATAAAGCAAAAGTTTTATGTAGTTTGAACTTAATAATAATTTCATCCAAATATAATATTTACAATAAAGCCAACATAGAAAGCCTAGATGAAATACTAAATATATAATAGGATATTATTATATACTTCGGTATATCTTGTCCTTTTGAAAATACAGTCGGTATAATCATAAATTATTATGCCATAAAGAGAACAGTGAGATAATTAGAGGGATGACTGAATACTATAATATACATACATACCTACTTAATATAGTGACACTGAATGCGTATAAATGTCAGGTTTCCCTTTATACTGTACCAAGCTGACTGGAATAATATTATAATGTGGCCGTGGTGTAGTAGACACTATTATATACGTACTCTTTCTAACTTACGTTCTTTATATAGAGACTACCCACTCTTTATGTTATCGTGTTAATACTATCATACTCTAATTTAATATTCATCCAATAGCTTTCAAATTTACTTCACTCAAAAAAGTCGTCGCCATCTATAGGAATGCCTTTTTTATTCTTCATTTTTGCTAGGTCCATTGTTCGCAAAATTGTTGATATATATAATTATGTAGTTTCATATATTGTTTTTATTATTATTATCACTCTATTGTTCGGGATGAGTTATTTTTTATTTTCCTTTATAGGTATTTCTACAGGTTTTTACAATAACATAGTATAAAACAATTAGGTATAGCATTAACTCAATAACAGAATGCACATAATATGTTTATTTATTTATTTATTTATTTATTTATTTATCAATTCACGGCCTGGGCCTTTTACATATAAATATTAACATAATTATAATAATGTACACAAACAGTATTGACACACACAACACATAAAATGGACAATAAAATAAGAACCACAAATGAATAAAAATTTAAACAAATGTAGGTACATTGGGAAAACGAACGGATTTTTTTTTTTTTTTTTTAGATTCTATATGTCAACTTGATAATATCTTTTACATAGTCAGCATGAAATATTCTTAACAAAACAAATGAGATGTCAAAAAATACAAGTAATTTTAAAAATTCAGAGTCAAAAGTTAAAATAAAAAGTCAAAGGTATGTAATATTTTTAGACCACCTGAGGAATGTCAGTCAATAAAGAAAAGTCAAGAACGAGATATAAAATAATTTAAAGTGGTCGATATGTTGAAATGTTAACAAATATTGTATATAACTAAGATTATGATTCTTAAATGGCCCTTGTGGTGTTTATTCCACAAAACAGCGCATTTATAAATAAGCAAATTGTTTAGGTTATTACTATTAAACATAAACATAACATATATATTCACAAAGATCGCCAGTTATTACTTCCAAATCAAGATACTCGTATTATGAATCTTGTATTACACGAATATATGTACACATAAATATATACGATGAACTAAACACGTATACATATATCATTCAGAACAATATCAAAAAGGTTTTCTTGTCTGTGAAATGTGTGTATTTTTCACTTGATTGAAAATGATTTCATTGAAAATGATTTTGCCCTGGCCGGGGATCGAACCTGGGACCTCGTGACTCAAAGAAAAAGCGTTACCTCTGCGCTACATCGCATCGGTTGATTATTATTACATAACAAAGAAAATACAAATTCACAATGCAATTCAAAGTTGAATTTAAAATTCAAATATGATATAGATATTTCTAATAGCCCGACAAAAATTAATTTAATATTAGATAAATAGTGATAAATTTTCGAATTTATTTATTGGAGAAAGAAATACATTTTTAGTTGTCTTTGTGCATACAAGCATGCAAACAAAATACATAATTTTATTATTCATGATCATGCTTAGTGGATGTAAGTTTGTATGGAGAGCATTGGCTTTTTTGCTAACTCCTTGTCTGGCAAATGTGTTAGTGTACTTAATATGAACTATACAAAGAAGAAAAAAAAATATTCGAGTCAAAATTTTGAACCTGATATAATATATTGTGTAGAGTGTCTTATCATATGGCTGTGATACACGGTGTCTGTATGAAAGAGATAAAAAGAGATTAGAGGCGTTGTAGATGTGGTCCTACAGAAAAATAAATGGAGTCATTATTATTATTATTCAAAATATATCATAATCTACTGGGACCATTGCGCTTTTTAGCCAATGCAATCCCAGAGAAATGGGTGGCTGAGGCGACAAATCATAGAGGGCAGAGAGTACCTCGACGATCTATGCGAGGATATGAGCTGCGGATCTTACGAAGAGCTGAAGGGGATCACACAGGATAGAGCGAAATGGAAAGAAAGATGCAAGACTTTGCTGTAAACCAATCCACAAGATTGAAACCAGAAAGAGAAATAAAATATTATACCTACATACATACATAATTACATACCAGACTAAACTAGTTGTGTTATTTACCAAAATCAACAAGTTGAGATTTATAAGATGTAATAAAGGTGAATGTAACATAAAAAAAATATTTTGATTTATTTTCACAATTGAAAATGAGAATATAAAAGCATTTTTTTTTGCTAGAAATAATCTAGGAATAGCTAGTCGTTTAAAATGACAAATTATTAGAGAAAAAAATATTATCAGTCATAATGAAGAATATATTCGTCGAAAGGGAATGGATAATTGTATCGCAAATAATTTATGGCGATACAAATGTCTCTACACTGTGTGGAGTGGGTATGTATTGCTAGTGCATTTTCCAGCTGTTTTTCCCTGTCCATGAAATCCTGAAGGCTCCATAGTATATCACCAGTTTATATCACGACCTGTTGGCGTGCGGTTCGCGTTTAGGGATTTGAATTTAGAATTTGAACGACAAGTGAATTTGAATTTTTAAATTTTGAAATATTCTAAAAATATACTAGTGATTTATTTTGGAATAATTAGTCCATAAAAAATTGCGTGTTAAACTAAATATTTTCAGATTAATTAATATATGTATATATTTTTTGCTGCTCTTTTGTTGAACATGAAAAACCGTATAATTGAAATATTTTAAAGTTTTTTAAAAATATTGTGTGTGTTTGTTTTCATAGGGGCTGTGTGTTCCCGTAATTTGGTATTCAAATTGATGCTAATTTTTGAAATATTTTCGGGATATGCTTTATGTTGTGTATTTTTTTTTCACATTTAAGTCTATTTTATTATGTCAATATATAAAAAAATGTTCTTATACGCTTACATATTTTTTCTCTAATGAAAAAAATCTTCATAAAAATTGAAAATTGAGTTAATAATGTCGTCTAACGGTACTTGGTGGAAGTTCATGTTAAATTTAACTCTTATATTTATTTTATTAATCAAAGTGTGTATTTAATTAATTTTTCCTCACTTAACGTTAGCCTGATGACGAGAGCGAAAGCTCTTGAAAGCCGGCACGCGATTAATAAAGTCAATGTAGAAGTACTGAATATTAGTACTTTATTTTTCATAATTAATTGAAAAATTAAATATATAAAATATCTTTTTAAGAACCTCACTGTTTTTATGAAAGTTTTTTTGTGTCTTGCAAAAGGGAGACATCTATTACATATTTAATCGTTTTATTAGTGTTCAGAGTGATTTTAGTAGATAAATAGTTTTTTTATAGCGGAATCCGATGTAGGTACCTTAAAACAGTAAATTTAATAAAGGTTAAGTAATTTGGTAAATCTAATTTAAAAGCATTTTCGAGAGGCAAGCCAGTGGCTTGTACAAGTTCTCTCTGATTGAAACCGGGTATAAAGCTAGACATTAAACTTTTTCGTTTATAAATCCGTACTCGTAATCACTGAATAATTCTTATTCTATCTATTACGTCTGGCTAAAATTATTCTCGGCTGTCGATCGTTCTTGTTGCATTCTGATCATAAAACAAATATCTAACTGTTAGATTAACAAAGTGAAATAAAATAAAATTCCTACCTATTAATGAAAAAATTAATTTGCTGTATAATATGTATTGAGTAGGAACAAACTAAAAATATTCATCGGAACAAATTGTTTTGTGAGAAAGGTTTTAGTTAAATCAGGGGTTATTCTATTCATAGGTTTGTCAAGGCAGGACTAACTAAATAATATGCATTAATTTTTTGCGAATACTGTTGTATACGAGTCGTCGCCCAATTGTTAGATAAGCCAGTTAACTAAATGGCTAGGCGCTTAGTTAATAAATTACCAGCATTCAATAGAATGGATAGCCGTTTCGTTTAATTATAACGACGCGCCAAACTTTCAACGCTACGCCTAATTAAAGCTAGGCGAATTGTTAATTTTTTTGTTTTAATTTGCCATTGTCATTGTGGCGCGAGGATTTACAAACGTTCCGTTAAATAATCTGGCTAGACAGCCATTAACTACCCGCCTAGCCATTCAGTTAACTGGCCAATACAACTATCTTGCAGCGACATAATTATATGCATAACTTGATACCCTGTAGGGATGGTATAGTTATATATTCCGTTTATATATAAGTATGTTTAATTCGTCATTTTAAAATTTATATTGCTCAATATTAGGTAAATAGAAAGAGATTAATTAATATAAATATTAATTGAAGTGATTCTGGGAATTATTTGATTAGTGATGGTTGAAATAATAATAATGTTAAAGAGGTTGAAAAAGAATTGCATTAATAGGTCTTATAATAATGTATGTTATCGTAACATAGGAACTGTAAATCAATTGTACTCTGCACATAAACATCTTAAGAATATAATAATAAAGGAATTTATAAAGTGTTATAATATAATAGTATCTTCTTTCCTTGGAATAACATACAAGAGATCTCTCATTATTTTCTCCTTTCAGGGGCACTAGGTACCTATACTATACTAATGCGAGGCTTTTCTTGTTTACAGTAATTTTGCGTTTTAATTTCCTTTATTCACGATTCACTATATAACTATATATACGAGTAGGTATATATAAAAAAAAATAACTAGAAAACTGAGTTAGTTGGAAGATATCGAATCGTCGATAAACCATATGAAAAGTATAATATTGTTAATTTCAGACACTTCAAATTTATATATCTACATTAAAGTCAATAAAGAACTAAAAATACGTTGAATTATATGTTGCTTTTGTGTTAAATTTGTATCTAATATTTTAACTAGAATAAGCGATCTATTTACATACATTCTCTCTGTGAGATCTTCGTAAGGTTTATTTATTGTTGAATATAAATTGTTAATTAAATATGTTTAATCAAATAACTATATGAAAAACATCAGCAGTACAATCTGCGTAGGTGTTCTCGTGTATATCAACAAGAATAATAATTATTAGAGGTATATAGTACATAGGAATGTGGTTGATAATGTCATTATTCTATTCTAGGACTCATGGGAAATACAGTTTGTATTCTATAAATAATGATATCCTCGCATATAATTAGGATATAATTATGTATATTTGTTTTGTACATTGTCAATGAATTATTTATTCTAATACTAGTTTGTGTTACCCAACCTCCTGAAAAAGTCAAAAGTACATAATTATGAACTATATTTTTTACCGTGCATTATGTCCACCCTTGTGTTTTTTTTTACGTTTATAGTGCATTGTGAAAGATTTTGTTTATTTTGAATATGTTTGTGTTTTGTTTTGTTTTCAATTTTGTTGTTGCAAAGATTATTTGTATGTATATATCATGTAAAAAAGGCTTTTGCCGTAGGATGAATAAATAAATAAATAAATAAATTTGTTTAGTTGTTACGTAAAAATACCAATGAGTGATATGTAAACATATTTGATATCAATAAAACACTGTTTTACTTTTCACTATTGATTTATTAATACTCAATATCGATGGCTAACCGGACAAATATTGTATGTTTGGTAATTTTTTTGGTAAATTTGAATTATGATACACATTTTGTAAAACATGACATTGTCTTTGATATTTGAAAATATAGTTGATCCACACGCAATACAAACCGAGATATGATCAATTAAAAAATGCATATTAGGCTCAAATACCACAACTTTACTGTCACTGAACAAATATTGCAATTTATTTAAACTGTTAGCATATTATAATAGTCTGAGAGTGGTTTCTACACAAATATTGTATGTTGGACATAATTATGTTCAGAAATGACCATCCATCCTGATTATTCTATTAGTTGTATCAAATTGAAATTCGGAAGCATTCATTTCTATTCAAACTTTCATGTTGAGTTTTCTCAAAACTACAAAAAGTGGATATACAGTATTTGTCCAGTTAGCCATCGATATGTGATATGTAATTTTTTTGCTACTCAAAGTGAGGGAGATTTTTTATCAATAATGATCGACGAATGAATTGGATAAATTGAAACAAGCGTTTATTTCTGCTACAGAGTAAACAACGTGAGAGAGTCGTCTTTCGACTTCTTAGGACATTAGATTAATAATGACCTATGAGTCGAAAGACGTTTCATACATACAAATAGAAAAACACAAACAAAATTATAAATAATTATAAATAAAGTGGATTACGGATTGACTAGGGTGGGGACGCGAGGCTAGGAAACGTATACTGAGTTAGAAGACAACATTTTTTCCATAACTGAGGATTTAAATTCATCACAACAAAAACAAGATCAAAGAGTGGTTTGATATAATATAGTATTTAGCACATTGGGTTTGAAATTAATCCAAATACACCCCAAATAACTATGCGTTGTGAGGGTGGAGTAGATCATCAACGGAAGAAATCAAATCTGGAATTTCTCATTTGAATACCGAGACTACTGTTAAACTACCAAATATCCCTTTAATACATTATTCTTTAAATGAGTATGTTCTTGCATCTTTCTTCAAACCTCAAATGAAAATAAACACGGAAATCTTGATATTATTGTCAAAAATTCATTATATTTATATTTTACAGATTTGATATTTCGTTATCATGTACAACATAAGCATATTTCAACTGGTATATTAATTATAATATCTAGTGTATATAAAGTTCCGTTCGGTATATCTATACTCGATTTGAAATGATGTAGGTATTATCAATGTTTCACCGTACCTATTAATCTACGTAAATAGAAGATATTTGGTGAATAGTTAGTTTCAAAGTGAGTGAAGTAAATGATATGAAAACATGTAATGTGAACGGAACTTCAATTAATACCTGTGTAATGAATACACTACGAATATTCTACACCAGTGGTTCCCAAAGTTGACTGAGCTACGACCCATCTAGGAAAAATTTCCAATCTTGTTACCCGCCTTTTAGCTTTTTTTCTCGAAACATTGCTCCAACAACATTTTTAATTCATGTCTTATACGGTGGCGAATCGTCCATTAGGGCCCACTCAATATTCGACCCACTAGTGGGTCGCGACCCATTGTTTGGGAAATACTGTTCTACACTATTTCACTTTAAGTGTAATTTTATTACATTTGAAAACAATACTTTTTCAGCAACAGTTCCAAGATGCTGCAATAATTATATTTATAAATTTATGATGTTACAATAGCTAATTTCGTAAATCATTCGTTTCTGGTGGACTGCTTGAAATAAGATAAAAAAGATAAAGTAATATGATAAAAATATTAAGGAAAAAGCAGTATATTGCAGGTCAATAGGAAACAGGACCCTGTTAAAAAAAGTCACGTGGTACCTTTATTTATGTATTTCAAAATAGCGTATGTATTTTAGTGGCTAGAATGATGATATTTCTATTACTTGTTTTCATATAAATTAATGCCGAGCACTTGAAATATAAAATTACACTTAATTAAGTAGCTCGGGTACTTTTAGTTCTTCAGATTTGTAATTGGGTATTAAAAAGACTAAGTAAGTACCTACTTGAATTTCTTTTTTAGTATTTGCAATATACCTACCTAGTACCTACAATATAATACAAAAATATATGATCTCATATAAATACTTTCTCCGGTCTTCCATTAGTCTGTATAATAATAAAGGATTTTTTATAACTCTGTTCACTCCTAATCTCAAAGATAATTCCTTGTTCGGTATTATTACAGTGTAAAGGAACTTGCATAATTTTCCTGTATCAGTTACAAGCTGATGTTGCTTGAACTACTATATGGAATGCATTTATATTATAGAACTGAGAGAGCAACATGAATCATAATTATATAGGTATTATATTTTTCATGTAGTGTTCAGACATTTTTATAATATATTTCCACTTTCGTCTTTGAGAGGATAAAAGTTTTAATTTTTTTTTGTAAATTTAATTCAATCGTTCTTCAACGTTTCTCCCAGAAGTCGTTGTTTCCACCAATTGAGTCCCTCTTTCATAGGTATGACATTCCTTGCGCGATGTTATAGACATAGGAACGGTGTATTTTTTTTTGACATTTTTGAATCATGTTATAAATAAAATGTGAAATAATGTTTTGATTATTTTTCCTTTGTCTGGTCCAAAAGGGTTGTGGCACATAGACTGATAGACGGATAGACTGATGGAAATAAACAATATGGAATCAAAAATAGATTGTTAATCATTATATTTCAAGATATCAAGTAATCAATCTTCTGATATTACTATACAGATTTATTACATTGTTTCTGTATACATATTTATCATAATATAGGTACCTACATCTATTCACCTGTAGGTACATAGATAAAAGTTTCAATTGTATCACGTAGCTACTTACAATGCAGCTTTAAGCGTTTTCTTCTTTCAGAGAACTCCTCTCAGAGTGTAATAGTTTTCGGCATACATAAAATTAGAACGTTTTGACAAAATGTTTACTTTCTGCACAAATTGAACGATTTTATATCACAAAATGTAAATAGTATTATACCTACTTATTTGTAAATTACAAATATAGGTACGTACATATTTTTGCTTATGCAGGATCACGCTCAGCGTTAGCTTGTTTTCATCGAGGACATTATTAATTTCTCCCAGTTACGTGTCTGAGAAATATGTCAATAATGAATATAAAAAAACATACACTTATACAAAGAAACTCAAATATTTATATTATTAACATATGAACGTATGGTGCATAGTAGATGTAGGTAGATATTGTGTTTCGTATCCTGCACTTATTATTTCAGTGAATCGCCATGTTTAATTAAAAATATCACTATCACAAAAGGCTAAATCACTTTGACGTCCTCTATATTGCATAATTATTATTACATATTACCTACATACAGACACAACGTTGCACTGATATTTGTTATAGTGATTTTTTTACTACACTGTGGTAGAAACTCAATAACAGAAACCTACCACTATGGTTTTTGATTGTAACAAAAATAATTGATTGTTTGTTCAGAATGTCCATAGAGTACTAGAATAAATAGGCAGGTTCTTGTGAAACATGAAGAGTTATGCCAATTATACTGAATGTTTTATTTTATGAGTTCGTCGGTAGCCTGAAGGTGAAATCTCGGTCTCGTGCACATGAGGTGCGCGGTTCGATCCCAGGTGCCGGCAAACCTCCCTTTCACGACACAAGCTTTTAGCATACTGTGAAAGGTGTATTAGGTTGTTATAACAAAAACCCAGATATACAACAGAGAGAATGATATGTGTCCTCATTACATGCAGTTAGTTCTCTGGCTTCTCCATTTTTGAGAGGTGCTGTGATAGTATAAGACTATAACTAGATAGATGTATCGTTATAAATATCCTTTTCAATTTCACATAAATAAATTGTTTAATATTCATTGTTTTGCTTAGAATAACAGGTAAATAGGCAGAATAGACAATGAAAAGAAGATAACGAGAAAATGGATAGGTAATGTTTATATCTGGATGGATGGATGGACTCAAGAAAATGTAGATACTCAAGCATCACGTGGCCCGGCAACGTTGATAACGTTAAATTTGGAAAACATTTTTATGTAATATGATAAATTGTCAATGTACGTAATGTTTGGTAAACAAGAATTGAATGTAATAAGTATTTGAATCCTCTTGTAAGTCTGTATGATTAAGTCTCTATTATAGCTACTTATACCAAATAAGTAATAACAAAAAATATTACCCTCTATAGGAACCTGTTCCTTGATAAATATTTAGTTTTATTATATACCTACGTAGAACTTCTACCTTGTTTATCAACAAATATTTTACAGGTTTTGAAACACAGCGTCTCCAAAATGTATAGAGAACTAATATCTCGTTTAATATATAGGTATATTTAATTTTTTTTTTTATATTTTATTGTTTTAATTGCCAAATTGTTAAAGTATTTTTGCAGGTCCTACGACTAATAAATAAAATAAAACTACACATTTGAGACTTTGGCTACCTTATTAATTTTAAAAACAACTTTGTGATATGAACTAAAGAAAAGTAACAGGGATGAAAACATCGATTCATCAACATTTGTAACTGTGATTGTTCTTACTGTGTCGACATTGTTTTCACTTCATCTCGTTAAAGCATTGAATATACCTTTCATCGCTGTGAAGACAAATAAAAAGTTTGATCGATGGAAATTAAAAACAGCAAACTTTGTTTTTAAGCTAAAATTTAACTCCAACAACAAAGGTTGGTATTTGTTTAACATTTTAATGTGTTGTCTTTGTGATGTAAAAACTTTTCATGAAACTATCTACATATATCTCGGTGTTTTCTGTGGTGATAAATTTTTTTCCGTTTTTTTGAAAGTCCAGACCCGAAAAGTATGTCATTTATTCCCTAATTATCGGAAATTATGCTGAACGGAACGTATTCAATAATTATGTTTGCAGGTATACAAATAATATCTCACCGATTTTTACTTACGATACAGAACTTATACTTATTGTTCCAACTTTGTTGTATTAACTTTTTGTAATTTTTCTTCTTATTATGTATGTAATTAAGCACACTGAATCTATTTAGATAAAAAAAAATATCTTTTTCAGAAAACTAAATGGACATGTTTGATAACGTGAATAAATATTAGACTAGATTTTAAAATACTTACTTTACGCCGCGCCGGCTTGATCACTTTTAGAAAATATTTAACCTTCTCGTTACATTTTTAATTTCCCAGGAGTCAACATTGTAAACCTGATAATAAAAAAAGTTTCCATTTTTCTCTGCAAGTTTTTCCAATAAACAACTTCTTAAAATAAGAACATTATTGTGTGAGAATTAAAGTAACATCGATAATTTTAAGGAAATGATAATTCTAAGTACATATGCAGAGCATCCCTATTGTAGGTCATCTAGAGAGTTGATAAATCGGTATGTATGTATGTACTATTGTATTTACAACCAGCATAATTAACTTTTTTCCTCGACACTTCAATTGAATTTGACATCGAGATGATGAATGAAAGAGAAATAATCATAAAACAAAAAATAATAATAGGTAGGTATAGTGTACTGTTATCCATAAATCTCATTGGATAAGTTTGTATCTAATTTGTTTGTTTTTAAATGAATTATTCCAATTACAAATGGTTTTTATAGTAGAAACAAGTAGTCGCGATTAACGTATTATTGTAAAACAATATGGGCTGAAAGTTTTGATTGGATTTTTTCAAATACCAATTAACATTTATATTTTCAGTAATTTATAAACAATCAAAACACTGTTATATTTTCACCACATTTATTCAAACTCTAACGTTTTCGCCCACTTCAATGGGCAATTTTCACAGTGTGAACACAAACACCCTTCAACAATTTATATTTTCAGTTAAGAAACTATTTATTAAACGCCGTGATGGTGTAGTCATTATATACCTAAAGATTAAATTGAGATCTACTTTTCTACTAACCAAATAACATTTGTTAACCGATTCATATAGGTGGACAATGGTATTAGTTCGTAAATGGTAAAGTAGATTATAAGTAGGTACCTTATTGTATAGGTATACAGTAAACGATGCTAAATGACAAACTGATGTTACTCAATCAATTGGACTGTAACGATGATAGATAATATCAAGGCTTTCACTTCTATAGAACTTACTAATTTTGTTAAGTAGTCTAGAAAAACTTCTAAATGTACCTTTACACTTCGGTACCTAAGCAACTCTCTTTCTCTGAGATTCACTTTATTTCTTTATAAACGTAATTTAATATTTCATAGCTATTTTAAATAATCAAACGCATTTGATTCTGAATTATTAAAATCCATTTTTTGTTGTTTTACAAATACATTTTTATTGAAAGAGGCTTTCAACATGGCAAATACTGTAGAAAACTATATGTAGGTACTAATTGAAACTTTTATGAGAAATCGTTTCTTTATCGTACAACTTTCTTTCAACCTTACCAACCTTTCAAGTATAACTTAATTTGATTTATTTGAAGAGTTTAGTTGAAGAGAGAATTTATCCAAAATATTGTGTATTACGAAGTTTCATAAATCAATATTTTCGGTATTTGTGTCATCCAAAAATTTACAGGTAATGTGATTATATTAAATTGAATCTACAGGCAGGTATTTGCCATCACAGGTTAACACAAAAGTCTCCGCTTCTTTGACAAGGGATGATGCGATAACTAATAATTATATAATTTTGTATGTCCGAGGAAAACTTACCGATATTTGATTAAATTATGAAAACAGTACCTATTGTACTTTATGTTATGCCCTTTCAGATGGCGGAATCACTTAGATACATAACGCATTGTATTTTGTGATATCTAGAAACAAAACAACGTTTATTATCTTTAAATTTTCTAATGTAAAAAAATGTGATAAATAGAAGCAATAGAAATAGAAATTACTCAATCGATATGATTGGAGAACCACGTTTAAGCAATGTAACATTTTCAAAAATAAAAACCTGTGATATGATTGATAGAGAAATAAAATTTTCTAGTTTTAAAAAATATTTTTCTCTTCCTCTTCTCAGCCCTTTCCCGTCCACTCATAGACGGAGGCCTCCTCCATTCCTTTCTATGCCATTCGATCCTGCGCCGTCTGCATCCAGTTGACCCCGGCGTGTCAAGTGATATCATCCCTCCACCTCATTGAGGGTCTTCCTATTTTCCTGGTTGCCGCTCGTAGTTCCCATGATGTAAGAGACTTTGGCCATTCATTAGTCATCTGGGTTTCAAGCCATATGTGTCTCACTTATCTCCATTTTAGAGTTGCGACACGTTGTGCAATCAGCATCCCTAATTTTTGTATTACATTGATAAATTCCGATTTTTCATAGATCCTCTATCTGGTTCATGCAATATGCACGAATAATATTAGCACACTATAATACGTATGTGCTACATAATAGGAAGTTGTCTATGAATTTTCATACAAACCAATGTTCATTATCAGTAGTGTGTATATCAATAAAGGGTAATTTAATTATTCAGTGTGGTGGAAGGTAATTAATCAATAATAATATTATGGAACGGACATGATGAGGTTGATTTATCAAATACTGTTACATACATACAATATGCGTACATAGGTTTAAGCAATATCTGTTTATTTAGGCCTAGTTAAAACAAATTGATGAAGACTGATATAAATCATTTCATTATACTTAATAATTTTTCTATCCATTAATTTTATTCGAAATTTATCTATGTATATGAACCTGGATTTGAAGTAAACCTTTGTAAATACAGCCTTAAAATACCCGCAGATTTGTGTTGTGAAGGTGGAGTAAGTCGGCAGCAGGGATTTTCAAACCAAGATCTCTCGATTAAATGTGCGAGACTTTACTATCAGCCTAGCGACCATCTAATAATATGAGATATTCATGTAGATTAACATTTGTGTAGTTTAATTGTATAATTTTTATTTAATTTATATGATTTTTAGTAATCCCATAAGAGAAAAATATTCAACAGTAGGTATAAATTTTTACTTTTTATTCTGTAAATAATATGTTGTTTTTGACGAAACAGTTATTTTAATTTTTTACCACGTACAATTCATCATTATTTCTAAAAAAAGGTAGCCTTCAGTTTGAACGTCATTATCTCTGCCATTCTTTACACATGCCCGATCAATTATTTCATAAGGTAGTATTTATGGTACCCCCAGTGTACCTATGTCCTCTGACTAAGGATGATTTCCTTGTCCTGTTGATTTAAAATATTTTATTTCCACACTCTGGTCAAAGTAAAATGAACCCACGTCATATTACAGGTACAAAATATGTATGTATTAGGAACGAATATTATGAATAGGTAGGAACTAGGAACCTTATAGTGCAAAATATGTATGTACTATATTTTTCTTAAACCTACAGAGTAGGTACATGTTTACATTTCGTGTTCAGTCTCAGTCTTTCCATTCCAATACTTACTTACTTACTAGTTAGCCATCTCTCCACTGCTGGATATAGGCCTCTTCCAAACTCTTCCAAGCGTCGCGGTCCTGTGCCCTCTGTATCCATTTCCTTCCCGCGATTGGAGTAATGTCGTCAGTCCATCTCTTTTGTGGTCTGCCGATGCTTTTTTTGCTACTCCATGGTCGCCATTTGAGGATTCTAGGAGTCCATCTACCGTCGTTTCGTCTCCATTCCAATAGGTGGCGACAAATATAGCAATTTGGAAAAAATGCGCCATTGCAATAAATTGCTCTCTCTAAATTGGTCATGTTTCCTATTGTCCTGATATCCTTCTCTAGCTTGTGGATGTTAATAACACGTTTTGACCATAATTGCTTTGTGAAGTTTTTGAGAGTTATCGGAAGAAAATTTTATTTAGAAATAGGTAAACATTTATGTCACTGCTCTAAGTACGAAATTAATTATAGTCCCAGGTTTTGATTCTCTTTCAATTTATTTTCGTAAGCAATACGAAATAAAATTTCGTTGGTGGGTAAGGAAAAAAATTACTAGTACAATAAAAATTCTAATCTTTATGTACGAGAATATATTAAAAATATTTCATGTATAATTTTTACACGTGAAAATAAACCTCTGTTATTTTCTATTCGATCACTAGGTTATAACATGTAGGCACATGTCATTAATCACATAAATACTTATTGTAGCAACCTTTTTACGGGTAAATTAGTACTCGGGGACCTGTGAAAACATTAAGTAAGCATCTGAAAGGAGGACATAATATATTATGTAAGTACCTGTCTATCATAATAAAGTAGGGACATGTTGGTATTGTCTGTATTAACTGTAGTGAGTAATCATAATATGGTAATTTTTAATTATAAACATAATTATGTAGGTATTTTTGTCTTTGCAGAGATTTAACTTTTATAGGCACGGAGAAGACAACTTGCGTTCTAATTATTATAAAAAAAACATGTTAATTACGTGTAGCTGGTCCGCTGGCTTCCCCATTTGTGGGAAATACCGTGATGGAATGTATGAACCTACTCTATGACGGTGACTTCACGGTAAAAGTAAATATTTGATGTTTGTTTTAAAACGAATATATTATAACTTTACTATGGAAGAGTCTTGTTTCCACATAATAATATATCATCTACTTAAGTGGCCCCTTTACCAAAAATGATATAACATTCAATTTTCAACAAGTTTGGTACACAAACTCTCAAAACTTGTTGACCCTACGAACATTTTGATTTGATAAAATATGAAACCAAATATTAATTACCAATATCAAACTTTAACTTAAAAAAAAAACTTGAATTTTGCTTCATAGTAGGTATACCTATTCGTTTATAAAAAAAGCTTATTTCTAAAAATCGAATCCCATAAATTTTCATATATTTTTTTTAATATAACGAATACTTAAATAGTTATTACAATTATAGAATAAATAAATTATATTTTTTTTTGTTTTTTTCATGGATATTGACCGATTTAAATTTTTTTTTTTTGATAAAATTTCTCATATTTTGGAACCAAAAATCACCACATGAACTTGATTTTTTCCATACTAAAAAAAATTGCTTAAATCTATAGTATTTATATGCTTGATAGGAGGAATAAAAAATATATTTATTTTACAAATAATTTGTATTTTGATTTAACAAAGAGTACCTAAATATATCTCGTCAGTGTGCGATTTATTTATTTTTTTAGTAAAAAACTTATATTGGTAATAAATATTAGTTTTTTTATTTTATCAAATCAATATGTTTGCAAGGGTCAACAAGTTTTGGCACTTTTTCTATCAAATTTGTTGAAAATTGAAGATTTTACCATTTTTGCTAAACGGGACCTTTAAGTCTTAGTTGGGTTGGGGACCCATATTGCACCTATTAGATACTTCCTCCTAATTTTTTTTGCATTGCTGCTTCTAGGACTTCTTGCCACTCCAAACCAAGTTTAGTCTGTAAACATTTTTCTAAAAAAATTAACACGACGTTTATGTGATTTTGGAATAATATGAAATATAAAAAATGTAGCTAAACTGAACAATCACCAAAACATAATATCGTGAACTCTGGTAGACGCTATCAAAAAGGTATTTTTATTATTGAATGTTCCATAATATCATAAATTTCATAATATGATATAAAAAGGTTCTCGTCAGATTTTTTCAAGTAATAGATTTGAAAAATTGTATCCAAGTACGAAGATATTTTCAAAAATCTTATAGTGCGATTGCCCCCTTTCATCTTCTCAATATCAATAACATCAAAGTGAGAACGCGTCAATACCACTCGGTGGGTTACTTTATGGAAGTATGTATCTCCATATCAATATTTTATCCCGTTTGCATATATGTACGTTTATTTGGATATTCTTTATAGACATATTTATCTGTCAAGTTATAAGGTAACCCAATGCCTTATCTGCAATCCTACATCCAACAAGGGTATTTCAGGATAATATAATTTTATCAATCTATCTACTCAGGAAGTGTTTTTTGTTGGTTTGGCAAAGAGGATGAATTGCCAATTCGACCTGTCCTTGCACACTATTTTCGCTTTCTTCACATTCATATCGTATCTCATACATGAACGCCGATTACTTTAAATAAATATCCAGCAGTCATAGAGAATTTAAACCGACAGTTGAACTTTCATGTTCACCCATTCGCATTTCTTTTTTTTTTCATTCCTCAATCTGTCCCTCAACGTTTTCCCAGCCATTCGTCTCAATGATAATATCTCCACAGCAGAGTACGTTTGTTTAAAATTTGGTTAGTTAGCTAAAGGCATCAAACATTAAAGTAAAAGATTGCGGGTTCAAAAAGCTAGTACCTACTTAATAAACATATTATTTTGCATCTCAAGTGTTTTTTATTCCATTTCATTTTATTCTTTAAAATAAATTTGGAAATCTTTAATATTAATTAAAAAGACATCCCTCAGGAAGTACTGAATTGGCAAGTCGCTACTTTACTTTTACTTGAAAGAAAAAATTAATATAAAAAAACTCGCAGAATATTGAAATACACGCGCAATATTCTTTTTATCCACTACACCAGACGACTGCATACAATAGTCGTTTTATTTTAAACGTCACCCAAGTTATCAGTAAAAGAGTTTCAATTGTTTGGCATACTTTAACTCGTTGCGTATTTATTTTGATTTTCGATATTCCATGTTCAGTTCGGTACCTTTGCATATAGAGACGTCACAATCGCAGTTGCGATGGCCAAGTCACGTGATTCGCGTATCAGGAAATAAATTACCACTTATATTGTTGGAGGCTGTGGGAGAGAGGAGAAAGCCGGTGATCTGCCTTAGAAGAAGTTGACAAGGAAGAGGTGTCAAATGTGGCCAGGGGTTGAGGAAACAATAATTGATAGGAATCTCTCAAGGAAATACTTAAGTGCAATGGACCCTTGACCCAACTAGGACAAGAGGAAGAAGATGTATGTATGATATCCTAGGACAAGAGGAAGAAGATGTATGTATGAATAAGGATAGTTGCCACATTTCTGTTTCATATTTTTTTTCTCTCTATGAAAGGCGAGGCACCCGGTATCAAGTGAATTGTGTATCTCCGGTATAATCAATCAGCGATCTTACTTTTTCCATTACAACTGCGATGTACCAACATAATAATGAGAATAATTTTATTTTCTGCTTTATGGAATTTATATTAAACGAGTACTTGTCATTTTATATCAAATATGACATTAAACCTCCATGTACAAAGTTGCTATTATGATTATACAGAAATAGCAATGTACGAGTACATCCTAAAATGATGTAGAAATTTAAATTTATTCCTATGTAAATGAATTTTTTTTATTACATAATATGTATTACGAAAAAAAAGATTTACAAAAATTATTTACTTGAAGCAACAAAATCACACAATAGTTATTATTGGAAAATGTTACAGAAAAAATATTTCATATGTTCAAAAGTATTGGATTTTTTTGTTGGCACGAAGAGAATAGCTTGCATCTTTGTTGGATATGGCTAGTCATCTGGCTACCCTATTTGTGGGATAAACTATAATAGAATAGTAATATCCATTAATAAGTATTGGACTTTAATTTGGGAAATTCCAGGTTTGAGTCCCTCTCCGGTCCTTCTCGACATTCACGACAAAATCACATTGCTACTTTTTGTTCTTATGACATAACCAATATTCATTAAAAAAATATCATAAAGATATTACTAAAGTCAAAGGATTCCTAATATTCTTTTATTATTTTTATCTTCGTTTACAAAACGATTTGAAACGCTTTCACTGTAGGTATTATTATTTTAATAAGGCGACTATTTTTGTAAGACTTTTCGTTTCCCAACATTAATTAATCTCTTTTCTTCGAGTTTTTTTACTAGAATAAAAATTTTCTAGGACAAAACTCTTGTGTATTTTTCTCTCCTCTCCCCGCCCCATTTTCACGACGTAACGTAAAGCATAATTATTTATATAGAATTGTAACACTTGTAACTAAATTTTAGGTACAATCAATGTATTGTGTAGATGCTCAATAGTTAGAAAAGTACAATTTTTTTGTAGCAGAGTAAAACAAATTCAGGTGTTATTTTACCTTTCTGCGATGCTGTGTGCCTTGGTGGTATTTTTTTTTTACCTTTCCCATACCTATGTTATACTCTTATGATTCAATGCACAGAGCGCTAGTTTATCACATATTATAAAATCTCACAATTTTTTTTCTCGTTCTCGTAGACTGACGTAGAGGATTATGATTTTGTTCTGTGCCAACTCTTCTGACTTCAGCGCTATTGATTGCCGGGAGCCACGATGTGCATTATCTAGTCCGTCCATCTCATGGCAATATTATTCTCCCTTTAGATTTCTGATTCGGCACTTCTGTTCTTTGCATAATTCTCTTCCAAGTAACCCAACTAACATACCCACATTTTTTTATGGCATTGATGGCATTTTGATATTGAATCTGTGGTTCACATATTCAAGACACGAGTGTCTAGGTATTGAACATTCATGACTACATTTCTCTTAATTTTACGATTGTTATTTTTGTTCTCAAAATAATAAATAAACTGAATCTAAATTGAAGAGTTTTTACGCTACTAAATAGTAAGTCCACTCTTACTACAAACCGAAAAACTCGAAACCACGTGTCGATTTACATTCTATAGAAACGTGATCTGTTTTTACAATCTTTTACTATCTTCCATAGAAATGTACAAAAATCATATCATGCGAAAAAAAGGTATTTCGTAAATGAACAAATAACTTGAAAGTAGCTTAGTGTATTGACGTTTCAAAAAAATATTAAATTTCATAAAATCAATAGGTACTGATATTTCAAAGAAAATTTATTTTTTATTATGATATTATACACAATTTCCTTTTCGATATTAAATGCTAATATAATAATATTTCCCTTCATGAAATTGAATAATAAAAATAATAATAATGATCAAAAAATCCGAATCATAAAAACGTCTCTAGAGGTTTTTATTGAAAGTAATGGTAGGTATTTAGATAAATGAAATTATTAATTGAGACATTTAATCATTATATTTTCGTCAATTAAAATAAAATACTCTCGACTCAATCACTTGAATGTATTTATCGTATAATTATTTGTATAGAATCACAACTTCGCGGAATAACTGACAATAACTGCCCTCACACTCTTTTGTGGAGTTTTCCAGTATCCTAATAAAGGCAGGTGATTTTAAAACATCCCGTGTAAGACATTTAATATCTTAAATTCAGCTTCAAGGTATGCCATCCATTCTGAACTTTTTTTCGCACGACGAGGACTATTTACATGTTTTTTTAAAAATAAATTTTGAATTTGAGTTTGTCGGAAGAAAAGTGTTTTTGTGATAAATTCTCCCTGTGTGTATGGATATATTGATTTTTTTGTAAAATGGTTTTCAATCAAAATAAGCGATGAATAAAGAATAAATAAATAAAATAAGTAGATTTATAGAAATTAACTTTTACTACTGCTATACCATCACGGCATATCCCACATGTGGGATAGCCAGCGGAGTAATGTAAGTACATAATAACCATGATAGTCCTCTTACTGCCAATAAAAAATAAGACCTTTTGTATACCTAAGTGGCATGCATACACTAAATAATATTGTAGATGGTTTTTCGTAGTTACTCCTTCTCTTGTTTGAATGTACTTTTTATGCCTGTCATATATTTTCTACATGTAAAAGGCTCAAGCCGTATGTTGTAACAAAATAAAAATAAATAAAATAAATATGCGATATAAGAATTCGTGAGGGATTATAAACACCTGCTTTTAACAGGGCACTCGAAAATTTACAGAAAAAGTGGGTGACCTATTTTGTACCGGGGACTCCATGGGGTATAGAAGAAAAAATTAATCATGTTCCATTTTCTTCATTGAATGCGGTGTTTAAAAAATTACTTAAATTATTTTTCTCGTATTTACTAGAAAAGATGAAGGTACCTTATAAAATATCTATACGTAGGTACCTAATAAAAAAATAATGATTACTTTTATTGATTTTATTTATGGATAGATATATCAATTCAATGTGAAATCTCTTTAATGAAAAGAAGGATTGGGTTTCTTAGAATAATTATTTAGGTACTATCGTATCGTATAGCGAAGCAAAGGGGAGCTGACTTTGTCACAGTCCCCAGGTGCGATTTACAAAAGGGTGCTTTAATACCAACTTATTGTTTAGAATTTTAAATGATATTCATTATTGTATTGTTTATTTTCAAACATATTCCTGCTCTTTTGAAATAAGGCCTTTTGATAATAAAAACTAAAATGTGCGTTGTAATTAATTAATATTATTATTGGCACCTAAAAATCTCTCGAGATTTATAACAAATCCTAATTTGTATATTGTCAAGTCGTGTCGCTTGTATTTTACACATAAATTGTAAAGGTCAGAGGCCTGAGTCAAAACACATTTTAACGTTACGTTTTCGTGTTCCAATCGTTCGAATGTAAACGAAGTTGCACCAAAATTTTCGTAACTATTGTGTATCTTAGCAAAGAAATTGACACTTGCTTGCAACGTCGTCTATATTCAAACGCTAACGGAGCAAAAACGTAACGTGAAAATGTGTTTTGACTCAGGCCTCAGTTCAGTTCGGTAAACCATTTGGAGTTGACACAAATTTCGAATTTTGTATGGTGATCACTATAAATGTTTGGTCATCCACTTCTTTCTGTTCCATGAAGTTTCCGACAAAGATTAGGTTACCCACTTTTTTGTATTGTCCTGTTTTTTTAGTGTCCTGTTATACCTTATACAATTAGTAATTTTTACATCAAGAAAAGAATAAGCCATAAAAGATAGTATAACGGTGTATTAAGATGTATAGATAGTTTAATCGTGTATTAGGATATATAGGTAGTTTCCCAATGTATTGGATGTATACCTAGGTAAGTATATTTTTATTCCAAATTCTTTTTATAAAAAGGGGAAGCTTAGGATGCTATCATGATGAAGAGTTCATAGTACAAAAACATTTCATTAAAATCATATAAGATATGTATAAGCTTTATAAAAAAACCTTTTTAAATTGATAGATAGTCATCAGGGATAGGAGGTATTATTGTACAATTAGCTTTAAACTCAGCTTCACTCAATTTCGCTTTTCGCAAAATCTCATAAATTATATTTTGCAAATTTTGGGAACTTATTCAGTATGGTTTTGTGTACATTGTATGGAGAAAAAGCCTCATTATTTAGGAACGCTTTTATGTTATCTGTGATAATTTTTCGTTAGTAAATAAAAAACGTATAATTTTTTTCAGGAATACGCTTCATGGAAGTTTGAATAAAGGGAATTGATTTTCTTATTACCCGTCTGGCAAATAAGTCTTCAGTGAATTTACAAATATATAATAAACGTACAAACATGTGAACACACCAAACTACGTATTTATGCGGAGATTATAAAGTAATAAGAAAAGTAATATTAATACACATATTTGTATGTTTTCTAATAATACATTTTTCAAAATTATATCAATACATAATTTTCCCAGAACAGTCCAAGCTCTATTGGGTTAGGTTATTTAATTATTTCTTCAAATTTTTCTTATTATTATTTTACTGTATAATCCTATATTTCGTAGAGAATTGAGAATAAAGAATTGGCTTTCCACTCTTTTCCCTAAATTTTCGAGTGACCTGTAAGAGGCAGGTGTTTTAAATTTTACATCTTAAATTCAGCGATGGAGTTGGTCATCCATCCTGAATACCTAAGTTTTGTTGACACGGAGAGAACGGCTTGCATGTTTATTGCAATCGGCTGATCTACTGGGTACTAATAATAGAGAATATTTCCTTAATAACTATTGAGAATTTTACTAGCGACCAATAATTGTTATCATTCATATTTCATATCAGTCGTGTTTTTTTGTCGCTATCACTGATATTAAATATAATTATTTATATTAGTCTGTTAATAATAGTGATATGAATGACTTAATTAAATTAATATCAAACCTATTCACATAACAGAGAAGTAGTCAGACATGTACTTAACCACTCTTATCATTGTTATTAATAACTAGGTATTATAGTTTTCCTGCGGTTTATATACTTATATATCTACATTATGTCTTTGATAATTTATTTTGTCACAGATTACTAATGTGTGATCAAACACTTATTTGAAAAAAAAAATCACATATCTTACATTATTTTGATCGAATAATGAAAGTTAGTCGTAGAACACGTTTTTTTATTGTTTTGCCCATATAACATAGCTGATTGAAAGGCAATATTTATATTCATTATTTTAATACTGAATATATAAGATTTCGTAGATTTGAAGTACTTAATGTAGATTTGTTCTTAAATTTTTCACTTCCCCAGTATTTTATGTAGGTATTTAACTTAAACAAGATACCTTCAAAAGTCGCAATTCTGAATGAGAGTAGTCGTATACATATACTTTATATTTTATATTTTCCAACAAATAAAACTATGATTTTAAAAATATCGTAATACCTATTTCAACGAGAAAAAAATCTTTTCAAATACCTACCCAATATTACGCATCATTTTTAATTAATTTATTTATCATTACAATATTGGTTAAAAACGAACAGCATTTACAGTAAATTAACATGAAAAAAAACATCTTGAAACAAAAACAATCATCATACAACAGACATTGAAAAACAAAAACATGACAATAGAAGCTACAGGGGATTCATAGTGGAAAGCATGTACCGTCGAATGAATCCGTTTTGAAAATATTTCTTGAGACCGTTGAGGTCAAAATACTGAGAATTGTCTAATACTGTACGTCATACGTAATGAGCTATTTGTTTATAATAATATTATGTATAGAGTTTGTATAGATAGATAAAATAGACAGAAGCTCTTCAAGGTATGAGGAAAACCTAAATGTATAGGTACTGGTTAGTGAATATCCGTGGCTTTAGTATTGATAGAATATTAAACAGAGGAAATTACAGATGGAAGGCAAACCGTTTTCATTACAAACCGACATGAAATTCAATATGATTTTGTTCTAAGTACAATCAGGGTATCATGTACCTACTAAATTGTATACACTCATATAATATGTGTGTACCTAGTTCATACTGCTACAAAACGTAAGATCATTTTGAATAAATAATTTTTAATTGTACATAAAATAATTATACTCATCGATTTTCTCTGCTTATCTACGATATATTAATATAGTACATCAAGTCATTGAAAAGCATTTTTTGTTGACATAAAATAAGTGAAGGTTGATTCTGCGTCTTGAATGAGAATTGAAACTAACAAAAAATGAATTTTTAGTGTGACACACATTTCTCGTATTGTATCTAGAAATATCTTCCATTGCCGTTTGCAACAATACATACCTACTCTAAGGTAGTTTAGAATGTTCATGGTACATATATTATACTCATAAATTGTATATGAACTTGCTCTAAAACTTACATCGCTTTCAGAGAATATTGAAACAATCGTCATGTACCGAGAAATCTTTTAAATTCAATTAGTGAATTTCCAAATCTACCCTCTTTTATCGAAATAAATAAAACAAGCGTTTTATTCTACTAATGATTTAATCGGTGAGAGAGACGTCTTTCGTCTTATGAGGACATTGTCAATCTGATTTTAAAAATACAACCTGTATTGTTGTATTTTTAAAATCAGATTGACAATCTCCTCATTAGACGAAAGACGTCTCTCTCACCGATTAAATCATTAGTAGAATAAAACGCTTGTTTTATTTATTTCGTTATGGAATTCTACTACCTAAACACCGACACAGTGAATACCCTCTTTTACACGATACTTGTCTCTATAAGGAGGATTTTTAGATTTAAATTTTTATCAATCAGTCTATGTATTGTTATGTCTGTATAATTGTTATGTTAAATAAAATTAGTAAATAAATTTACACTGGAAGGAAATATAATTTACTTGAGTAATACTTTCACATTCATTATCTGTAAATATTTTGGCTAGTAAATAATATAATGAATAAATAAATAAATAAATAAATAAATGTTTGGAAAGAGAATACTATTCACTCTGCTACTTGTTTAATGAAGGTAAAAATTTATTGTTATAAAGAGATCTCAAACATTTTCACCTTTTTGTCTGTGCAGTATCAGCCAGTATAAAATGATTTATTTACGTCAATATAGATTTTTAATATTACCTAGGGTGTATGTATTCACATTGTGAAAGAAATTTTTAATATATTTAATATTAACACAAAACACTGTAAACTTTTCACTATCGATTTCATTAAACTCGAGTACTTTCGTCATGTGAGTTTCACATTTTCAAGAGAACTCAATCACTCAATCGATAGTGAAAAGTTAACAGTGTTTTGTATTATTATCAAATGTCTTGGATTTCTTTACTTCAATATGTCCACAGAAGAATATACGAACATACTTATATGTGAATGTATTCAAATATTTATTAATAAGACTATTATATGTAGTTAGAGACCAGCTATTTTCATAATAATAAAAATAAACTTGTAATGCTTATGTGAATCTCGAGAATTGAAAAGGATTTCAGTGACGTAACAGCTATGAGAGTCTTAATAACAACATCACAAACCATTACATTCAGTCGTCAGTGTAGGTCCTCAGGTATCTATTGTATATCTTGTAGGTACCTACCATTCAATACTAAAGAGAGTTTATAGTAATGACAAAATTGATATTGGCCAGATACTAAACCGGATAACAGATACCCGGTCAGATTCTAAACCAGATATCCGAATGGATATCCAGTGATTTTTTAAGTTGAGAGCCAGTGACTCCATGAAGGTGTAAATTTCAAAATTGAACCTTGAGAGCGAATTACTCGATGTTCATAGCAGTGATAAAACGGAAGGTGGATAAACCGTACGTATACCAGATAACGAATATATGAATAGCAGGGCTAATCTTGACACAATCTAAATACGATCTTAATCTAGTCTTGATCTTAATTATACGACGCGCGAAGGGACTATGGTCAAAAATACCGCGCTACCACTACCGCGAGATTGGTATGTACGTACTTTTGACTAATAGTCATTTTGCGCGGCGTATGATTAAGATCAAGACCGTATTTAGATTTTGTCGAGGGTAACCCTACAGATTCTAAACCGGATACCAGCCACTGGTTCTGTTGTGATTTGTTTAGTTGAGACCAAATTTCTCTACGGATAATTTTTGTAATGATTAGTATCTAAGTTTTTATGATCGGTATGTTAACAAAAAACTAACAACAGTTTTAAAGTAGGTGAAGTTTTTGTATGCTAAAGGCAATTTTTATAAAATTGAATGCCTTATTGTCTTCCTCAAACATATAATCAATTTTGATTTCATATCAATTGCAAAACATTAATTTCATGTTTCTTTTCAATTATTGATAATATTTTGTTCAAATATTATCCGGCGTGTCTGTTGTCGGTTATCCTTTTCATTTCTAGTACATAGTACATTGTTATATTATTTTCTATACTAGAAAGTTTTCATTCCAAAGTAGGTACTCATACATATTTATAATATTGTTTCTAATTACTTTAATTCATTTGGTTTGTACAATTAAATTTGTACATTAAAATAACTCATTATACTGTTCGTGTATTATCCGACTAAAAATGAAATCTCTTATCAAGGATTTGTATAGGAGTCTGGACTTTTTATAAATACTAATTACACAATGTAAACAAAAGTTTGTATTGTGAAAGTGGAGAAGAACAAGACGGGCTTGAATTTAGGCCCTTTCGCTTCTTCCACATTCACGCATTTTCTCATACGTATTCGCCGATTTCTGTTAGTCAGCGATAAAAATAAAATACTTCTTACACAAATTAACTTAGTCTAAGACTCTGTGTGACTATAAGATACGTAGGAAAATATTATACATCAAGAAATTGTTCGTTGAGAAAAATTGAGGTAAATTCCGCCTCAAGTTGCTATAGCTACCTGTAAGAGAATTTTCCCTCTGAATATTATTAGATAAATCGTACTTAAAGGAATGGGTGGGTACTCGAGTTTCTATATAAGTGGTCTTATAATAAAGCTAATAAGCTGTTAGGTATACCTATATTATGTACTTATAGGATTTGTAAAGAAATATGTGTGTGTGTTATGTAATAATATTTTTATATGTCGGACGAAACCATACAATGTCAAATTTGGGCCGAAGTATCTACTTATAAAAATAGTTTTGTAGTGATCATTATAATTATAATCTTTTTGATACATATTCACCTTCGTTGTAAAAGTGATATATTTTGATATATATAAAAAAAAATTTTTTGTTTAAACAAAGCAACGCTGTTTTAACATGATATAGTTTAAGGGCGCCATGGTTTTTCTTGAGATGGTCACGGATCATTAAACGGCGCCAAATATAAATTGTCTTTATTATTATTTAAACAATAATTTCATATTACAAACATGTGAGAAGCAAATGTAATTTTGCTGAGAAAACTGCGCGGCTATACTAAAAAATGACTTTTTCTGACATGGTGTGGTTTCGCTCCAACATACAGATTATAATTTGAGCAACTTAATTAGATACTTTAAAAAATAATTAATTTTTCTTTTGAAATATTTTAGTTGATATATTTCGTATATAAATACTTCATAAAGGTTTTTTGAGAGCTTTACAGTGATTCCAAAAATATTTTATCATTATTTGTTTCTAGAAAAATCTTAAATTGTCGACCCACGTAGAGCGGAGTGAACGCTCTTACCTGTGAGTCACGTGATCCCGGGTTCAATTCTCGGCCAGGGCAAAATGAGAATTATCTATCCTTTTCAAATTGTTCTGGATCTGGGTGTTACATGTGTATATTTATGTTTAGTGCATTTTATTTATGTATGCAGGTATTGTCGCTTTAGTATCCATAATACAAGGTTCACGATATCTTATATAGTTTGAGACTAGCTCAATCTGTGTGAATTGTCCTTATTTTTGTTATGTAAGTTTTTCAGAAAAAAATGTTACTGCCTTTATGTTATGATATACCTATGACTCCCGTTGGCAATCTACATTTCTCATAACACGTACTATTTAATTTATTTATATTAATAATAAATACATACCGATACTAAATACATGGAACCAACTCCCTTCGGAGGTTCGCACATCTTCATCATTTCTTGTTTTCAAAAATAAAGTTTCACAGCGTTGAAGGTTACTTGGTTTTATTTTATTTTTTTATTTCTATTCTTCGGTCGGTAAAGGTAGGATTTTTTCCTTTTCCCCTTCCCCTCTCCTTTGCACAGATATCGCACTTAATTTTATTTTTATTATTAGATATACTACCTTTTTATGTATCTTTTATTTTTTATTTTGAGTATTTTCTTTTATCTGTATATGTGTATGCATGTGTGTGTGTATGTGTATGTATGTGTTTATATGTATGTATATTTTATTTTATTTTTTACTATTATTTTTTTTTCTTTCAAATGGTTGGCTGGAAGATGTTGCACTGCAACAAGCCCGCCATTTGATAGAACATTGTTTTTATTTATTCTGGTGTTTGTACAATTATGTTATTATGTTCTGTCAATAAAGTTTTATTATTATTATTATTATTCATATCTCATTTATTTTACAAAATAACTTAAGAATCTACATTTTGAACACAATATAAGATTAATGATTAAATTTATATATAACATTAAATAATAAAAATAATAAAATAAATTTATATTCAAAATGTAGAACCCCAACATTATTCGAGTTGATTCTTCCATGATGTTCTAAGAAAATAGTCATGGGAGATCAATAACAGAGCTACAGGGACAAAAACCTTCAAATATCTTGGTGGATGATAGAAGAACATTATTATTATTATTATCTCATATCTCATTTATTTAACAAAACAATATTAGATTCTACATTTTAAATACAATATAAGATTAACAATAAAATTTAAATATAACATTAAATAACAAAAACCATAAAATATTAAAATAAATTTATATTCAAAATGTAGAACCCCAACATTATTCGAGTTGATTCTTCCATGATGTTCTATGAAATAGTACAATCATGGGAGATCACTTACAGAGCTACAGGGACAAAAACCTTCTTACTATCCTGGTGGACGATAGAAGTACGGCCTTCTGCATGCTGTATTTGAGCCTGTCATCTACTCCCAGTTTTCTGAGGTTGCTTGACAGACTCTTAGGTATTAAACCATTCACAGACAACACTATAGGCACGATGATTGTGGTAGGTGTTCTCCACATATCTTTGATTTCGTGAGCAAGATCAAGATATTTTATTATCTTATCTTGCTCAGCTTTATTTAAATTTTCATCGTGCGGTATAGTGATGTCTATGATGTATGTTTTACGGCATCTGCGATCGACCAACACAATATCTGGTCGATTAGCTATAATAGTTCGATCAGTTTGAATTGGTCGATCCCAGTAGAGTTTAGTGTCATTGTTTTCAAGTACCGATACTGGACAATAATTATAGTATGGTAATTTTGATTCCTGTTCAATTAATTTGAATTTCAAAGCTAAATTTTGATGTAATATTTTTGCTACCTGATCATGTCTTTTCAAATAGTCTGTTCCGGAAAGAAGAGAACATCCAGACAAAATATGTCTTAATGTCTCTCCCTCCCGATAACAGGCTCTGCATCTATCCGAAATATTTTGTTTCATTATAAATTTAGAATAATTGTTTGTGACTATTACTTGGTCTTGAATGGCACAAACAAATCCTTCGGTTTCGCCAAAAAGATCTCCAAATCTCAACCAATGGACCGAATCCACAGTATCAACATTCTGAGATGTTAACACTTCATAGAATCGACCATGGAGAGACTTGGATTTCCATATGTCCATTCTATCATCATTATTCAATATCGGTAAAGAGACACTAGAGTTCGATAAACACAACGGTGAATAACCCTGATCACAAGATATTATATCATCATACCCATCTTTGTTCCTAGAATTATGAAAAAAAGTTTTTAAAGATTGAATTTCCTGATTGTGTAAATTTTTAATATTCAATAAGCCCCTTCCTCCCAATTTCCTTGGGAGGTAGAGTCTCATTATAGATGATCTTGGATGATGTATACGATACCTTGTCATCATGGTTCTGAATTTTCTGTCGATAACATCCAGCTCCGTCTGGTTCCATTTGAGTATCCCAAATGTATATAATAATAAAGGAATTGCCCATGTATTAACAGCCCTAATTTTATTGTGTCCCGAAAGATATGTATTTAAAACTTTTTTGCATCTAATAAAAAATTTCTTCTTAATATCATTTTTTAATACTTTATGATCTAAACATAATAATTCATTTAGGCCCAAATATTTATAATGATCATCTAAATTTAACACTCTTATATTTATTACATCACTTTCAATATTTGGTGCTTGTGTAATTTTTCCTTTATTGACATTTAAAATTGCACATTTATCAAGACCAAATTCCATTTTAATCGTTTCAGTGAAAATTTTTGTTACTGACAGTAATCTGTTTAGATTAGTATGATTTGGTGCATATAATTTAATGTCATCCATATAAAACAAATGAGAAATTTTGCTTCCACCTCTCTTTAATTGATATCCAATATTTGTATTTTTCAAAAGTGTACTTAATGGATTTAGTGCTAAACAAAACCAGAACGGACTCAGACTGTCACCCTGGAAAATTCCACGATTTATGTCTATCGAATCACAAACGTATCCTCCCGATGGCATTGTTACATTAATTTTTGTTTTCCAATTTGTCATACAATTTTTTAAAAAATTTATAATTTTTATTTCAATTTTGTAGATTTCTAATATCTTGATAAGCCACGAATGAGGAACTGAATCAAAAGCTTTTTTATAATCTATCCATGCCATCGAAATGTTACGCTTGTTATGTCTCACTTGTTCACATATGACACTATTAATCAGAAGCAGTTCTTTGGTGCCACGAGATCCTCTCGCACAACCATTTTAATAATAACCTAGCAACGGTGTTGATAAGAAGCCGATTTATATCTCTGTGTACTAAATTAAAATAAAATTGGTTTTTTGGTGACTATTTAAACTGAATTTAGCCAAATAATAAAGTTTTAAGAATATGTTTACATTGAAATCATAAAAGAAGATATTTGGTAATGATAAAGTGTCAATGAATGATATTTATAATAATTTGGATATCTGTCAAAAAAGTATAGGAACATATTTGTTAATGTGTTATGTTCTTTTTGATAACTGACATTTGAAATTCAAAGTGATTAATAATTATCATCAAAATTTAGTTCCTACTGCGAACATTTAAAATTGAAGATAAAAGTAGTGAATCAGTAAAAATCAAAATGGAAATAAAGTCAAGAAAAAAGAAACGAAAAAAAAAAAATATCAACGCAAAGAAGCTAGAAAAAGTGGTTTACGATGAATAGCAGACAAACATCGACATTGGACAGCTTGGACAATGGAAATTCAATTTCAAGAGCTCCCGCTTCCAATGGTCCAATACGTCGACGCATACGTTGGACAACAGAGATGAACCTCAACGTTATGCGGGCGTACTACAGAGCTACAGAGGGAGAAACTTTCAGAACGGGATACCGTCAAAGGTTGTTCCGTGAATGGTCCCTTCTGGAGTCTGACATCGTTGCCAGTGAGCAGAGACTTGCGGATCAGGTTCGAGTGATAATTCGTAATAAATTACTACCCGAGCATGATCTTACAGCCCTTAGGGAAGAGTGTCTTCGTTCTCTTGAGAATCAAAATATGAGTTCAATAGATAATATAAATTCTAATAATGATAATAATGATAATTCTTATCAATTTATGACAAATCTTGATCCCCCAGAGAATGAAGACCACTCATTTACGCAAGAGTTTATCAGAAGCAAATATGAAGAGATGTTTATGTTATATGGATATTTAGAACCCACTCAAAGACCAAAATTGCCAAAATTTCCAAACAGTTATAAATTTGATAGGATTGTTCGTGATGTAAATAAAATTGTTATAGAATATGTTGGTAATAGTCAAAATTTATTAGATACACATTCTATTATTTATTGTTCTGCTGCAACTTGTTGCGCTTTGGCCAATATTAATATTATAGAAAGAATCAGACAAAATCATATTAATTCTATCAAACCAAATTGGCAAAAAAGAATTGAAAAAAAAATTAATAATTTTAGATTAAACATTGGAAGGTTGATATCATTTTCTACAGGAAATAGACGACCAAGAATTGTTAGAACGATTATAAAAATATTTAATGTTAATCATGTAAATGAAATAAATAACTTAAATGAAGTTATAAATGATAAATTAGACTATTATAAACAAAGGATTCAAGTTTTAGCAAAAAGAATAAAGAGATTTAAAGAACGTTCAAATAGACATAAACAGAACATGCTCTTCATAAATAACCAAAAAAAAATTTATAGAAACTTAGAAGGTACACAATGCTCAACTAATGAAAATGTTGCAAACAAAGAAGAAATGTCCACATTCTGGGGAAATATTTGGTCTAATCCTATTGAGTATGATTCAAATGCAAGTTGGATTAACGAAATTCAAAATCAAAGCAGTGAATTACCTGAAATGGAAGAAATTTTTATAAGTTCGGATGATATAGTAAATTCTTTAAAAAATACAAATAATTGGAAATCACCTGGTAATGATGGAATTCAAAATTTTTGGCTCAAAAGATTTACAAATTTACACAATGTTTTGGCAAATCAATTTCAAACTGCATTAGAGAATTGTGTACTTCCTAGTTTCTTTACAACTGGTGTCACGTATATGATCCCTAAAAAAAATAACGCAACACTTCCAGAAGATTTTCGACCGATAACATGTTTACCAACTATTTATAAACTTTTGACATCCATTTTGTCAAATAAAATTAAATTGTTCGTCAATCAAAAAAACATTTTATCGGTCAGATTATTATTATTATTATTATTATTATACCGGCGTGACAAAATTTCATATTTTAGAAGATTGTTTTCCATTCATTTATATTCTTAACCTTTCTAGTCTATCTTTTGGGTGACTCCATGATGGTGTAGATAGATGGATATAACATCTTGTCTCAGTTTTCTGCAGGGCTACTCTTGACAAAACTAAACACGATCTTAATCTTGATCATACGACGCACGAAGTGACTATTGGCCAAAAATACACGCAAACCGATCGCGCGTTAGCGGTAGCGCGGTGTTTTTGACCATAGTCCCTTCGTGCGTCGTATGATCAAGATCAAGACTAGATTAAGATCGTGTTTAGTTTTGTCCAGAGTAACCCTGCTGAAATCATTCTTCTGTGTGTTATCGTCCCCCATTTGATTTGGCCGTTAAAAGAATAGGAATTTAAAACCATGCTTTCAAATTCAAATGAAATAACACAAAGAAAGTAATATATTTATTTATTATATTGAAATTTATTCACATAAAATCCAAAAAATGACACATATATTTAATATATACAACTAATTTATATTTCATATATAATTCACAAATCTCCTCAGACAGCACACGCGTAGCACTTGTATTAGATAAAATTTATTCATTTTTCTTCTTTATAATGTCTTCTTAATTTGCTTTTGAACATAACCTGCGACTTAAAATTGAAACTACATTTAGTTTTCTTTATATTCATTTACTAACTATGTATCTACGTTTGATGTGACTTTATCGATTACAGTCGATGATTTCGTCAGCCGTTCATTGATACCAAAGTCCTTGAGCTGTACTTGCCACATGTAGCGACTGATACTGCAGTTATTATAAATAAGTACCCACTACACTATGGCGACGTACTCACAGCTTGCTGTGAATGTATTAGTGTTAATTTAGCTGAGTATTTTTGTAAACAAATAGGCATAATTCACTCAGTGATGATTTCGTTTGACAAAGGGAAATGGATCCAATATGAGGATATTGGTTCATATAGTGCATTTCTCTCTATTATATTAGTTGTTTAATAAATAGGTCGAGGGTTGCATTATCTGCATAAGTAAATAGGTATATAGATGTACTACACACAGATGCAATGATTACCTGTAATGGAATTTATATATATATTCTGATTTACCCTTCGACATTATCTCGGAGCACAATAAGGTAGGTAGATATATATTTCTCTACTTGCAGGTTTGATCATTATATTATTAATACACGTGTGGTTATTGGTTATTGAGGACATATGCAACAATAGTATTATTCTATAGGGTATAGATTAACATGTTACCTAATTACCTTGTCATGTATGTAACGTATTGTCCACAATACAATAGATATGCTAAACCATAAACCAGGAAAATGTGTAAATGCAAAATGTGCTGGAGAGGATTAGACCTACTCCCTTTAACTATATTTCCCTAATAAGGTTAGCACGATATCACGTGGGTAGAAATATATTTATTTTTTCACAGGATTTCGTGTTCTAAGAAGTAGGACGTGTTTCAAGAAATTTTTGGTCGAGACCATAAACCTCATTCGTCCTAACCGATTTTTCATGTAAGCGTGGATGTGTTAACCGGTTCCCATCGTAAATAACATCATAGCAAATCATAATAAACAGGATAGGAGTGGACTAATAAAAATATCTGTGTGCCATAAAAAAATATGCACTTTCAAGATTGGCTATAGCAGATCACTCGAGTGGATGGCCTTTAAAGATATAAAGATAAATAGGTTGAAAATAAATAGGTTGGTTAAATGCAATATTGTTGAAATTAATATGTTTTACGAGTATTGGAATATTTTAAAAATATCTTCTTCTGAGTATTGATACTATAGAGTTAGAGAACTTTTCTATTCCGGAGAATTTGGTCCATCAATCACAAGACTACATTAACCATAAAGTTTCATACTTATTCTATGACGACAGCTTGTATGCAGTTAGTTTACTTGTAACGTCACTTGTGGGAGTTGCTGCGATGTTACTTAAAGATAGATACTAAACAGCAACACAAAGAGCAACACACCTGAAAACCTAACTAGACAATATTTAATACAATTGCTCACTTTTAAAATTCAGTACGTACCTAATATAAGAAATTGTGAATGTTGAATAGGAGAATTTTCATTAGTCATGAAAAGCTTTTATGGGGTATAATGTAGCTGAATAAGTAAAATAAGATGACATTGGGTATGAAATAAGATTGTGATCATGTAAAATACCTTCCTATATTCAATTCTTATACAGCGTGTCAACTCATCAAGCAATATTTTTCCTTTTATTTATCATAATTATTCTTGTAGGACAATATAAATATATCGATACAGGGCAACCTAGTGAGGCTGCTGCAACATTATTGTATCCATATTGGTGATGTACTGTCTTTGATTTGGTGTGTACATATATTGATTGAATAAAGTTTTTTTATTATTATTAATAGTTTATTGAACATATAACAATCAAAACAGATAAAACAATATTTAAAGATTGTTGTTGAAATTTATCCTCCTTATAGATTAAAGTCTCGTGTAAAGGAATGTAGGTATAAGTCTACTTCTACTGAGGTATCTAAGGTGGGTCTCTCTTCAATTATCACTTCATGAATTATATTACAGAAACGAATGACCACAGATCAACGTGAATAGATTTTAGTGAAATGTATTCTGCGATGTACTATATTCATCATCATCGCCCTCAACGCTCCTCTCGGGAGCACAGGGCAGAAACCAGCCTCCTCCATTCAGAGCGTCTCTGTGCCAATTGCGTCACCTCTTTCCACGACATTCCTTGCGCTCTGATATCGTTGTCATAGGAACGGTGTATTGTGAAAGAGGGACGCCCGGGCCGACGGAACCCCTGCGGACGGAAAAACAGTGCTCTTTTTGGCCAACTATCATTAGGCATTCTCAAAACATGTCCCAGCCAGGACCATCGTCTCTCCTGTATTACGGAGATTACAGGTCTCTGCTGGGTGCGCCGGCGCACAGCATCATTTGTAACATGTTCATACCATTTGACATCCAAAATCCTTCTAAGACACCTGTTTTCAAAACTTAGTATCTTCCGCTCCTGAGCCTTGGTTAAGTGCCAAGACTCACAGCCATATAGAAGGATTGGGATGATGCACGCATTGAACAAGCGACATTTTGTCCTGATGCTGAGTCCAGACGCCTTCCAAACTTTGTTCATGTTATTGAAAGCTATACTATATTACCATCATTGAATCCTTTCCTTACAATAATATTTATTATATTTTTTAGTTCTGTGCTGGGTCATGTTTTAAAAACGTATAGTGATAGTTGACCAAAAAGTAAAACTTTTTTTTAAAGTAATCGAAGTTTGAAAGTTCCTATTTTATATTTCATTCATCTTTTCTAAAATAATATTGGAGATTAATGCAAATCGTGGATTGGTATGTGACGCAATTGGAATACAATCGTTCTGAATCCGAACGTTCCCAGATTGATTGAACACAGGGAAGACATAAAGCACTTTGTTAGTGGAACTGGTTACCCTGTATGATTCTAAAGAAAAGGGAGTTCATTATAAAGCTGTTTAGTAGGCATGCCTACAGCGTTTTAACATATTATTAGTACCTTTACAGGGATGAAAATAAAAGTAACGAAAGATAAATAAACAAAATGTTATTTATTCACCTACTCCTGTATAAATTTCGATTCTCTATATCGAATATACTTACCTTCAAAATAATTTAAATAAAAGAATAAACTGTCTTTAAATTGGTTGACTTAAAAGTAAATTTACCTAACGTATTCAATTCAATGAGGTAGGATGCCACCCTTCCTAAATGTCTCACAGAGAACAACCTCTACCTATGCTCATAACATGCTGTTAATGCTCTGGCTACCCCACTCGTAGAAGACGACGTGATTGTATATATAAATATTCGTAAAATTTCATAAAGTTATTAAATTTAGCTTCTTCAATAATTCACAATTACTTGGAATTGGTGGAATTTTCAAACAATTGCAATTGTCTAATATTTATGACATTAAGATGTCGATTTCTATGTTAATACATGCTGAGAAACAATTGGCTAGATCATGTGTGAAAAATGTCATGATAATATAAATAAATAAAAATCAAAGTCACGATGGTACCTATATGTAGATAGATGAAATCATTTATTCAGAAAAAAGAACAACGAAAATTTAGGACTACGATTGTCACAGTGCTGGTAACGTTGGTTGAACGAGGTTAGATCACTATAAAGTTGTTTAAATATTTAAAAAAATAGGAAAGTGCAAAACGTTTTTAATGATGTCTTCTCATCCCTGTATTAACAAGAAAATTGTGGGGTGGTTTAGAAGGAGTCCTTCAAGGGGGGGGGGCGTATTTTCCCCTTGCTTGTTGAGGATTATCTCAGTCAGTGAACTTGAAACACATCGGCTCCGCACCATGACAACGTGGGTAACCTACTCGTATTTAGAATGTTCCACAACCATGTACAGACCTAACCTCTACAAAATATATATGATATAATATGAATAGATAAATAGAATCTTTATATATACAGGATTTAACCACATCTAGCATACATATTATTTAACCTTTAAGAAACTACATATCTCTTCTATCATATTTATGCAAAAAAGGTTTATTGAAAACTAGATATTATAGGTACCAATATTATATCCTATGCCCTTTCGTTTTTCAGCTTTTCTCGTGGTTGATGAAACATTCAAAACTGTTGTATGTTATAATAGAGTTTTTTTTTTATTTCATGATATAAGTACCTAACGTGTTTTAAATGAACATTTCATTTTTAGAAAGATAAATGCTTAAATTAGAGAAACATACTAATAGAGCTTTTTTCGCCGTATAGCCTTAGTTTTAGTAACAAAAGTTGTGGTTGATGTAAGAATCTCCAATAGTGGTTGGCCAAAGTACTTACTAGTTTTCTGTCTTCAAGATTCTTGAAAGCCTTATATGGACTTCAAATCGTTCTGAATGTCGTGGAAGGAGGTGTCTCAATTGAAATAATATATTATAATAGCATTGAATGAAGGAGACTTTTCTCCGCGTTGTGCTCTCGGGAGCGTGGAAGGGCGAAAGAAGAAGAATAATCACGATTTCAATAAGAGAGAGAGAGAGAGAGAGAGAGAGAGAGAGAGAGAGAGAGAGACGAGTGCCACGTCATGATAACATGATTCTCAATAAATTGACATGTTTAAATTTGAAGTTAAGCCAATTAAAACGTTTAATGCGAACTTACTAAATTATAATCCACCTGTTAGGTGTATATGGATAACACTTTGCAAGCAATGTGTGTACGGAGAATTTAATTTAATAATATTATTATCTCTCTGAAAATGTTAACAGTCAGAGGCGGTCCTCTCGATATCCAAATATAATAAATGCCCCTAGCATTTTGGTCGACGAAACTCGCTCCGTAATATAACAATTTAAAAAAAGCATGTAATCGGAATAAAAGTGCTGAATGTTCTAAACGTATCGTTTTTAAATTTATGGTTTGAAATTCCTGCTGCTTTAATCCATTGTTGGATTTTAAAGATTAACATAGGAATACGTTTAATGATTCGTTTGAGGGCTTCTTCCCTGGGCTTTTACTCATTGTTTTTGTTTCTCAAAAACTTTCTTTTTGAAAGAAAAATTCTCTTATTTATTTATTTTTCGTGTCAAAACCAGAAAACCAATCAAACTGAACTCCAGAGGCCTGAGTCAATAACACACTTTCGCGTCACGTTCCCGCTCCGTTAGCGTTCGGGTGCAGATGATGTTGCGCCAAAGTGTTAATTTTCGTAACTATTGTGTATCTTAGCAACGAAATTGACACTTGCTTGCAACTTCGTCTATACTCGAACGTTAACGGAGCGAGAACGTGACGGGAAAGTGTGTTATTGACTCAGTTCTGTGTGAAACGCACAGCACGTGGAGATGAGTCAAAAATATCCTTCTTAGTGCACACGACAGGGCACAACGGACAATCCTACAAGTGTGGAACAGTTATTTAAAATACAAATTGTCTTTCCTCTCATTATTTAATTTATTAATTTGCAGAAAGTATTTATACGGTGTAATTTAATAATTCTTTGGACGTTTTTATAAACGAGGTTCATGCCAAGTATTTATTGTACCATCTCTGGTTATACCACTGTAATCTTGAGGAATCCTTCTTGCAGATTATAAATTGTGTTGTAGTATTACGTTGTACGTCTAGAGGTTTCTATTAACGAGAATTTCGAAAAGGAGATATTAACTAAGAGATCCTTTACACATTTGTGTAAATTTAATCGGATACTGCTTATAATATTATTATGTAGGTACCTACCTACATAGAATACACAGTGCTAATGCAAGGAATAGTGAGGAATTGATAATATACGCACGATTGATATCTTTTTACCCTTGGCTTTTTAAGTGGGTCTATATTTTTACAATTAATGTGAAATATGCCCTAGTCATAGGTAGGTACATCATAATTCTCACATGTAAAGGGTATAATTTGTGCGTTTTGTTATTTGACGCAATCGCTAGTTACTTTTCTTTTTTCTTACGCTATGTTCATAAAATACCATCACAGCATATCCCACAACTGCGGTTACCAACAGACCATGCGACCTGTCCTCTCCGTGCCAACAAAAAAAATATAGGTGTCAAACCTCATCGCTGAATTTAAGATGTTATTTTCGAGTGGCCTTTTACAGGATACTCGAAAACTTACGGAAAAGAGTGGGAGACCAATTCAGGTGTTTCACCAAAAATTATGTTATAAAATAGATTGATTAATTATTGAGCAGAGGCATAATATATCTTATAAGAGGTTTTGGATTTAGGCAAATCTAAATTTCCTTTAATTATTTCGCTAAATGGTTGATTAGTCATCAAACGGTCTAAAAGTAATCTCCTGAAATGTCTTTATTCTCAACTAAGTGGATTATTTTCATAGTAGCTATTAATTACTGAAACTAAATTTAAATAATTTAACAAGTAGCTACATTGATTATTGTATTTGATTGAAACGAATTTATCCGTTTTGCCTTTGGTGAGAAAGCTTCCCGGAAGGATGTCAATTATTTTGTTATCCTGAAATGATTGTAAATAAATACATGAAAGTTTGTTAATTATTATTCATTTCAGTTAAAGATACCTATAATTTTTGGATAAAAGAGAATTGTTTTTGAGAAAAGTACCTATTTATTTATTTGTTTAGAAAATACCCGGTAATTGCCTTTATAAGTAAATAGATAAACTTTTAAATATTACAAAATCATTTCACACATAAAAATATAAAAAACACATAACATAACTATACCCCAGTTCAAGTAAAAAAATAAAATAAAATTCAAATACAAATACCTATAATAAATTATTTCAAAAATATATCCATCAACTATACACCTAAATCCATTATAAACCCATTGTATTAAATTTTTCTTTTTAATCTATTAGGTATTATTATTTAATTAGAATTTGTTATTTTTGGTAGTAAGTCATCAATTACAATTGTAATGCTATTCACGAATGTATGCAAGTGAGACGTGGACATGGTTAAAGAAGGATGAAAGTGGCATTAATGCAGTAGAAATGAGATCGTTGAGAAGGATGTGTGGAAAAAAGTCTGAGAGATCGTGTGCGTAACAGTGATATACGAAAGGAATGTGGAATGAAAGTGGGTGTAATAACAAGGATGAATGTAAATAAGTTAAGATGGTTTGGGCACGTGGAAATAATGAATGAGGACAGAATGACTAAGAAGATATATTTGGCTGAGAGGAATGGTGCTCGGAGACGTGGACGTCCTAGGATTAAATGGCAAGATCATTTAAATCAAATCTTACAGGACGGTCACGTGTTGAGCACATTGAACAGGAGAGCATGCATGAGGAATTGTATGACAGTGACGGAAGCGAAAGATGTATGCAAGGATAGAAGGAAGTGGCGCTCGATCCTTTCTGCCTACCCCGCGAGGGAAGCGGCGTGATGGTATGTACAAGAAAATACCTTCTTCTTCAAGATAAGATTTGAGCTTATAAAATAGAAATCTTTATAAATAAATACGTAAGAAAAAAGTAGGTAATTTTGTACATCAAACATTAGAAATTTAACGTGTTTAGTATAGCTACGGCACCAATCCTGAAAATTTGATTTAATACTTATTAAAGAGGGTGTGGTCTATAACTCTATACGAGTATGTTTATCGTGTACAATATTTACTATTCACTGGTTATTCTATTTTATCTGTAGGAAATGCCGTAGTGATTTTGAGAAGTAGACATAGAAAAATATAAATTTATAGCTTTAATTATACTTAAAATTTAAATTTAATTATACATAGGCACTGTTTTTAATGCATGCTTCATTTATTTATTGATACAATAAATGGCCGTTTCCTCTTCTCTCCTACTCAAATAATAGAATAGAATATTATCAATAGAATATTATATTCAAAACAAATTACATAACATATACTCTTATTACTCTTTTAAATTAATATGTTTCTATCGCTTTGATTTTGTTATAATTACTAAATAACAATCAAAACCATTTTTATTAGTACAATGAATGTGATTGTCCGTAGTTCCACTCTACATATAGGTATATAAATGCACCATAAATTAATATAAATAATATTTTATATAGTCGCCTCCAGCCATCAGTAGCCGGATATTGCCAGTAACTACAGCATTGATGATAAAATATGTTTATTTTTGTAGGAAATAGCATCCACCATACAGGATATCAGAATATTGATGCTAAGTGCAAAGTGCCTCCTTTAATACCCAATACAAAATACCTACTATAGATTTATAGACATACAAATTTACCCTTCTATATATATATATTTAAAATCACATCTTCTCTCATAAGGGGAAAAGCCAAAGCCAATCTCCGATTTTTTTTTAAGATATAATCTAGGTTTTTGTTAGGTATACATCTAAATACAACTTTATACACATATCATAGTAAACTTAAAGCTTGTGTTGCGAAAGGGGAGTTTTCCGGCATCTGGGATGGAATTTATGTATATTAATAATATATACTCGTATATTTTTGTTGTAGGTCTCCCACTCTTTTCAGTATGTTTTCGAGTATCTCCTGTCTAAATGATGCCGGAACGATTGAGTTCGATACTTTTTGAAATTGGTTAACGTTGTTCATGGACACCGAAAGTGATCACTTAATATGGTGTCATAATATAGCCAATTCAATGGCGTTAGGATGCTTTTTTATTTTACAGCATTTATCAATAAAAAAATAATTGAAAAAAAATCAATTTTCTAAAAGAGATTAACTTTTATTGAAAAATACCTACTATCTTACTCGCTAACACAAAGTATTTTTTTTTAAGTTATATTCTATTGATATGATATTTATGTTTATATAGATGGGTATGAATTTCCAATAATATTCGGTTTCCATCAATATTTTGCGAGACATCTTAAATTTCCAATTAATATTATTGTTGTTCAGCTGAGAAAATTGTTTAATATTAATTATCTTACTCGTATAATAAAATGAAACATGAACCTCTTCCATATATTATGTACGTGCAGAATAGGGTAAATACTATAGATATTGGGTAGTTGAAGTATCATTTCAAAAATCATCAAATCTGATTCTTAACTTTATCAACAATATAAGAATACAAGTTTGTCTTCTGTCAATAATTCCATTTCTTATTTTGTTTCCCAAGTTAAAACCCCGAATTTGCCTCTCGATGATACATTGCACATTCCTCACTTCATGTTTTGTTCATTTCCAACTCGGATGTATTAGAGTTAAAGGTTTATAAGTGTGTAGTCCCTGGCTGGACACGTTAGTTAAAACAAACTACGTCTTCAAAAAAATACTAATATATATTATTCTACCCTCCTTTACACGAGACTTATCTCTATAAGGAGGATGTTTAAATTTAAGTTTTTATCAAATAGACTATGTATTGTTATGTCTGTATTAATTGTTATGTTAAATAAAATAAATAAATAAAAAAATATCAATAAATATCTTTTCACACATTCCGGAATTATTTACTAATAAATACACTTTAAAAAGTTTTAACAATCCCGGAAAGGAAATACATAAGTATTTTGCTGACATTCAGATCAATTATTCACCTTTCAGGATCAAATCTATGTGAATGAATAGTTTTCTGTAAATCCAGACTTAAATCATTTTTCATTTATCAAGAAATATTTTCGGCATGATTTGTTATTGAATTAATCACTCTATTATTATATTAGATTAGATTGTTTAAATATTATGACGAATGGAATGGTTGAGTTGTGATGTAAGTATATACCTAAATAGGTAGATATATTGTAGAAGATATCGGGTTATTTCAATGTGAAATTTTGGTTTTGTTTGAAAACTGATGTTGATTAAACCAAAGTTTTACAAAACCACTAAACATAATTCACGTATTTGTGGTCAGATAACATTTTACCATATCTAAGTTATAATATGTGTAATTATAAAGCTTATGTATGTGTGAATAATAAGTGAAATGGCTAATTGTAATTAAGTTAAAATACCTACACACATTATCTTTGAGCCTTCTATTTAGACGCTTGGCATTTAATTTAATTTAATTTAAGTTTATCTCGGTAGATTATTTAGTTACGAGTTTTTTAGCGATCAATTTATGTAGCGTATTTTCTATAGTGAATTACTGCAATTTATTTTGATCCATCCGAAATGTATTATTTTTATTTATTTATTTATTTATTCTTTTTGCACATCATCATTACAAAATAACAGTGTTAACAATATAATAAAAAAAAAATTAAAAACTAGGACGATGTGCAGTGGCGAGATTATCACTATAAAGTGATTTCTTCCATCTAACCACGACACATTGACAAAAAACTAGTAAAAAACAAATGTACTTAAAAAAAATTGATGGGATCTTTCAGCAGGAAACAATTCTGAATATCTTATTCTTCATGGCACGAAGAGGACAACTTGTATGTTATCAATGTTAAAATTTTGGTAGATGCCGTGATGTTATGATGGATGGTTTTAATTTCTATATTTTTAGGCTGACTGATTGTATGACATTGATAGCAACAGTGAAAATTTATAATCGAAATCATTTTTTATTGATTTTGTCTATTTTCCGTTTCACCATCACCACTCTTCCAGGTTTGTGATGATTCTATCCAGGAATAGCATTCAGCAGGTAGCTAATCCAATCGGGGGATTCTCTGCTTCATCGGATATTTGGGTCGTCAAATGAGTTGGTTGCTACGAATTTAATTGTGTTAGGATGGGGTAAGGGGGAACATTCGCGACAATGTTCATTAGTGTTCACTAGCTTGTGGAAGAAAATAATTATTCTATCGTCGCATATTATTTATTGTATCGTGATTCGTTTGCTAATATCAAAATTCAGTAGATAACAAATGGGGCTATCTGCACTACAACATAAGGAAAAACTAAGGGAGAGCATATCAAAACTTTTTTAAACAATTTCTTTGAACAACTACCGAGTTTATATGGAAATATTTCAGTTTTAAGCTTACAATTATTTATAAAATTAAAAATGCAATAGTTTTTGTGTTTACACTGTGGAAATCCATTTTTAATTTTATTAAATGAAATATAAATACTTGTAGGCATCTTCAGTTTTCCTGAAGATGTCTACAAGTATAGGCGAAAACGTTCGGTATCTAACCTAACAAAGTGGAGATTAAACAGTGCTCAATAATATATTTTTATTAATAAAATGTAAAATAGATAGGTAATTGTAATTGAAATCCTCTCAATTAGAAAGTCACTAAAAAAGTTTTCGCATTATATATATATATATATTTTTTTTTTTTACGAAATTTGGTCTCATATAATCTGAATAAATTTTAATTAATGAATTACTTCAACAATATTACCTTTATTCGTAGATAAGAACTTATTTTTTTAAAGATGAATCTGTATTTGAAATATACCCAAATACAACCCAGACACTTCCACAGTAAGCAATATTCTTGTGACGTGAAGGCGGAGTAAATCAGCAGCAGTCTATAACATGTAATATTATCTGGCTACCATTTAAATGAGATATAATCAAATAATATTTTTTTTTAAATTTTATGGTAACGTGGATTTGAATAAATAGATTAATTAAAAATAATAAACTGGTGAATTACAAATAACACAGAAATTATTCAAAACGATTTATGGAAAGAGACACAAACTGTTTGAGTTTTCAAAACCAATCAGAAACCTCGATTGGAGAACCATGTCTAATTGTCTACACAATGCAACATTGTGTAGAATCTAATCGGAAGAAGTGAGAAAGGTGTCCCAACGCTTACGAATTGGCTCACGGCTGGCTTAAGTGATCACTTTCAGTGTCCATGGACAACGTTTACCAATTCCACCATTCTCACTGTCACGATGTAAGGTCCACCAATTAGATTCTACACAATGTTGCATTGTGTAGACATGGTTCTCCAATCAAGGTTTCTGATTGGTTTTGTCATCTGCACCCAAATCCGGTTAAACAATAAAAAAATTAGTAAATACCTATTCTAAACATTTGTTTGAGTTTTACTATATTTAATAATAGTTTGTTTGACAATGACTTAAGTCGAAAGCAGGTTATTGTATCTATTATTTAATATAGTAAAACTCAAACAGTTTTTGTTCATTTTCATAAATTAATATACGAGTAATATGGAGTTTTACAAAATATACCTACGTGAACTCAAGCAACAAACAATACGTTTTAAATAATATGGAGTACCAACCTATTGTTCTAATGCAAACTCTGAGGTGCTCTATCAGTAAAGAATGCTTATTCTAATCGCGACTGCTTTTACATTGTATTTTAAACTCGTATATATACTACTAGAATTGTAGCAACAAATTCTTGATGAATTTTCATGCTAAAAATAAGATATTTTTCAATTGAATAAATATAATTTTTTTTACAAATTGCTTGTAAAAAGAATGTAATATAGGTAGACGTTGACAGGCTTCTTAAATTTGGGTGAATTTCAAAAGATAACTTCAGGCGCAGATAATGTAATCTTTATTTATATTATCTTTGAAAGCTTTTATACAACGTACTACTAGATTCGTGTACATTTATTATAATCTATTAATAACATCGTGGGTAGGTAAAATATTTCATCTAAGTACACCACCGAAATAACACAAAAAGTTGGTCGCATAACAGCAGATGAGACTAAATAAAACTCACTCACGTGGAAATAATATAGTACCTACCCAGACAAAACAGTCTTAAATTGTTTTGTTTATTTTCGTCATATTGAAATTTAGACAATATTGCAATCTTCATCCCTCAATATACGAGTATATTATATAAGAACATTTTTTAAGATGAAGCTAGAGTTTTCGTCATCCCGACCAACACCGACAAAAAATTGATTAAAAATAGCTTACGTCACAAACAATTTATGTAGTTAAGACGGTAGCAGAATTTGAGCTACAAACCTTTCTTTTGTAATACTGAAAAATAGCATAAATCTGTGGGATCGGGGGCCATGTATGAATTTTTAATAATTAATGTTCAGCTGTAGTTTCCTATGTATGAAAAGTGCAAAATTAAAAAATAATTTCCATTTATAGTGCTTAACTATATTCATATTAAAATTATTATAACTTGTTATGCACTTAGTAACGGAAAAGCTCGTAGTACGATAAGCTCTGGTTGGTTGTGTTTGTATTATGCGTCAGTTTTTACACGCCTACGCTAATGGTGATGTAAAAATAAAATACATAAGTAAAAATAAAATACGTAATATAATTTTCCATTCCAAAGCATACTTAATATAAAAATATTACTATCTCCATTTAAATATAGATTTATGACGACACTTTACATGAGCCGTAAATTATTTTATAAAGGATTCATTTTCCACTCTTTTAACTAAAGGACATCAAAGGAGGTGATCCGAAAAAAATGATTTTGAAATGGCAAAAGAGTGAAACAAATGCGTTCATAATAATAATAATATAACTTTTTATTGTAAAATTAATTTTATACAAAAGGAGTACATATTGCCATGAAGCAATGTCTTCCAGTAAATCTAATGCTTAAGTAATGTAGGTATATATTATTATTTTCCATTTCGTTAATTCAGCGTATATCATATTAGCTATAACATAAAAAAAATATCCTTCATAGTTAGGGTATAAGTGCTTTTATTTATTATAAGTACCTACCTATTAAAATTATTGACGCCAAATAATGTCTTTGATTATAATTCTTGTTGATACAGTAAAAGATCTTGAATCAAATAACTATAATTATTTATCACATGGATTATTTTGTGAGTGTAATTTTGTGAAAAATAATACTACTGTAAGAACCTAACCGGACTAATAAATTTACAACCAATATTATTTTATTCAAAATAAAATTAAATTGAAAGATTAATGATTAATTTGTGATGGCCATATAGTGGTGAAAACTTTGTTATAGTGATTAAGAAGAAAATCTTTTAGTGTTGTAAGAATAAGAGTTGTAACTGCGGCATTCAGGATCATGTGGGACGGCAGGCGTGACTCTGAAAGAAGGGTGGTTGTAAACAGGGTAAGACCGATGTGGGCCAATCAGGAGGCGGGTAGTAAGCCACCACAGCCCCCAGCTTCAGTCTTAAGCGATTCACCCCCTCACAGGATGCAAGCTGAGAAATATGATATATTCTGTAAGGTATGTATGTAATCAGTTTGTTATATAGTTTTTAAATAAATTCACTTTACTATTTTTTAAACTTGCCAGTACTATATTGAAAAAGATGATGTTTAACAAGAATACATAATTAGGAAAGCAATTATAAAAATACATTTCTTTTTCATATACAAGTTAACATAAGTAATGCGACCTTAGCTATTGCAAAATTTTCGCATGATCGATTGTAAAAAAAATTATGAAATTTGTTTTTCATTTTCATTGCTTATAATCGTATCTACAAATATTTAATAATAAAATTGGACACACATTTCTGAAAATGGAAAACTAAATTTTTCGCCCTGATATAATAACATTTCCTATTACTTCATGTTCCTGAAATATCATAGTAGGTACAGCTGCAAGCACTTTTACAATAATGTTTTGTTTACCATTTTGTGCATGCACTCTGCTTTTATCAGCTTACACATTTTAAAAGCCTTATCTTCCTTATATCTCCTTTCAAAGGATGCACTTTGATATTATGTACTTTAAATTGATTACTATACCTGTATTAAAAAAGGTTACTAATGGTACCTAGCTATTTTAAAACTGTATTATCAACTAATACAAGTTTCAGTGGAGTCCAAGAATATTTTTTTTATATTTTACATTTCAATAAAAAAAAATTACCCAAATTACACAAAAACTTAGATTTATTCTAAAAATATATGTAAAAGTTTGGCATTTCTCGAATTTGGAAGCGAATTTGGAGTATATTGGAGTTGGAAGTGGGATTTGATATTTAGAACCTCCTCTTGAAATTTTTTAATGACAAAAATATTTTTTCTAGGTTTTCAAGTCTAAAAATGTTAAGTATATTGTTTGTATTAAGAATGAATAATCTTTATAAGACTCTATATCGTTTTCTTAGTATGGATGTTAGCACTAGGATTTTCTCTGAACATTTGAATCCTATTGGGAAATCTATAGTGTTGTTATCGGTCTACTGATAAATAAATAATATATAAATAAGTGTAGAGAGCTTATCACAATCAATGAGTAATGATAGTGGATTAGAAATATTGATATTATTATTATTGATGTAGGTAACTACTGTAGTACTGTGCTATCAATTTTACGCGTTAATTTCATTATATTGAAATGATTAGTAACCCAAAAAGTCTTATCAAATATTATTCCTGTAGGAAGTATTAAAGTTTTATTGACGCTTCTCTGGTTCACTTTTATTGACAGCGAGAGAAGGGATCTCACTGTCTAACTTTATCAATGCTTAATCAAGTTTGATTATAAATTAATGGGAATTATTACAGTTACATTATTTATAACATTATGTCCGACAGTTACAAGAAAAGAAGTATGTAAGAAGATCAAAATATTTTTTTCTAGTAGGTTATATTGGAAACATATGGGAAGGCTTATGTTCATTAGTGGACAATAATATTTACATATATACGTAAAGAAATATTGGTGATAATCTTTATGACAAAATGATAGTATAATAGAATGATGCCACCTAATATAATAGAATGGTTTGCCACCCATCCTGAATGTCTTGATTTTATATTGGCATGGAGAGGATAGCTTGTATGTTTCTTACATGCAGCTGATCTGCTGGCTACCCCACTTGTGGGATGTGCCGTGATGGTATAGTAGTATAGTAGTAGTAGAATGATGCACATAATAGTAAACATATTTGACAATTATGCTAGATATTGTATTGCCTCTGTAATATGAAGTCATAAAAAAAAATAATTATAGCTAAGATTTTCATTGGATATATCTATTTATTTATTTATTTATTTACATATATTCATGGCGTTAGCCTTTGTCATGTTAACAATCAAATTAATATAGAGAACAACAACATAAAAAAATATACAATTAATGTGCCGAATCAAAAATAGTCATACAGGTAAAATAAATGTAAGTGAGATAATTATTATAAATATGTCAATCTAAAATATTCAAACAAGTCATTGTAAATAGAGGATTCATAAATATATATAGTCATTCAGGTAAAAAAAGTGTAGATTAAAAAATTAGATAATTATAAATTGTCAATCAACAATACTTAAAAAAATCATGTCAATAGAGGATTAATATTTATTGTCAAACATGTAAAATACGTGTAAGTGAGATAATGTTGATTTATTGTTTGACAAGAATATCCCATGTGCATAGTAAAGTTATTTATCATAGCAATATTCTTTATGATGCAGATAAAGTTATGCAAGTTAATCAAATAATATTGTGTGTAAGTGCTAGCTACACAACTGGGCTCCCGAGGGGAAGTTGATTGTAAAATCTTCATTCAAGTAGTTTGAAACTTTTCCAATATTATTCAATAACGTCCCCCTTTGAATAATTATCACCTCGCACTTCACAGCTTCTATTAGCTAGAACTTGTAAAACTTTGAATCTTTAACGACATTATAGTACTTAACGTTTGCTGAAGTTATGAAAGAAAATTGAAATATACGAAGAAACGTATATTTATATAGAAAGAAAACATTGAAAAATACACTGACAATTAATTCTGATGTGTGCGAAGTATAATATTTAGAAACGTATATATTTTCTTCTAGTTACACAGCCTACTAGTGCACCCTAGTGGTCGTTCAAAAGTACTACGTAACATAAAATGTAAATATTCGTTTATAGGTAAACTATGTTGATTGAAAATATATCCTTAAAAGGAAATGATGATCTTATAATGTTAAAACGTTTCCCATCTTTTCTATAGATTTTTTAATGTTCTGTAAGAGGCAGATATTCTTAAAACATCACGTTTGAGACATTTGACATCTTCAGTTCAGTGATGAGGTGTACCAACCATTCTGAATGTCTTAACTTGTCTATTCGTACGGAGAGTACAGCTTGCATGTTTGTTACGTGCAGTTGGTCTGCTGGCTACCCCACTGTTGGGAAATGCCGTGATGGTATAGATGAATGAATATAATGTTGAAGATAACGTAGAATATTATTTATGGCATGTTCATGAAATAGCACAATACTTAGTAGTATACTGTCATGGGAGTATTGTAATTTTGGTACTTGTGTCGCCATCTCTTGAAATCCGGTGGAAGCACTGGCCGCCCTGTCCAGAGATAACGTAAATTCCTTTTGATCTTAAGATAAAACAGATTCCTTCTTGACCCTCTTCCGTTCGAGTCAGCCATTTTGCAGCAGTCTATCTCCGTTCGCCTTACAATAGGGAACGGAGATACGCACTCAAAAAAATAATCTATCTTCCTTCTTTCTTCATTAATAAACTGTGAGTGTCACATAGTGAATAGTTCTGTATAAAAATGTGAAATGTTTTGTGTATACATAAAAGAATTAACTTGTGTTCTTCAATAAACTATTTGTTCTGTACCATCCTTGTGTTTTTTCACTTACAAACATTCTCATACATTTACCCAACGACACCCCTGAGAAAGTTTCAGTAATCTGCCGATTATGAGCAAGCTGGTGGAAAACTGGTTACAATACTCCCCAACACCTGTCTAGTAAAGATATTGTCTTCAGTACATTATATTATAACATCTTACAGTCATTGATCTAACTGACTGGAACCGCAGTACAAACAATCTTAGAAATTATGTTTCTAAATAAATAATAGGTAATAATAAACATATTAACTATCGAACATCCTATATAACTGTTAAACCAGCATGCTCAAACCATCCAAAGCCAATTCATAAGTATTGGAACCACCCTTACTCCCTCTCTCTCTCTCTCTCTCTCTCTCTCTCTCTGTGTGTGTGTCTCTACCTTCAAAGGAATTTGTATTGAAATATGTGATCACAGCATGCCTGTTGTGATCTCATACTAATATGGACAAAAAATGGTGATAGTTGTAAAAAACGCACTAATGGGCCATCAATATAATCTGAATCAACATATTTTTACAAACCCATCTACAATGAAGGACACGATGGAGATGATATGAGCTTATCTTTTTGAACCAATGCTCGTTTAAAGTTGAATGATATACTGGTCGCAAAATTTGATTGGTTGCAATACCAATTTATCCTTTGAATCTCCAGTCTATAATAAAGATCATTGCGTACAATATAGGTAGATACTGATACATACGTTCGAGGAAGTTCCTGGAACAAGTACAATGGCGTTGATTTAGCTGGCGTAAATAATACGACGACACGTTCTGATATTGTGTTATTATGGAAAAGTTCTCCTTCTCTGATATACTAACGTACAATATGAGAGTTTCAATACGTTCGATGTGAAATGAAGAAATAAAAAGATGTACTTATTATTTCCATAGAAATCCGTCGAAGCAATCATTCATGCTATTAACATACAAGTGGTCGATAGTATCGAGTTTTTTCTTTTTGAAGTGTACACTGTACACTGTACAGCTTTGAATAAAAGCAATTCAACTTTATAAAACAATAATCGAATATTTTCCATTTACGAATGAAAGGGTTATTTATAAAGGTTACCAAGATAAAATTTTGCGTAAGTGGGATAATTATAAGCCACAAAATTAATTTCAAATGCTATGACCACAAATGTCCCCTTCTACGTTTAATTAGGATTCGTCAAATGTACGAGACAAAATATTTTATAGTAGTTTTATGAATAAGCTGCCTTTTATAGAACACTCGACATTCATTATCAAATAATGAAGAAGCTATCATAATTTTATATACTAAAATATTATTTAAATAAATTTTTATTTTTCGGAATCCGTAGGTATACATTTTAATATTAAACAAAATATCAAAAATGAAAATAATATTGTTATCCTCCTTTAAAAAGGAAAAATTTGAATATTCAGAATATTTGAATATATGTACTTAGATCATGAATTTTTTTATTTTGTATTCAAAAAACAAATAGCTCCCATTTTCAGGAATATTTACATTCCTGCACGTCTTAGAAAAATTAATTTTGTAGGTAAGTCTTGTAACTCCAAATATAAATTTTTCACAATGTTTTTTTTAATTACAGTATCCAGGTAACAAACTGGGAAAAACAAAAATAAAATGCAACATTTTTGTCTTATTTTAAGATTAAGAGCCTATAATTATGTAACAAGTAATATGGTCTTGGACTCCACAGAAAAAAGTATTGTTATAAAATGCTAGATTTGTTTTTTTCTGTAATCAAATTTTAATTCAAGATTTTGAATTAATTTCCCAAATAAAATTATGTACTATTTCTCTAAAATAATTTCTTCACCCGTGATGTTACTTATGTATTTCAGGTGATGCTACTTGGTGATTCTGGAGTTGGAAAGACTTGTCTGCTGGTTCGTTTCCGGGATGGGACATTCCTTGGAGGAAATTACATTTCCACAGTTGGAATTGATTTCCGGGTTAGCAAAATGGATGTTTGATGTCGTTGTTACTGTCTGAATAAAAATATGATTTCAGGGTTTTAATGTCAAAAAATTAAAAAAAAAAAATAACACACGAAACTGTCATAATATATAAGGCTTAGAAAAGACACCACCTTATGTGGGATGGGATTCTACAATATCTACAGGTGAAACTGTCATTGTGGTTTATAAGAGAGAATATTGGAGCCTTCGGCATGTCGCTCGGTAGCTTAGTTGGACAAAGTACACCTCGCGAAAAGGATGGGTTACAGGTTCAAAACCCGTCCCAAGCACTACCAAATAAGGTTACGTTATCATCTCTAAGCCTTATATGGTAGTTTCGTGTGTTTAATTTACGCATAATAGCCTCAAACAATGGTTAATTGTAAAAATAACATCGATAAACAATTTGTAAAAAAACTTGATAATATCAAGTTTACAATTATCTACTAATTACATGAAATCTTTTCGCAAACATTATGCAACTAACTATTAATCATTTTTTAACTTATTATTTAATTTTTTATTTCTTACTTTGTGATGTGTATACCTTTCCCTTATCGTATAACTATTGAATGTAAAAGTAGGAGTGTGTAGAAAAGTAGGTCCTTTTTTTGCCTATATTAACTCACATTTAAATTAAATATAAAACTAATGGATTTATTCAAGAAAGACTTTTCAAGAGATGAATCACGTCTTATTTTAATAAATCTATTAATTGATTAAAACAATGTATGTTTATATGTACTTAATTAATTTTGTAGATACCTATCATAGGTGCACATCATGATATGAAAATATAAGATGATTATTCAATTATTTCTGTTTTAACGTTAAAGGTGTGTCATATTATTGATTTGTGCGTTTATTGTTATTTGTCAACCTTAATGAAATAATAATAAAAAGAATTATGCCTAGCTATTCGCATATACGGCATATTCCACAAGCGAGGTAGCTTTAAGACTTACTTCATGTAATAAACAAGCACTTTTGTCCTCACGGTGTTAAAAAAAATAACATCTACCTTTTATGGGACTCTCACAAACTTACGGAGAAGCGCGGGAGACTAGTGCTTTTCCGGGTGTTTCACATTTAATTTTTATTTATTTATTTTATTTCCACATCATTTTCACATAAAATATTCGGATGTTTACAAAATAAATAGAATAAAGATTTTCAACTTTCTATTCTTCATACCTGCTTCAACAGATTACACAGCTAAAAAACATCTTTTCACATACTACTGCAAAGCTATTATTCCAAGAAACTTGTAAACTTTTTTATTTTATTATATTTACCGAGTTAATATTTTTAAATCTATTGTGAAGCGAAAATAATTTTTCGTATTGAAAAGAATAAATTGTAAAACCTTCGTCTAACTTAAATAATAATACAACTAAAAAAAACTTTGAAATCGTTTTTTACCCAATCTTTTTGATCCCAATAGTCAAAAACCCCGCCGGCAAAAAGAAAATGGCGATTTAAAAAAATAAACTAAATTATTCAAATTTCTTCTTCAAAGTCTATGCATTAAATTAAAAGAATGAGAAAAAGAAGTATTTTTGTGTAGGTACTTTCTCTGTAAAATATTATTGAAATTTTTCGTACACACCAGAGGCCTGAGTCAACAACACACTTTCGCGTTACGTTTTCGTTCCGTTAGCGTTCGGGTGCAGACGATGTTGCGCCAAAATGTTAATTTTCGTAACTATTGTGTATCTTAGCAACGAAATTGACACTTGATTGCAACTTCGTCTATACGTACTCGAACGTTAACGGAGCGGGAACGTGACGTGAAAGTGTGTTATTGACTCAGGCCTCTGGATTGTTATGATATCTCAAAGGATGATGTAGGTAGGTACTGTTATGATAATGGTATTGTGAAACAGAGTAGTTCGAGGACCCCCAGTGGTCCTTAGGGGCCTACTACTAGTGGTATGCAAGATCTTTGCAGACTTTTTTACTTTGCCAAATAGAAACAATAAATTGTTTATTTTCTGAAAATTTTAAACAAAATCAAAAATGACGGGAGCAATAAAGTCCTAGATTTTTAAAAATGCCGGATATATATTTCAAACTCCTATATAAAATCCAAAATGCTGGAAGCAAAGACAAAAAAGATGTTCAAGTTATCCCTGATAATAAAAAAAGGGTTGGAATCAGGTACTGCGATATACTTAGCAGGTACTAATTCAATCGCAAAAGGTTATGGAATAATGAATAAGTCCAATGACATTTATGACTAGTTAACTTTCTTCATGGTATAAAAGGGTTAAATAAATTTACCAAATATTTTTATATTATTCCAGTTTTAAGCCCAGTATTTCCTGAAGGAAATTAAAAAAAATAATTGATTGTATTAACCGAAGTTCAGCTTACTACACGTAGAGGACATCTTACATGTTTGTTACATGCAGTTGGCTACGACACTAGTGAAAATTGTCGTGTTGATACGAACACAATTATTTTTTATTTGAGAGTTATTTGTAAGATATCAAATAATAAAAAGCAATAAACACGCCCTCTGTAGGTACAGAGTGGGTACTGTATAAATTTTTGATTTTTGGCACCAAGCAGTGATTGATATTGTAACTAATATACCTACAATGAAAAATAATAGGTATATTAAACAAATATTAATTTTTATGTACTAGTTTTTGTTATCAGCAATTTCAAAACAAATATTTTATGAAAATATAATCTTACCTATTTCAATATAAAATAAATAAAATTTACATTTTTGTTTATTGAATAAAATGGAAAATGATTGCTAAAAAAGTCATCAGTTTCCAAGTTAAATTTCTAATATGTAAAATTTATAGTTTTGTAAAGAAATAAGATATGCTCATGTTTTTTGGTTCTATAGTTGGAAATCATCCAAAGAGCATCGCCTATTTGTAGAAAAAAAAATTGTTCACAATGTGCCTAAAAAATAAGACTTTATATAAAATACGTTATTTTTCCTGTTTTGCATAGTTCGGGTTTTTAAAATATATGTTAATATACATACACATAATGATTTATGTACTGATTATAATATTTATGCAAGAATTTGAAAGAATGACCCGAATATTTTCTGCAAGAATGAATTTTCGATTAAATGAGAATGTAAAGAGACAGAAAAAGGGATATATTTGAATAAAATAAAATTCGCATGGAGAGTTTTTGTCCCTGCAAGTAAGTACACATGTAACGATTCACGTAAAAAGCTTTTATCCCTGGAAATACACAGGTCATGATTCGCGTAGAGAGCTTTCATTTCTGAAAGTACACAGATAATGACAAGCTTTTGGCAATTTTCAATTATTTTTATAAGACAATATTATCTATTTATTATCAACATTACCATCACACCGCTTCTCTTTCAGGGTAGATAGAAACGACCTCCTGTCTTTGCGTACACCTTTTTTAAGTGACTGTTCATTAAAATTTTAATCGTAATCTACTCATCAATGATAATGAAAACATAACGTTATTGAAATGTTTCTGTATATGATATCGTTAGGTGGAAATGAGTGTGTTCTCGTTAGCGGTATTATTTCATGTATAAACGTAAATAACGCATTTTTTGTCACGTGAAAATGATAACCGTCCAAATACTATAAAATATTTAAAGCTTTCAAATTTAAAAGTACCTATTTTTATTATCAGATTGAACCTCTTCATTTACGGAGCTTAGGAGATACTTGTTATTACGGATTTTTTTGGAACTCTATCTTGGATGCAGTTTTTATTGTTTGGTAATTTGCTTCTTCTCAATTTTCCAGAATAAAGTGGTGACAGTGGATGGTTCCAAGGTGAAGCTACAGATTTGGGATACTGCTGGACAAGAACGTTTCAGGAGTGTCACACACGCATATTACAGAGATGCTCATGGTAAACCATTTTAAATAATATTCAAATCTATACTGTTTAGAAACCGGGATGATGTTTTTTCAAGATCTTTCATAGATTCATTCAGCATATATTTTTGGAAATATAATAGTATTTAGGTATTGAAAGTATGTTTTCATTAATTTTTATAAAATACCCTGATTCAAATCACAGCAAGGGTAGCGCAATATAAATTGTCCAGTTTTTATTGACACTAACTAAACTGTCTAAGGTATTCCCAATTCTCAATTATTCAGCCATCTGATATTGCGAGAGGTGAGATATTCATCCATATAAATACATGATCAGATTTGATGTTTTATTATATTTTTATGAAGCGGATTGTAAACGTCTTGTAAAGTATCAAGTATGTAAAATGTATGGCCTCCATCGGTGCGCGCCACGAAATAATTTGGCAGTATTCATTTCATACAAATTTATATGAGTATGTTTTGGTCGTCTAGTAGGTTGAGTTATTTAATCATAACAAAACTTAAAGTTATGTGTTTTTCTTTCATAATCGTAATCATTAAAGTCAAAAGCATGATTGTGGATTTTTTATACCACGATGAATTAAAGAAAAATGGTTTAAATATACAAGAAATGTACGTGCGCTATACATTTGAGAGAGCTATAGTTTTTTTAGTTCTTTTTTTAAATATATTATATTATTATATTAATAATTTGAAATATATAATGACTTTTTATTTATACCATCACGTCGCCACCCACAAATGGGGTAGCCAGTGAACCAGGTTCGTGTAAATAACATTTAAGTCATCATAAATGTCGTCATCATAAAATAAACTATTATTCACATGACCACTTTTACAGTAATTTTCGCCATTTTTAGTTATATTTTGTCCCTCTTCAATAGAAGAAAATGTAATATGAAATTTCAGAATATTTCAACGAGCTTAATAAATTTATGTTTTTTAAAACATTCTTTAGTATGAAAAAGTGAGACACAGTTAGAGGGCAAACGTCAGATGATGTTACACTTTACAAGTGAATACGAAAAGAATTTCTTCACAATAATAACGAGTCTGATAACCAATATTGTATGTTAATTATTTTGTATTCATAAGAGGTTATATATGAAAATAATTTCAGATATAATAATGCCTTTGCATTTCTATTATTCCAGCGCTGCTACTCCTATATGACGTGACCAATAAGACCAGCTTTGACAACATCAGGGCCTGGCTGGGAGAGATCAGGGAATATGCTCAGGAGGACGTTGTTATAATGTTACTTGGTAAGAACTTACACCTTGCAAATCATACGTAAAATTATATATGTTATTCTGAAAATAAAAGTTTTTGAGTGTTCTTCTAAAAGAAGTAGAAGTTTGAAAACATCACAAATAATGTGTAGGTATAATATTTTGACACCGATGAAGTTTTATTTATTTATTCATTTATTTAAGCTATTCAAAATCTTCAATTCAGTGACGCTACCCATCCTGAATGTTTTATATTATTATCTTGGCATGGAGAGGACGTTTATTTTGCATGTTTATTACATGCATTTCGTCTACTGGGGCTACTCCATTTGTGTAAGATGTCGTAATGGTATAGATAGATAATATTTTAGATTTCTCTTTGGGCTCCTAATATGCATAGCTGCACTCGCTGTGAGCTCTTTAGTCATCTTTACTATCTTTTTAGTCATATTCGTTAATCGGAGCGAAACTACTCTATGTCACGAGATGGTATTTTCAGTGCCCACGGCTGACAGTCGTTCAAAACTTTTTCAACAAAATCTCATTTACTTTTCACATGTTTCTGAACACGAAATTACTGTCAACTATGATTGTGGATCATTACACAGCTACAACAATTACTCTCAGTTTTTATATAGACTTAAACGATGTCATGTTTAAAACTATCTTATTTTTCTATCTCTGAAGATAACAACGGCCTTCCGTTCTCTCTCCCTACCCCATTTGGGACACGGCGTGAGGTATAGTATAGTGTAGTATAGTATGTGATATCACAAAGATCTTAACGAGTAGGTACTATAAGATTATATTCATAAGTCACTTTTGTCAAAATTCCACATTGTGTAGTTTCGCTTCAACATCGAAATACAGTTAAATATAAGTAATGTAATTAATACAAAGTTGGGTATAGCTGCTGAAAGTTTTGGAACAATTATGTTTATGAATGTTTTACCATCATTGTTAAACTTTGAGTGTGTTTTCAGTTTAGAGTTACTAATATGATTCACCTCCAGTTATTGTCGCAAAATGCGAGCTTCAAACTTATTTATGAAATGTATGTACCTACTTCTCAATTGCAAAATGATGTTTCACAAAAACAATTTATAATGAAGGAATATAATTATTTAATTTAATTTATAATTATATTTAGGTACGTTTTCTAATATTATTTCTTGTTTCAAAATTTTTATAAAGTTTTAATTAAAATTATTTCCGCCGGACGTAAAAACAAGCTCTTTAGGTAGACAAAATTTCGATTTTCTCATGTTTTGTCTTTAAAAATTCAATGAAATCGATAGTCATAATTATGTAATTGAAACAAGTGTTTCTTTCTACTATAGTCGAAAGTACTCTATAGTAGAAAGAAACACTTGTTTCAATTACATAATTATGGAAATCTACTACGTGTGCACCGAAACAATTAATAATCGATAGTCATAGTTATTTATTTGTTTATTAAAAACACAAATAGAAAGTTGACAAAACAGAAAAAATAAAAACAGTATACATTGACTTGGCCAGGCCAACCCTCTAACTAAGTTTCTGATCACCTATTGCGAGATGAATACTATTGATATCTGTAAAACCCAAACAAAAAGTTAAATTTTATTTATTAACTTTAGTTTCCCTGAAGATGCCTACAAGTATAGGCGAAAACGTTCGGTATTTAACCTAACATAGTGGAGATTAAACAGTGCTCAATAATATATTTTTATATTTTATTTATTAAAATTAAAAATGGATTTCCACAGCGTAAACACAAAAACTCTTGAATTATTAAAAAGTTAAATCTCTATACCATCACGAAATAAGGGTGGGTTTACTGCTTGTATTGAATATAGGTGAACATTATACCTTCTCTGCGCTGTAGTCAATATGTAAATAACCGGGGCAAGCGGCAGCAAAACTCTTTTTTAAATTCGAGATGCTAAAAGTCTTTTTCATTTCAAGAAATTTGACAACAGCTTCGTATAAAATTATTCACGGCTCTTGCGAATAACAATGGAAATATATTTTAATTTCATAAAACATTAGGCAACTCAAACTTTTTATCTGTGTTTGTAATATTTCTCATTTGTTTCTTGTCCATAGGCAATAAAGCTGATAGCGGCTCAGATCGAGAAGTTCGACGGGAAGATGGCGAGAGGTTGGCGAGAGAATATCAGGTCGCCTTTATGGAGACCAGCGCCAAGACAGGGACCAATGTGGAGTTGGCGTTCAACGCAATAGCCAGGGAACTCAGGGCGAGGTCTGAACAGCAAGCAGCAGGGGGAACTTTGGATGGACAGCAAAGGTTCTGCGTTCAAGATTACGTCAGAGATCATACTCAAAAAACGGGATGTCCACCTTGCAACACGTGAAAATACAAATGGAATAAAACAAATACCTATTGTGATAAATATCCTAAGTATTGTCACACCACAGCTTCTTGCCATTGCGAGAGTGGCAGGATGATAAAAAGTAATGAAATTAATAATAATTTGATAATTTTGTATCAGAGTGCCAATGTAAATTATTGTGTTATAATTTATTGTCGTGCGCAAGGAGTTTTGGTGTAAGAATGTATATTATTATATCTTTATTCTCATCATATCGTTTTTCAGAATGTATGTATGTAATTAGAAACAAAGTGAATATCTTTCTAATAATGATACGTGCCGGCATATTACACATTTAGCGTTTTATAGTATGCTTTCAGTATGATATAAGTATGTATATGCTTTGCTTGTAAAGATTTTTATATCACGAGTTTCTAAATATTGTGGAAAAATAGCATTTTTGGTACATAAGGGTTGAAACATTAATTTATACAGGTTAGAAATTACAGTTCGTTGCGTTGTTTTTAATCTCTTACTCGGTATAATTTTCTTTTTCACACGTTAAGTGGAAATTTATAGTTTCTTGTAGTAAAAATATAAAAAAAAAATTCAACTACTATTAAGAATTTAAGTTATGTATTATGTCACATGAATTCTGAAAATTAATTTAAATTCTTGGAACAAAAAAGGTACCAAACTGTTTAGTTAAATTAAAAATATATTATTTCTATTAATTAATTTAACTTATAAATAATAATTTTAAAGTAATTTTGCTGGCAGCTTATAAGCACAATTTTATTGAACTTTTTTCTATGTATTTCTATTCTTGTTCTGTATCATTATTTTCTACATTCAAGAAGGAGTCACAAACTTTCAAATAATTTTTTATTTAATAACTCTAAGGTTTGTACATTCACAGAGTGAAAATTCATTATGATGATATTATAGGTACTTTAAATATAACAGTTTACTTTTCACTTATATTTATTCAAATCTCTTTGAATTTTCTATTCACTAAACTGAAATCTATTTACATACTAGTAAATGTATGAAATGAACTACTTGTAAATGTCTTAAATGAATTTGTAAACTTTTTTGCTACTGTTGTAACTATTCAATTCATTAGGTTATCCGTTTTCTGAATATTTTATAATTATTTCAGATAAATTTATAAAAAAAGTCTACGACTGTTTTAATACTACATATTATTATGTGTACACTACAATGTTATGTTTAAAAGTATATATTAACATAAATTAGAATATATTTATTTATTTCAAATTATTGAACTTTACATAATTATCCATGTTAATCAATTCAATGTTTCATGTTAAAGGTATTATTTTGGACCAACAGTAAATATATTTATAATTGTTAATTTATTACTTAGAATAAATAATATGGCTGACAATTCTTTATATGTCTTCAGTGTATAAGTTATTTTATTCCAATACTTAGCAATTTAACATTAAAATAATACTAGCACCTGGTGCTGTCTGGGTTAAAATTCACCATCAAATGTTTGATTTTGTATAATTATTGTTCTTGTCAATGTTAAATATTGTGTCATACATATTTTGTTGAATAAATTATTACATAAATGATTTAGTTAATTCTTTCTAAACAAATATTAAACATGATGTTTGGATTTAGGTAAAAGAAGAAAAAACATAATATGTCTGACGCAACATTAAGTTTGGTGTTGTAGATGTATACCTGACTATCTAGTTCCATAACTCAAAAAGTAGAATTAGTATCTAATATTCGAAAAATCACCATTTTTGTAATTTTAGTATATTTATATTTTGCTTTAAAAATACAACAAATAGTGAAACATGTATGTAAATAATCGCACTGTTAAAGACATAAGTTGTCTTTGTTCCGTTCAATAGTGAAACAATTCGAAATGTCTATTTGTGGAACTGAAAAAAGGAGGTAATTTTTTTTTTAAAGTATTCAATATACTATCGTACCATCTATTTTAAAGTATTCAATATACTATCGTACCATCTATTTTAAAGTATTCAATTTACTATCGTACCATCTATTTTTTGAAAGATATTTGTTTGTGGAATTGGAACAGTGGCGTTGTTTGTGTGTATTATCAATCAAATCCAAATTTTCGACTTGTCGAGTTATGGAATTCGTCGATATAGGTATTATTTTGTAGAAATATATCGATATTAATATTGAAATTTGTACTAAGTACCAGAAAGATGTATTTATTATACCTAATAATATAATAGATATGTATAAAACCAACCTAATTCGTAGGTAATAACGATAATAATATAATCAAAAGTAGAAAATGTATTTGATAATGTATAGCTTTATATTATATACCTATAGCTTTATATATATATATAGCTTTATATTACTTTTTTGTACTAGCCTTACCCACATCCACAATCAAGGAATAACTTCTATTCCAACTGTTAGAATCGACTTTTTTTTTTTCTTTTTTTTTCATTTTTTTTCTTTTTTTTATAATTTTATTCAGTATAATTTTTTTACAATGGTATATGGTACAATTTACAATTAGCATAATAACGTATTAACGTTTTATAATTCCCCAATCAGCATGTAATAATTGCTGGTATGACTTAGTTATATCTAACTCAAAAATATACATTGGCGTTGTTATTCCGACTTTATTTATGCTTGATTACAATAATATTCTTAAAAATTTTCATATAAATGCAAAACACTGTTTACTTTTCACTATTGATTTTACTATACTCGAGTAGGTACTTTCGTCAAGTTAGCTTGGCATTTTCAAGAGAACTGTCAAGCTGAAATGTCAAGTTAACTTGACGAAAGTATTCGAGTAGTAAAATCAATAGTGAAAAGTGAACAGCGTGTTGTGTTAATATCAAAGATGTTAAAAATGTCTTTTTACAATGTGAACACAAAAACCCTAGATCATTCAGCTGCTTATAAATGCTTAATATTTTTGACATAATATACTGACCATAAAATAAGAGCTGTGAACTTAAAAATTCACAAATAATTTAATAGAACAATATTTAATTTGAATATTTTCTATAATTTTGAGTAGAGGCTGCATACAAAAATAATGATTTGAAAGTATTGTTTTTCATTTAGGACTAATAACGTCTAGTGAGCCAGGTTTAAATCTGCATTATTTTAATAGTACAACTGTTTATGTTTTCAATTTAGGTACTTGCATTTTTCGTCTTGTACTCTATTTTAAATAATAAATGTTTCCTTTCTGCCATTTTCACATCAGTAGAATTTTTAGATAAATATTGACAATAACATATATAACATATTACATAAGTAACTATTTTTGTAGAAACATTGTGTTTTTAGTATCTACTTTTTCAAAAATATATCCAAATCGTTTTTTGTTGATCGAAAATAAAAATATTTATCATTTTCTAGCCCGTAGAGTATTTTTGTAATCGTTTTCAAATTTAATGGAAAAAAACAACCTAATAAATATATGGAAATTATATTTAATTGGCGTTCCGTTCTCTCTGCCTACCCCACTCGGGATACGGCGTAAAGGTATATTATAGCGCAGTAGATATCGAATGATAAAGGAAGTCGGATGAATTGATATTGCTCGGGCAACTTGTTAATCGCCAGCCGCTTCGCGTAAACTCGTTCGCCTTGTAATTTTGAAAGGCGACATTGTTTTTAGAATGCGGGTATACATTTATCGGGTTGAATGTTTCGTATTTGAATTTGAGTAGTAAAACGACTGGAATATGTGAAAATTATCGACTATCTATTCACTTTCGAAGGTCTGCAGGCGATAAGTATTGTCAATTCCATCGAAAAGTTAAAACACAATATGAGACAGTAGGCAACCCATCAACAAAAGTGAGCAATATCTACGTTTAATTCAATAATATTTGATGACCTAATACTGATCAATAAAAATTGCTCGAATAGAATGCGTGCGGCGTGGTTACACCAATGTTTTGCTTTAAATAGGTACCTTAAGAATAATTTGTATTAGTAACTATTTAACTATCATGAACTTTCTACCTTGTAGCAAATTATAAATATATATAACTAATTGTATACCTATATCCTGTACTATTTAATACACTATAATATAATCTACTAGGTACTGTATATTATGAATGAATAAATAATAAATTATATATTGTATCAATAAAAATAAACTACCAAAGCTTTACATGTTGTATAACGTATAATCATAGAGAAGAAAATTGCCCATGGAAAAAATATCGGAAAAAGCGCCTTTTCTCTGATAATTAAATTCCCCATTTGAATAAGTTATGTAGCAATAAAAGATCATTATTCATAAACACAAATGTTAGGTATTAATATTTGATACTTCATAGAAATCCGAAAGCTAAAAATAAACTCATATTGTTCATAGACTTTATTTAAATTTGTTACCTAATTTTTGTGTATTGATATTGATATGATTAAATCACCCTGTGCTCTTTCTTCTCATATTTTTTCTATGGATTCAATATTAGTTCACCAATCATTTAAATCGCCGTTTAGAACTCGTACCTACCTACATCAAAAAAAAATAATAATTTATAAAAGATAATAAGAATATTAAAGAAAAGTTGAATCTTCTAAACGAGATTATTACAAGTTAAAAAAAATCAGTAGGTATTAATTTTATTTTCATAATTCTATAGGTTCAGTAATGATATTTGAATTTAAAATAAAAAAGTTTATAAATGCCTGTTACCACAGTTCAACCATTATTGATCAACTTTTGTTGTATGGTTGATTGAACAAAAAAACGCAATATTATGACGATGGTCTTAATTCACCATCATATAGTAAGAAGGCTTCAATGCAATGAATGTAGTCGGGGGTGGATTTTTGTAGTATCTACCTATCTTTCTTTTCCAGGTAATGCACTCGACACCGAGTGAATTATGAAATATGTTTTGTAGTAGGTATCTAACTTAGTAATTTTCAAGAGGCGATTTATTTATTATTGTATTTATGTAGAAAACAAATTTATAAAATGTATTGTTGTATACAAAATAAAATAGTATTTATACCTCATATGTGTTTTTACTCGTTAATTAAAGTCAAATCGATCATTAACAACAGATAGCTGGTAGCCAGCGAAGAGAAAAGATTCTTAAATAATTATTATACATGTAGATAAATGGATGTTGCGTCGAAACTACACAATGTTACGATGAGTCATTTTTCAGTATAGTCGCTCAACTTTTTTTCAACAAAATTGTATTCGCTTCTCTCATGTTTGTCAAAAATGATTGTGGATTATTGGCACTAACTATTATTTTCACTTAACAAAACTTTAGCAAAAAATTGACGTGTTTATTTTTTTTAATTTATGAATATCCCAAAATACCTATAACGTTTTTTTCTAATGATATGCCATCAGAGAGAGCATTACCAGTGGGCCTAGTCAAAACACATTTTAGCGTTACGTTTTCGTTTCGTAGCTAAAATACACAAGTAGCTACGAAAATTGACGCGTTCTCGCAACGTCGTCCACGTTTGAACGAAAACGAAACGAAAACGTAACGCTAAAATTTGTTTTGACTAGGCCCACTGGAGTAAATCACTATGTTCATAATAATGTCACTTTGGACAAAAAATCGACATGGTGTAGTTTCGCTCCGACATACCTATAGTTATAACTTCCAGTTACAGTTATATCTCAAAATAATACAATTTATTTATCTACAGAAGAAATGATTCCTCGAGATTAGAAACATCCTCTACTAAATTTAATTTACTAGACATATAGGTATGGGAAAATAAAATAGTTTTACAATCTATCTCAAATTATCATCACGGCACTTCTTACAAGTGGAGCCAGTGTATTAATCTAGGTACTACAGCACATCAGGTTTTTATCCCCATGCTATAAAAAAGGAAGACATTTCAGAACTCATCCAATATTTTATTGCTTTTTTTTATTTATTCTACAATAATGTAATTAATAACGAAAATCATTCTGTTGCTCAATTTTTCTTAACAGTTGAACAAAAGACGGTCGTCGTATTTTCAAAAATGGAAAAGAATAAATTTAATTAACTATGATGTACCAATGAACCTACACATAATTATGCCAATGCTTGTGTGTACGTGATCTTATTACTATGTAATGCATGTATGTACTCAGTATTGTACGTACTAAACCCGCGTATAATATTGAAATAATATATTGTAGAGAATAGAGAGCCACGTGATAATGTTTACATTTTGACTATTCATATAGGCTAGTGCGAGTAGGAGTACCAACATTGTACATAGTTACGCGCGGAATATTTCAAATTTCCCGCGCTCATTATTAAGTCAATACCGCCATTTGTATCACCATTCCACAAACCACTGAATGTCAACATGTTTCTCGATTTTTTTTAAATTGTTTAAATTTTAAAACATAGACTAACGAAACTAGTAACCCAATACGAATTTGTTTGAGACTTTTGTCGCAATATTAATGATAATAGTTATAATACAATACTGTTTCATTCCATAACATTGAGATGGAAATGCTCTCTCTCCATTAATGCTGGACACCCTTTATGCATGAACACCGTAAAAATGTCTTTAGAAAAAACAATGAACATCCTTCAATTCTGAAACATAAAATATATTATAGGTATATAAATGTGCCTAAATGAACATAATATAAACAAACGGTGATTGTTGTAAAAAGGTGCACTTCTCATATAAAGGCCATCAATATATTCCGAACCAACAATAATACATCCTGTAACGAGAGACTCGAGATAGATACAAACGTTCCTTTTTAAGCCCACACTCGTTCAAGATTGATAAATATGAAATTACATTGGTCGCAAAATTTTATTAAATGCATAACCAATTCTTCTTTTGAATTTTCACTCTATATTAAAGGTCATTGTATTAAAACATTGAAGGACCCACCGACCACCCGGATGGCACAGTATATTTTTTTTAACTTATATATTTTGAAAAAAAATGTTGCTTTTGTTAGAATATAAATATAAATCAGTCAAAATATTTTAAGGGCTTATGATAAATCATATTTTCAAAATATAGATTCAAGTACAAAATTGATTACTCATTAAGTTTTCAAGAATTTATTTGCTCGTTGTTTCAAAATGAAAATCAGTTTCATGTAATAAAAAAAAAATAATATAAATACGTAACTTTTTCAGTTTTCCTTATTTGAAAGGTTTTTATAAAATAAACATCTATTTCGTTGAAATTTATGATTTAAGATTTATAATTTAAGTCGAATATCGTGAACTTACATTTTTTTTTTGGCTGTGGAGCACCCAGTAATCTCCAAACTACTTTCTGTAAATTTTCGAGTGCAGTGAAAGAGGCAGGTGATGAGGTTTGCCACCCACCATGAATGTCTTAATTTGGAACACGGAGAGAAAGTTTGCATGTTTAAACATGGAGCTGATCTGCTGGCTACCATACATATAGGATATGCCGTGATGGTACAGATATATCTAATCTATAGATAAACTAATATAATTATTTTTTTAACGTTTCACTGAAATCAAATATAAAGTTTATGTAAATTATGGAAATGAAACAATTTTCTTATAAAACGACATGGAATTAAAAAATTATGCGAAATCTTTTTTATGAGTCACTTAGTTTCATTTTTCAGTAAGAAATTAGTAGAATATATTGAGAATCTTTGAAATAATAAGCGCCAACATGACGCACAAATCTGACATTTTAAAACACTGTGACGTACAGAAGTTTTTCGGAATAAAACTTTTTGTAGGGAAGGCAGGGAGTATCTAACGACACCTCACCTCCTCAACTTCTCGCTTCTTTAGTGTAGGTCAACAAACGATAAAAAAAAAAACAAAACATTTAAATCTCAAAAAAAACAAAAATCTCCTCAACGACGCTGTATAATTTATCAATTGTGGGACATAACATCTACGTCATAAAATTAAAAAATAAATATTTCATATTTACATACATACATACAAACAATCACGCCGCTTCCCTTGCGGGGTAGGCAGAAAGGATCGAGCGCCACTTCCTTCTATCCTTGCATACATCTTTCACTTCCGTCACTGTCATACAATTCCTCATGCATGCTCTTCTGTTCAATGTCCTCAACACGTGACCGTCCTGTAGAATTTGATTTAAATGATCTTGCCATTTGATTCTCGGACGTCCACGTCTCCGAGCACCATTCTTCTCAGCCAAATATATCTTCTTGGTCTGAAATATATTTCATATTTACTTAAGTTAAATATATTGATCGACGATTCTTGATGGAAGTTCACAATAACAATAAAAAAAAATGTACATTAACTCGACATCAACAGTGGAATAACTAAATATTGTGTTTCATTTTTTTTTTGCATATTTGCTACATGTAGTTGGTCTGCTAACTATCTCAGTCTTGAGAGACACCGTCTTTTGATAACTAACAAAAGCAGACGAGAAATGAAACTTGTATGATTAATTTGTATAATGGTTGGGTTTGTAATGTTGGGTTGTATAATGTATTTGAGTTTATAAAAAAAACCCAGATATATCTTTTAAAAAAAATCATGACAATAAACGTGAAAACAGCGTTTCATCGCGTCATATTAGCACCTTTCATATTATATTTATATTAGTTTAAATTATCTACATGGACATTATCAAGTAGGTAAAATAGTCTCTATGAATATGGTTATATTGTCTGCCTGTTAGAAACATGGTCAGTTGTGTGATTAGATTGGCTGTACTGTCAGTGTGGTAAACATGCGCAGTGCGACAGGTGCTCTTCGAAACTTCGCTGCGCTCCAAGCTGAAGCTATCGACTCCTCTCGCTTTCCTTGCATCGTCTATTGCCTCATCATCAGCGTTATAAGTTTCCATCATGTGTGAGGTTCTGTGCTGTAAATTTGGTTTATAGTGGTGCTTTGATTGTTACATGTCTGTGAAGTGAAATTATGTTATCATGGAACAAGTAGAATCCAGTGTTAGTTACGAGAAGGCCTGTAGACTTTGCCTTTCTACTAGTGGAGAAACCCAGCCGATATTCTCGAGTGGGAGTGAAGAACAAACCGGATCACCCTTGTTGGCGGAGAAAATACACGAATGTGTCGCCGTAGAGGTATGAGAAGTGATTATAAGTAGTGTATAGTGGTTGTTTACAAATGGAAATTGTGAGATCCAGAGTTTAAGAGACCGAGGTCAGCTGCCTCGTTGGTATAGGAGCCAGCACTCACGAGGGGAATGTCGCAAGGTGTCCACCATTTTGAAATGTGTCGCTAAGTTAATCGTCGCGGCGGTCTCACCTTTCGGCCGTTTCGTTGTGTCGGCACTTCGACACGTACTTCATACTTGGCTGGTATGTGCTCAGCCGCAGAGACAATGGGGATATTTGGGTCACGGTGTTGTTTGGCCATTTTAGAAGTTTTAAGATGATTCGCGCCCGGGTGGTGTGAGTGGAGAGTGTAGGCGTCTGCTTTATTGATTAGGAGGAGAGGATAGTCGGGTCGGGAGCGTGTTCTCTGTGTATACTCTATAGCTGTAAGCTGGTCCGGCCGGTTGATCGGGCGAGGCGAGGTTGGGTGGCGTTTGGAAGTGATGCGTCAGCGTGGTGTCGGCCGGCCATTCTCTCCGAGTGTAGAGTATCGCGTAGTCAGAGTATTGTGTGTATAGTGTATAGGTAGCTACTGCTACATTGTACAGTAGAGTACAGGTACACATCCTCACGACAGCTGCAATATGTGTGACGCGGACTACTTGCCAAGGGCACTTACCCACATCACATCACATCATATTGCATACAGCATACAGCTGCCAACCATTCCAATACAATACAAACTCTCACTCCATTCAATTTCTGTATCTCCTCTTTATACACAATACAATGAAAATCTGATGGATGAATAAAATGGCATTTACACTCAGGATGTAGGTATATGGCATATGGCACTACTGTAGAAAGGAAATATCTTTCTCAAAAAGTAACTACAGTGTGAAGTATGAAATCAAACATATTTCGTGTAAACAAAGTTAACATTGTTTACCTATTTGACAGATTTATTAGGAACATAGATTGTGTTTGTAAACAATTAAACATGTCATAGAAACATTTATTATTACTTTCACTTTCTGCATACTAAGCAATTAAGAAAAAAAATATAACCAGATTAGGTCCATATAATACTTATGAAAAAAATATGTGTCAGCATAAATACATTATTAATACAGTAATTCCATAGTTATAAAAAATATATTTTGGTTTCTCTGAATTTCTTAAAACTAAAGAAGGCTGTTAGCATTGAAGATTATTTCAATTCAACACAAATATTCATAAGGAGTAAATAAATGCATAATATGATATCCTGTTTGTAGGTGTGATTGTGTACAGAGATGTTGAAACATAAAAATATTTTAAAATATTAATCTCAATTCCTATATCTGATTTGTAAGTTGAGTGAGTATCCATGTGGGCTGATGAGATATACTCATGTATTCTCACTTTTAAATGGCATTCGTCTTTTCCAACACCGTTACAGCTATTCTAGTTATCACTCTAGTAAAATACTGCAAAATATTTAGTAAATGAATATTTATGTTGCCGCCTATTTGCCACATTTGAAATACTTGGCCAATAAGGTGAATACCCAGCAAAGCATAGGTTTGTTTTTTACAAGTTTTCAAGTGTCTTGTAAATGGCAGGCATTTGTTATACCTACAACTATTTAGCATCTTCAATTTGTATTAATAAATGTGGCCTAAAAGTATGTTAATTTCACACTGAATGAATTTTATTTCATCATCCTATCAAAAAATAGATTGATGCAAGATTAAGTGACATACACTTGCAGATTTCTTTTCAATTGTTACTTTCTTAATTTCAGGTAAACGAGACAGATGGCCTGTCTACTCAAATATGCTCAAAGTGTGTGAACAATGTCAACAACTGGCATATCTTCAAGAAGTTGTGCAACTACTCGCAGGACAAATTAAAGAGATGGGCTAGTGGAGAGCCTTCAGAGGTATGGCATAATCTTAATTCAAATGGCTATTTTAAATACAGCTTGATATATGTAAATGAAATGCTTTTTATATGAATAGATACATATCACCGTCAATAATGATATATTCTAAGTTTTTATTTGCCATTCGGCCAGTGTACGCTTGGAGGTCCCGGGTTCGATTCTTGGCCAGGACAAAATGAAGAATGATGAGTGTTACATGCATATGTGTTCAGTGCATTGTATGTATTTGTTTTGTAGTGTTAGTACCCGTGATACAAGATTCATATCTAGTTTTGGGTTTAACTTGATCCATGTTTATACATGTCAATTCAATGTTATAATTTTTCGAAAGAAATTCATATTTATTTTTGACAGTTGCTTTCTAATTGCTTTGAATGTCAGAAAACCTTTAGGAACTAGTTGTACAACTCATTGAATGAGGTGCCATAATTTTAATAACTTTGAAAATTACAATTTTGTACCAAGCGTTTCAAGTTACTCTTAAATATTTTTTGAGTCAAATTAGACATCACTTATTATTTTTACAATACACCCAAATGTTTATCAATTCTTTTGTTAGTCGATACTTAGTCTGAAGAAAATGGATGTACAGCCAAAGGTCATAGGGGCATAGTCCATAATATGTTGTCATACAATTTGTGGGGATAGTATTCACTGGCTCTCACATGTCATACACATTCATATCTTATCCATATCCAAATTTAATTCACGTTTATGGTTCTAGTTTGAAAGTAGTTTAGTTTGAAACTGCATAAATCAGAAACATTATTATTTTTATCATATAGGTAACATTTATACAAAAATATATATATTTAATATTAAACATTTTAAGTGTAGCGATTCCAGTGTCTCTCTCATTTGTGGAAGATGAAGTGATGTTAGTTAGATAGGCAGTTCGTGATAAACTCTTGAAATAGTCTTTTTGTTTCTTGAATTCCTACGTTAGTAGGGAGAGGACGACCTGTGTGTTAGTTAATGAATGATTCATTTTTGGAAGAGATGCCAATACAAATAGATTTTTTTGCCTGTACTGACTGTATTTTAAAGTTCTGGATTTTTTCAGGATATTGACATGAAAGATGATTCTATCTTGGATGAACATAATGAAGATATTGCCATAGATGTCTCCTATCCTGAAATACAATTGGTGAGCAACAGATTTACTATTAATTTATCCAGGAATTCTTAAAATAATGGTGCTATTAACTAGCAATCTTGGTATGTCATTTAACTTCATAAACCACATGGTATTGGTGTACCATTTTTTGTTAATCTTGTTTTTCGGGAAATACTTCAATGTATCAATTTCTTAAGAATACAAGTTATAACTCATTACGAGTGTAAGTGTATATTAACTTTGTAATCCTATTTAAGTTAGATGTATTCGTTGTTGCCTTCAGAGTAAATATTGTTTATTATAATTGTTAATTTTTTTAGTTGGAGAAAAATGCCCATTCAAAACTTCAGCCCGAGGGTCCACCCATTCTTGCTTCCCTGGGACTTGCGCCGAGGAACGAGAAGGTAATGGCAACACTTTCGAAATCAACTTTTTTTAAATGTTCGAGTGTTTGTACATTTACATTGTTAAAAACATGTTTAAGAGCTTTTAATATGTATTACGCAACATTCACACTGAGTGTGAAAAATAAGCAGTGTTGTTTAATACATTTAAACAATTTCTTAATATTATTTTATGTTTAGACATTTTCAATAGACGCTAACTATATTGCCAGGTTTCATATAGATACCTACGGATTTTGAATATTAATTTTTACACATATTCAAAGAGTTTTTAAATGTTTAAAATATCAGTTGTATTGGCTGTTGTATTTGTATTAAAATATACTTTATTGACTTATATGGTAACAGTGTATGTATACTGAAGTGCTTATAAAGTGTATAGTGAATTCAAGATATTAGTTATGTGTTTCATATATATATATATATGTACATAGTGCCGTCATCACAAGATCACATTGTGTTTTGGCCCACAGAGAAACATTGATCCTCGAGCTGATTGGGAAAGAGTTGTGGCTATTCGCAACCTTATTGACCAGGATGAACCTGTAGATGGCAGTGATGAAGAGCCTCAGCAGGAGGATCATATTGATATCTCAGATATAGATTCAGATTCGGATCAAGAACTTGAACATTGCACCGCAGAACCCGTACATTCTACTGACACTGTGTATAAATCTGCTGATGGCTATATTAAGTGGAGCAGAAAACTTGTCAAAGATTTCTTTCCAGATGATTCACACAAAAGGAAACACATTGCTGGATCTAGAATAGCAAACACTAAAACCCCATACCAAGCATGGTCCTGCTTCATAAGCAATACCATGTTGGGGAGTATAGTGGATAGTACTAATGAGTACATTAAAGATAAGTATCCTGGTATATCTGGCGATGACACTGAGAATCATACTTCTGTCTCTGAGATAAAGGCTTTGATTGGACTTCTTTACATGTGCGGTATTATGAGGTCTGCCTATTGTAAGTCTAATGAACTCTGGTGGACAGATGGATGTGGAGTCTCTGTAGTAACATCTACTATGAGTTTAGACAGATTTAAATTTTTAATGAAATGTTTACGATTTGGAAGCTTGGATGGGACTGAACACAGCGATGATAATAATTTAGGATCAATATCGTGGATCTTCAATGAGTTTTCCAAACATTGCCGTGAAAGTTACAATGTAGAGGAGAGTGTTATGGTAGATGAGAGTATCATACAGTTTGATGGACCCTGCCCATTTCGGAAATCTCTTAAAACACCTAACTGTAAAAAAGAAGGAATTAAAATACATTGGCTGATTGACACAGATACATTATATGTAAACAATTTAGAGATTAGCTGTGATGAGAAACTGACAAAGGAAGTAATGAGGATTCGTAAGGCGGGTGAAGTAACTCAGAATTTAACAAACCACTTAACAGGTACAGGAATCACTATCATAACACCACCACGCTTTACTTCTTTACGGTTGGCGAGGAATTTGAGAGAAAATAGTGATCTACATTTGGTTGGTGCTTTGCATTCAAAGAGGACAGAAGTTCCCATTGCATTCAGAAATAAAAATAACAAGACATATGAATCACACTTTGGTTATTCCGGTACTGGGGAGACAATCGTCTCTTACACACATCCAAGAAGGAAAGCTTCTGTGGTGCTTAGCACACGGCCGGATCACTACAACTCTAAGAGAATGTTGAATGTAGGAGGTGCTCCAGAGGCAGTGGTGTGGTACAAACAGAGATCTAGTACTGGCAGAGTTGTTCAGACATTGATGGGTGTGTATACAACGTATAGAAAAACAAACAGATGGGAACTGTCCATATTCTTTGCCCTGTTAGATATTGCAGCAATAAATGCACAAGTTATTTGGTTATCAAATAATCCTCATACAGTAGAGTCAGTGATTAGAAAGAATTTCCTGAGAAGTCTGTGTCTGGAACTTGTAGATGAGCAGGTAAAGACGACTAATGCTGACGGTCACAACATAGATCTGGAGCCTTTGGTGGCAATCAGAGGAGGAATTAAAAGATCTTTCGATCCTTCACACGCTGCATTGAAGAAACTAACTCGTTGTAAATTTTGTCCGAGAAAATTGGATAGGAAAACCAGGACATACTGTGTAGCTTGTAGTGTTCCTGGATGTAGGGAGCATCTGCGATTCTTCTGCATAATGTGTTCTTTGAAGTTGTGTTGAAATAGTACTATATTTTCATATAAAGTGCAATACTTGTCCAAATTTTATACTATAATTATTATGTATTTGCTTATATATCTTGAAATTTCTTTATGCATATCCCGATACAAATGTAATTCTGTACTAGTATAAGTTTTTATTCAAAGAAAAAGTATGCTGTGTTATTTAGTTTCAACATGGAGTAGCTTGTAGCTTAATATTTGTGACAGTGATTTACAGCTCTTTTACTAGCATTAATGAAAAGAATTATAGACTGTTTACTTTTTTATAAATTGTCAAATAAATATCAATGTTAATAAACACAGTTAATTTTTCACTAATTTTTTTAATAAAACTCCAGCGCTTTCACCATTAATAAAGCCCTTAGCCACACCCACTCCTTCCACTACTATCCCACCCCCGCCTATCCCTCCTTCTTAACTTAGATTTATATTGTGAAAAATTTACTGTGTTTATTAATATTGATATTTGTTATCATGAATTTTCACTCTGTGAATGTACAAACATTAGAATTTGTGTTAAATAAATATTTTTCTTCGGCATATGGTTGGTTGACTGAAATGTTAGGTATTCAGTTTTTTTTTTATTAATTTATCTGCATTAAAATAAATAAAAGTAAATTTAATGTTGGTTAAAATATATTTTTAAAATAAATGAGTGCATTCATCTCTCGTGCAATAATAAAGATAAACTTTCAAATTGATCTATTGGCGTTTAAAACTCTTGATGTATTGCTATATTTAATATTTTACATTAGTTAGTTCTGTACTATTTTGCTTTAAATATATTCCTGTAATTGTATAATTTGTTTTATTTTTATAAACCTCTTTTATCTCAAATATCAGTACTGATTTATTTTCTTTCCCTTGTAGAGGGCTAATATAACATAATCAATAAAATTTTATCATATTTGTTTTTGAAATCATGTTTTCTGGTTATTACATTTTAGGAAAATGGTGATGAAGAGGAAGAGGCTGAAGTGCCCAAGCTTGAAGAGGCGGTACGTAGACCAGTGAAAAAGTCTATAATGAGACCATTCCGATCTCTCCCAACGTCACAGATGGCCTCCAAATCCTGTCTGGTGTGTGGGAGAACGTATCGCTACTCACACAATGCTCGGAGACACGAACTCATTACTCATAGCTATGACAGATATTCCAATAAGATAGTGTCAGGCAAAGCATTAGGCAAATTGCGGCCAAATCCACTGAATCCTAAGGCTCGTTTTTTGGCTAATCCAATAAATCAAAGAGTTGTCTCTATTATGCCTAAAATTTCACCAAAAATTGGTGGAAAGAACGAGCCCTACCCAGTGAGAATTAGGTCGTTAGTTGATCTACAGAATAATCGTCAACCTCAAATATTGAAATCTCTTCTTACTCGTAAGCCTGAATTGTCTATAACCAAACCTCAAGTAACAAAGCAACGACCTGAGAGTCCCGAGACTTTGATATCAGAGCCAGAGTTGGCTGCATATCATGTGGAGACTATCATATCAGAACCTGATACATATATGAACAACTCCGATCAGTCTGATGGAGAAGGAGGTGATGAACATATTTATGAGAATTCAGCTGGAGAGGGAGACTCAGAAGAAGAAGGTGAAGTGTTATCAAATCCAGATGTAAATAAAATAATAGGAATAAATAATGGACAGGGACTTACTATCAGAGCAAAAGTTAGAAAAAATTCTACAGAACACATCACACCAGATGATCATGATGTGCAGGATCAGATGAGTGGAGATGAGGGAGTGGATCCAGAAGATAACTTTGATGAAGAGAGACAAGAGGGTGATGAGAGTGAGGGGGAAAACATTCCTGCTGAAGAAGACGAGGAGGGGCAGGATGGGGAGACATACAATGAAATAGATGTAGATGAACATGAAGTTACAGGGGAGCATGGGAATGGTGAACATTTCTATGATGAAGACGATGATGACATGCCTCCTGTACCGTTAGCTCCCATTGTGGAAATCAACGAGGGCCAACAGCCTGAGGTGGATAATAGAAACGAAGAGAATGAGGAAGAGGAAGGAGAGGAAGATCCTCAATCACTACTGGAGGCAGAAGATACTAAAGAAGATATAGTTCCTCCTCCACTCACCATGACACCAGCTCAGAAGGCTTTCATACTCAAGTATAGAGATGTCATAGAGCAAATTAATACTCTCAGATGCAAGTGTTGTGATAAAACACATCCTAGGAGGAAGGCCCTAATACAGCACCTACAGAAGACTGGCCAGAAAGTTCCCAAACATACTTGTTACAACTGTGTCATTACCTTCGGACATATTGGAGCACTTCTCAGTCATATGAGAGCCAATGTTTGTAGTAACTTGTGGAAGATTATCTTTGAAGAAGGCGGAATACCAGATGAAATGGTGATGGAGGGCAATGCAGCTCAAGATGTTAAGGTCACAGAGAGCAATGGTCGAGAGGAGGTGCTTAATAAGTCACAATACAAAGATATATTAAACGCCAGGTCTTATGCTTGCAAATTGTGTACAGCAAAGTTCCAGTTGAAGCAAATGATTATGAAGCATATTATTGATGTGCATGAGAATGGAGGACAGAGAATACCTTTATGTTGTATTCATTGCAAGTATAGATTCAAAGATAACAAAGTATGGAAGAAACACATTCGTAATGGAGAGTGTACCGTCTATATTGCTTGTGAACTGTGTAACGAGAAGTTCAGATCACTTGTACAGTTCAGTGAGCATGCTCTTTCTGTTCATTCTGGAGGCTTTGTCGACCAGCCTTCAGACAGTCTCTCCAGGTCAGTGGATGGAAGACCAACCGATTGCCACATATGCGGGAAGACTCACTCTTCCTATCACAACCTGGTGAAACATCTTAAGACTGTGCATAATGAGGAGCAGCCTCACATGTGTCAACATTGTGATAGCAAGTTCTCTCAAGTCAGTGATCTCAATCATCACATATACTCAGTGCATTCAGATAGAACCAATGGGGAGAAGAGTGGTGACCAAAGTCAGGGTGATGTAGATCTGAGTATTGTTAAACAAGAAGTCACAACTTACAATTATTCTTGCACCGACTGTGAGGCCATATTTGATTCAGTGGATGGCTGGACACAGCATCAGATAGATGTTCACCACCACACTGCCTATGAATGTGACCTCTGCGATAAGAAGTACTTGGAGGATTCAGAACTGATTCAACATAAGAATGAGCATCTGAAAGTAAGGTTCTATTCTTGTACTTTGTGTTCTAATTCTTATAGTTCAGCTCAGGGTCTGTCTGAGCACATGATGGAGAGCCATCCTGGTGAAGCAGGTGCTGGAGGATCAGGTGATAATCCATTCTTCTGTGAAATGTGTCAGAGATCATTCAAGAATCGTCAGGCTTTCTCCAATCACATGCGTATCCACACCAATATTCCTACACATAATAAGAAACCAGGAGAATCATCTGGTGCAAAGAAGATACAGCAACAACCTCAATTCTCTTTCAATCCAATGCAAAGAAACTCTCCAAAGTCACTGGCAGGTGCTCCATATGCTTGCGATATCTGTGGAAAAGGATTCCTTCATAAGAAGAATATATGGAAACATAAGAAGGTATTGCATCCTGATGAGGCTCGGAGAATAGAAATGGAGAAGACAGGAACTCATTTCCTAAACAGTTCTCTAGACATGCAGGTCTCACAGAACAGTGACTCTACAGGGTTGTCTATTCCACAGTTTGATAGTTTCACAACAGCTGTATATGAGCAGCCTGCGCAGCTAGAATATCAGGGTAGTCAGTCAGAGGATAAACCAATTTACCAGTGTGATCTCTGTGATAAAAAGTTCTCCGTGAAGAGCAGCATTTGGAAGCACAAGAGAGTAAAGCACGGTATAGTGAATCCTCACATGCAGATGGATAGCAGTGGTGGAGGTGTAGAGGGTAAGATATCCTGTAATGTGTGTAAACTCAACTTCTCAAATAAGAAGTCATACCTGCGTCATAAGAAGGCAGTGCACAGTGTCAACTGTAAGATATGCGGCATAGCTTTGAGTTCCACGCTGCAGTTGTATGAACATTACAAGGCAGCACATGCTAAGGAGCTACTGGGATATAATGCTAGTCAAGGCAGTGGTGTAGAGGAGTCTAGAGAAGGGAGTGACGAGGGGGAGGAAGTGTATGGTGAGGAGGAGGGAGAGGAAAACCCTGAGGATAAATACCAGGCCAGGTATCCTTGTGGAGATTGTGGAAGGACATTTGTAGGGATGACTGCCCTGCAGGAACATGACTGTCAGGATGATTCACAATCTCAAACATTTGATTGTGAGATCTGTAACAAGAGCTATACATCAATATCAGCTCTGAAGAGTCACAGAGGATGGCATCTTCGATCACCCGATGGTAAGGCAGCATTCAATAGTTCAGGTTTGTGGATGCCACAGAAACAACCCTCTAAAATTAGTAAATTTGAAGTGAGAGATAATCCTGTAAAACATTCTACACCAATTATCGATCATTTAGAAATTAAAAGAAAACTTCCACCAGATGTGCAGATGACACTTTTGAAGAAAAAGAAATTAAACGATGAAGTCACTTTAGAATTGGTACAGTCTGTGCCTCGGTTTGATCTTGCGGAAACCACTAAGAAACTTATGTTGGAAGAAAATAGGACTTGTGAACCATGCGGTAAGCAGTTCAGTTCCAAAGCAGGATACATGCGGCACATGGAAGAGGTGCATAAACCAAATTCAATATTCTGTCCTTTATGTAGTAAGAGCTTTACACGTAAGTCTACTCTTCTTGTACACATGAGGAAACACGGCATAATGACAGAGGGACCGGGGAGTGGAGAGAGTGGAGGAGAAAGTGCTCCCGTCATGCAGAAAGAAGTAGAGAAATTATATGCATGTGATATGTGTAATGTGAGGTATACTACATCTAAATCCTTAAGAAGACATCGCTTGAAGCATCACAGCGGGCCACAGGTGGGATACGATGGAAGACCATCTCCAGCCAGCATAGTGGGCACCAGAGTAGTGGAAGTGGGGGGACCGTCTAAACATAAATGTAATCAATGTAACGAGACATTCCCAACAGAAAAAGACATGTGGAACCATTCACATTATGCCTGTGAAAAGTGTCCCATGGTGTTTTCCAGACAGCAGTATCTTTCAGCGCATGTCCGTTCTAGGCACCAGGAAGCCATGCCAGGTCAGTTTTTCCCATGCAGTATGTGTGATAGGTTCTACATGAACAAGAAGAGTTTACAACGACACATTGAGACTTCTCACTAGTGTAATTTTTAACAAATGATCGCACACATTATTATCCATTTTTATAAATCTTCTTAATTCTTTTATTGTTTTGTAATGTAGTGAAATGATTTTGATTCAGATTCATTTCTCCTTTTGATTTATTACAATTGTGTATCATTGATAGAAAGGTAGCCAGAGATCAAATGTGTTTATATATATCTAAATCAAAATAAAATACAGTTGTAAGAATTTTGCTAACGAATATTTCATGGTTTATCTTTCAAATGTCTCTGTTGTTCCAAATCCTCGTTTTAATAATAAAAAAAATAATTTAATAATCATATTTGCTCTTTAGACAACATATTGCTAAAATGCATCAGTAAAGAATAAAACAGTGTTGATACTTTTTTTATTTAAACAATTTTTTATTCATCTACTAAGTCAAAGTATGTAAAATATTTTTATTTGTTTGCTTTCCTGTTAGAATCTTTATCTATGATATGGAATAGAGTTCTTTTACTATATGATTGTTTTTATTGTAAAAAATTTGAATCAAAATTTGTTTAAGGAAATGGAAGACTTAATTTGTCAATTTTGCATTGAAATTACCAGAATATTCTAGTTCAGATTGTGATTTTTAATTAAAAACAAATTTTAGAAGGTATCTTCATTCGTTTTGCGTTTACATAACAAATGAAGTTTGAAATGATTCACTTGATTTTAAAATTGTACATTTTTGTTCTGTGGACATGTTCAGTCATGCAGGTTGCTTGGATTAGGGTGTTTTGGCATCCAAAGAAACATCAATCAAAAAAGTATTCTATTCACATTATTGTGACAAACTTTTTTATATTACCGTGTTAATTTTGCCATGAATCCGAGCGAGCAAAGTTTACTGTATGGCTGTAAGGGTTTTGTATATAGAGATATTATTGTATTTGTAAATTTTATACTGTACAAATAATTAACACAAAAGTGATTTTACTTGTTACAATTACAAATAAAAATAATAAACAGTATTCTGTGGAATAGTAATAAATTTGTAGAAAACGAAATATTGATTGTACTTATATAATTTTTTGTTAAATATCCTTAGAATTATTTTTTTAATATCTCACTTTCAGCGGTGAGACACACATCTTTTTTATTGAATGAGTTGACGTTTATTTTGCAAAACTCCATTAGTTTGGCAATGACTTTAAAGTCAAGACCAGGTCACTATATAATTAAATATAAAGTAAAACTAAAACCATTTGTAGTTTCTTTATTTTTTATAAATGTTACTTTGTTGAAGTTTATAATTGTTTTGAGAAAACTTAAGATGTCATTATATATTTTTTTAATGAAAAATTTCCTATATCTGATTTGGAAAAGTGTTTCTACTTTTTTTAGGTGGAAATTTTTTATTCAAGTGAAATATTATTGGCATTTTTTTCCACAAAATACTGTAAAGAAAATCTAAAAAGTTTAAAATGATTGTTGTTACTTCATTCCAGATGTGTGTACATAATTATAGTTATTTAGTTTAATTTTGTCACAGATAAATATACGCACCATTATGTGTTATTGATGTGTGGTTTTGTCTGACATATTTGTGTGTTGGTAGAATCCACATTGACTTAACAGATGTGGAGTTTTGTGTAAGTATTTTGTTTTGTGCGTAATTATTTTTTATTTTTATCTTTTACGTTAGGTTTACTAATTGTGTTAGGTTTACTAATTGTTTTACGTTGGTTCCAATAATCTGTCTATCCATATATTAGATTTTACTGTAATAGATAGTCAGATTATTGGAACACCATTAATGGATGTGAAAAATGATAGACTGTGTTTATTTAAGTATTTTTCTTATTATTAACTTATTATATTAACATTTGTGTATTTTCATTCATCCATTATTGTTTGATTAATAATCTCTTATGTAACAACATCTACTTGTATATTTATATAATGATGATTGCATAATTTAAGAGTCTGGTAAAGTCATGTTGAATTCATTCATAATCATCAGGAAAATAATACAATAATAGTTATGTTTTTAAAATATTTGTTTTTAATTAGTATTTTCTATTATAGTCTCCATCTTTGTTAATAATTTGAGTAAACAATTGTACATTTTCTTCTTTACATAGAAAGAGTTGTTTTCCATGTCCCGTCTAAATCTTAACATCCAGAATAGATGGTGGCATACATGACTTTGTTATTTATTTGCTAAAATAAGGTCTTAAGGTCTACCTACAGATTCCCCCCATCAGTGGGCATGTTATTAAATGCTAATTATCGTAAATTACACAGCATTCAAAAGATAGCTTGATAAACATATTAATGCAAATCTGTCGAGTATTTTAAATCCAAGATCACTTAATGTAATGGTGATCTGAAAATCATATTATACCATCATGGCATATCCCATAAATGGGGTAGCCAGCGGACTAACTGCAAGTAATAAACATGTCTTATATGTGAGGTTTTACAAACACATGCCTTTTACAGGGCACTCGAAAACTTACAGAAAAGAATGGGGGACCAATCCTTTGCTGGGTTCTCCACGCAAATAAAAATGAATAAGATTTTTTTGCCAAATCATCGGTATCACAAATGCATAGTATCTTCGACATGACGCTAGATATTGATTTTTTATGGTTAAGTATTTTAATGTATATCATCCTCTTCATTTTCTCATTTATTTTATTTAACTATGAAAGATGTACAGTCTGAGTATAATAATAAAAATGTTTTTATTTCATGTCTAGAGATATAGGAAAATAATGCAATAAAATTTTACCTGTTAGTAATACAAATTCATTTGAAGGTTGTCACAAGTTTCATTTTGCCTTTAACTTGTTTTTTTAATAAAAAAAAAACATTTGCTGTTGTATGATATTTACATTGCTATTATTAAAGAAGATCTGCATAATATTATAGTTTATACAAAAGGATGGTGAGAAAATGATACTTGTGATAGACCGCCAGATTCCTGTGGCCTAATTTGATATAACAGTACAAAACTTTTCTTAGAATAATGCCGTTTATAATTTTATATGTACCTAATATATGTGGTAATAGCATAAAATGATTTCATATTAATAGCTAATTACTTATTTTTACGTAATAGTTTAAAACTACACCTAAACTGTACTATCTTTAATTCAGAAAACCGTCGTAATTTTGAAGTGCGAGCTTAGATATGATTTTAGATGAGTGTAAATAGAGTTGGTGTTGAAAGGCATTAGAAACTGTGTAAAAATGGTTATACTAATCAAGTTTCCCTAAACTTTTTGACATCAATTCAAAAAATTGACAGAATTCAAAGTTTTGCAAAAGCAGGTATTACTGTGTGTTTTTACACTGCATTGAAAGCTTTTAATAATTACATTGTACTTAAAAAAAAAATTGTCAGGCTTTTATTCCAACAAATAATTGAAATAATTAGAATTGAAATTGTTATACACAATGATCTTACCCAACCTATATTTTAAAAATCTTAATGAATTTGATTAACCAAAATTATGTACCATTATAACTATAAATTATATTAGAAATGGTTTCGAAAAAAACTATTTTTGAATTCTTGTTTCAAAATTGTGTTTTATTTAAAGGATATTTTTTTATTTTTATAAAGTTTGTTTCACCAAGATGATTTTAAGCAATGAAATATTTAATAAATGTACATCATTAGTTTGCTCTTTTGGTTGATGCTTTGTCCTGGTTTTGTGAAACAATATTCCATTCCTGATATAACAACACTCTCTGATAATAATTACTTATATTAGTGTTTTATATGTATAGGTTATTAATTAATATTGGGTCAATCATAATATATCAATTACCCAAATGATAATGTTGTTAAGTTGAGATGGTTGAGTCTCAGACTTTCAATTGAGAGATCCCGGGTTCCGTTACTCCTGCTGTTGACCTATTCCAACTTCACCATATAAACTTATTGCTTATTGTGATTACCCAAATTCATCCTTATTTTAAAAAAATAAATGCAAACATTTTGTATTTTTAATTGCTTTGGTAAATTATTTTTCTATTTTTTATGTCTGTTTTCATAGAAGTCAGCAGAGGAAGTATAAAGTTTCATTGTTTAATGTTTTTTTTACTTCAATTTGATTATTTATGAATGGATGTAAATTAAGAAGATTCATCATGTTTCTAGGTTCATTGTGTTTGCGAGTTTCATAAAGGGAACAAATTTTCGACAACTTGATGTATTTCTTACCTATAATAATATTTTTTGTCTTAGCAATAATCTTTACTACTCCATGAATTACTTAAATCATTTATACAAAGCTCACATACATTATTTTAATATAATAATTATTGCATATGTAATGTAAGTTCCTTATTATTGTTATTGAGAGTATAAATGGTAATAATATAAAATATAATAATAATAATGAATTCAACACACAAAATAATGTTTTTGAAAAAAAAAATATCTTTTAATTTTATGTTAATATTTTTATGAAAACATTAAAATATTTCAAATATGTAAGCTACTCTTTAATTTTAATCTTCAGTTTTTCCTTCGCGGCAAATGTGGTTGATAGTATTTCATGGATACCAGAAAGCTGGGATGTTGGGTATCTCTTTCTCTTCGATTCTGATCTCAGTATAGCCCTAACCCTGCGCCATCCTTATATTTTCAGCTAAAGTCGCAGCTTGCTTGATTTGATGGGAGCAAATTTTTTTGTTCTGGATCTTTGACCCTGTACAGTTCCTTTTATCATTCACTTGATATTTGAGAGAAAGCAGGGTTATATTTATTAATATAGTTTTAATGAAACTCGTGTTTATGAATGCACAAAACATTTTAATATAAACTTAAAAATTCGTACAACAATATGAAAAATTATACACTATATTATATAATAATAAACCGGAATGGGAGAGTTCCGTTCTCACTATAAGTGAAACCACTCCAAGTCTTCAATAACCTACAAATTATAATTAATACAATCAATGTCAAAGGTAACAAATACATAATAAATTTTAGATAATACATTTCTAGTAAATACCATACAACCAAATTCAGTAAGGAACAATCTTTGACTTATGGATTAGTACTTGATATGGTAACATTGTGGCCTACTAGCGTATTGTATCTATTTTGCATTGTTTTCCAAACTTTTCTTTTTCAAATCTTCGAGGCTCACTTTTCGGGTGTTGCCTGTTATCAGTATTTCCATAAGTTGATAGACTGCTATGGAATCTAAAAACTAATATGTATTAGGTGAACTACCTACGGAGTCACGTTACTGTTGGCTGCTTGCTCCAATGGAAGATGATACTCTGTGACTGCAACATTTACAAAGCATTGGCAGACAATTTGGTGCTGAAATAGCTTTCATAATTTTATTCCTCATGATTCGTTGAGCTCATGAAATTGGAATTTACATGCCGGAATCATTCCATGCTTTCATTTTCCATGGCATATAAAAATAGGTTACTCCGCTATCAAGCTAAACAATACTATGTTCATATCAAATTTGTAACTGCTGTCATCCTTGATTACAGTAAACAACTATTCATAGTTTGTAACCAAACATTTTTGTTAAAAGCCGTTTTGTCATTGACACAGGATAAGATTACTGGCGTAAACTTTGGTATGATATTTGTTGAACAAAATAACGGAGTATTCTAAAAGTTTTCAATTTTTTTGCCATTGAATTTATTTGAGCGAACTTTATAAATCGTCACACAGTGCAAAGGTAAAGTAGTGGATCATAGACAATAATAAATCTATACAATAATAATTTATAATATAATTTTGATACAAAAAAAGATACGAAAAACTATAAAAAAACACAATTATGATTACAAAATCTACCAACAGATGTTATTCACATCATCTCTCCTTAGAATAGAACAATAATAATAGTGTTGCCTGTATTCTAAGATCATTTGTGACATAAATGAATATTTTACTATGGCAATAAGAACAAAGAGAAAATAGTAAATTATTAATCTATGTAGAACAATAATATTTTTTTCTACTAAGAATATCTCATTGTTTTCAAATTTGTAATATCTTGCCACTATCAATAATTCATAAATATCAACAAATGATGATGAAATATTTAGGTCAATAAGTTTTTATCAATTATCAAAACACACCTTACATAATTATTAAAGGTATACACAAATACATTACATAAATATTATTGCTTTTTATGATGATTTTTCTTGGTGTTTTTTGATAATTCAATAAAAATGATTACAACGATGACAATTTATAAGAACAATCAACAAAATCAGGATTTTCAGCGCAACAATGGATAATTGTTGCGTTGCTAATAACTCATTCTTGGATAATTTCTTTTGAATAGCAGAGTAGGATCTTCTTATTATACACACATATAATATGCACATCTGTTCTGAGAAGGTTTTTTTTGATGACTCTGGTCTATTCACGAGCGACGGAAGGTGTGATAATGATATCGAAAGAAGAAAAGTTGCTGGCAACGTGGTAAATGGTGCAACTTGAACAATAGTCGCGAATACAAAAAAATCTATCCCAGTAAAAAGGTCGATGCACAAGGCTATCTTAGTGCCAAATTGATGCACGCAAGCGAGACTTGGACATGGCTGAAGAAGGATGAAAAGGGTATAAATGGAGTTCAAATGGTCATGAGAAGTATATAAACGTTTCAAAGATAGAGAGCGTAATAGATTGTGGAATAAAATCTGGGGTAATAATAAGAATAAAAGTAAACAAACCAATGTGGTTTGGGAACATGGAAATAATGAATGAGGATAGAATGACAAAGCAAATATATATGGCTGAGAGAGGAATGGTGCTACAAAACGTGGTCGTTTAAGTATTAAATGCAAGACTATGTAAGCCTGATCCTTCAGAACCGACATATGCTGAGCAGATTGCATAGGATAGCATTCATGAGGAATTGTATGACACTGATAGAAGCGAAAAGTCTACGTAAGGATAGGAGTAATTGGCGCTCGATCCATTCTGCCTACCTCGAAAGGGAAACGGCGTAATGGTGATAATGATTGATGGCCTGGATATCAATCCTTCACAATACACCATTCCTACGATAGCAACACCAAAGCGCTAGGATTGTCACGGGAATAGCTGACTCAGTTGGTACAAGGATGCTTTGAATGGAATAGGATGGTTCCTACTCTGTGCTCCCGACAGGTACGTTGTAGGACAATTGAGTTGAGATTCTAACCTTTGCGTGACCAACAATTGTTAACAAATGATTTATCTCTTAGGTACTTGGTGATTTAAAATTTTTTAAAGACTGGTATTTTCAATTATTTTTCCTAAATATATGTATCAAAGTTCAGATCCACTTATACATTCTGAGATACTCGCAAATCCTGATTAAATTGAAAACAAATAATGCACACACACCACACACACATATATGCAAATTTTACGACACACAAATGGAAAAATGTTTAATACATACACAAAAATAAAAATTATATAGAGATAAGTAATATAAGTATAGTAGGTACACAATCAAATTATTGAAAATATTTTTCATTTATTTGAAATCTGAATATAAATATAGATAATATTTTTGAATAATAATAATACATTTGTTTTATATATTATGTATGGTTTAGAAATACATATTAATTCACAATTATAATAGAATAATCGAAGATTTTTGGATCTTTAAAATGTGTTATTAATAATAAATGCATTTTATGTTTATATATATAATATATAAAGTATAATAATATATATTTTATTTTAATAATGAAGTTTATTATTTATATATTTTTTTTATTATCATCATACATGGGTCCTAACTACATACACCGAGAAATGTAAAAATATCAGTTTTATTAAAAATGTATTTTATTCAATTAATATTATTATATATATATATATACTATAATATATATTATCTTTTTAAAATGTAATGTACTAATTTCTTTATGTTAATGTATGTAGGGAATGCTACAAATATTTGGATTATTAGGAAAATGAATGATATATAAAAAAGTATAAACAAAGATAACATACAAAATATAATAACATAAAAATCTACTTCTTGTAAATAAATTTAATGTTTCTGATTATTTTTCACAGTAAATTCAACATACATCTAAATAAAATTAATAAATTCTCTGCCTAAAAAAACTATTATTTTTCCTGCTATCTCTAAACTATAATTAGTTGTAGAAGTTTTTAGGAGCTACTAGTTTGTTGCTGCCACAATGGATTCATTCACCAAATTTTTTGAAATGGTTGGATTGTAAAACAAAATGAAAATTATTATCTATTTTTTTGATTATTATTTGTCTAGAGGAAAGAACTAAGTTTGTATTTTTTGACACAAGTAAAATGTCTTAAAACATGTAGATATCTTAGAGATGCTGATAATATTTATTATTATAAGTATGTAGGTACATATGTAAGAGTATCAATAACCAAACAATTTCACTGCTTTTTATAAAATATTACATACTCAAGTCGTTACAAACCTTTCTACGATACACAATATCATTACATTGGTCTCACTTCAGCATTCTCAACATAGCATTGTATTATAAAAATTAAGAAATTATACAGAGCAACAGTAAGGTCTAATATTTCAATATACCCATAGGATAGCCCTTATTCAGAAGCCCATCATAAAATGACAATTTTTGTTTTTCATGTCCAATAAACTTTATCCTTGAATAACACAATTTTACAAGGGGACAGATAGTGACTCTCAGCAATAATATCTTGCCTTTATATCTAGGACAGACATGATTCTCTTATTATTATGTTTTTTTTTATAATATGCATCTAGTTTCCTGGCTACTAACTTGTAGGATATGCTGTGAATTACAATAAAAATACATTGATCATCAGATATTTATTCTTAATACCTAAATTGGACTGATTGAGTATTCAGGTAGGTGTTACCGAAATTTGCTATATGTATCTGTCCCCATTGATATAACAATATTGTGTTAACATGTTATATCAATGTCTGTCCCTTAGATTTTGGTGAAAAATAATTATGGTATCATAACATATTATTATGGTGTGGATAAAATATTGCATTGGATTTGAAAGACAAAATTAATCTAGTTACGGTGGATCACTGAGATTCCCTCCATGCATATCCTAAAATTTGTTGTAAATTATTTTTATTAGATAGTATTTTATTGCACTAAAAAGGCAAAATTAATTTAGTATTTATGGTGGACCTCAAAATAAGGGATACATTGAAACATAGTGCCTCATTACAGCATTAGTCTAAGCATTAATTATGTATAATAATATGATGAAAGAGTTTAAAACACCAATGGAGTATGTAATAATATTATTAATAATATAATCAAGTACATAATATGTACGTTATATCTATTATATTTGCTTGTAAATCTAAATACAACTTAGTAATTAATACAATGGTTATACTTTTACAAAAAGATTTACATTTTCACGCTACATAATAATATTACAATTAAATCATTTTCATTGAATCATCTCTAATAATATTTATTATGAATAATTATAGATTAAAAAAAAATAACACCTACATTGTACAGTAATAATATAACATATCATTATTTTCTATAACTATTTATTTAATTTTTAATGAATAATAATAAAATTATTATTTAATTTAATTAGTATTAATGTGGTAAGCGTACTTCCAGTATTATTTATTTTGTATATATATATAAGATATACATTTAAAATATATATATATATATATTTTTAAATAAAAATTATAACATGTTGATTTACGACTCACATATATATATAATATATTATTTTAAGTACATATTTCTTTTTTTTTTATTAAAATATCTTTATTTATTCATTTTCATTATGATGGTTTTACTAAAAAGCTATAGAAATAATACACAACGTGGCTACGAAATATAAAAATATTTAGTTATCGGATAATGATAAGTTTGTCTATAAATATTTGAAGGTATTATTAGATACTATTTCTATGTCCCCCTCGTTCGTCCAGTTTCAATCAACTTTGAAGCCAGAAAATCATCTATACTTCATCTAAGTCTTTCCAGAACACAGTTTATTGCTTGAAATATATCTACCAGAACCTTTATAATTCTAAAATTTTTGCCCTGTGTAAGCATCCGATCTCGGACACTATAATCAGGAGATGATTTAAAATATATAATTCGCTACAAATTGATTAATATTATTTGTATATTTATTTATTTTATTTGGTTACATAATATTGTATTACTTTATTTATACTATCTTTTTTCTATCTTGTTTAAAAAAATATTTTTTCTATTGACTATGATTTGAAAATCTATACGAATATTTTTCTTCATTATGCTCTGATCTACTCAACATAATAACGTAAGTATACAAAAAACACTATAATAATTTTATTTAAGGGACAGTGTTGAAAAAGTAACACAAATTATCTGTTGAAGAATGATATTTAATTTTGATCAATCTTATTCTCGAGCCCAGACATTAATCTAAAGGAAAAACGTTGAATTAGGTTCTTTATATTTTCGTTTAAGTCCTTATTCTCCATTATAATATTGATGATTTGACAGCTGATAAAAATTATCTGTTGAAGAATGATATTTATTTTTGATCAATCTTAATCTCGAGCCCAGACATTAATCTAAAGGAAAAACGTTGAATTAGGTTCTTTATCTTTTCGTTTAAGTCCTTATTCTCCATTATAATATTGATGATTTGACAGCTGATAAAAATAGTCCATGGATGAAGGAAAATTTTTCAATAGAAAAGCCATTAAATGGCAAAAAATTGCATAACAAAACAATCTGTTTTTAAATGCCGAGCAATTCATAATATTTATAAATAAAAATTATTTTTATTCATGCTTGCATAGATTGCACATTTTAACCTTCTATTACATTAATAATTGGATCGGAATTAATATTTTTTAAAGCAAAACTTTTAATAATTCTTGCTGACTTCAAGCATCTGTATGATAAACAACATGTTTTCCAACAATGATGATCTAATAATTAAATTTCATTTGCTTGAAGGACGGATTTCTTATAAAAATATTTGCGTTGAATTTTGTATGTTTGATTACTAAAGGTATATTTTATATTAATGATATGGTAGCAGCAGGCATCCAAAGATTTTTAAAATTATTATTCTTAAATGAATAGGTACATAAATATAAATCACAAGAAATTTAGAAATACCACACCATCAAAAATCCATTTATATCTCCAGTTTTACGTAAGAAAGCAGATACATATACTTAAAAGAAATAGAGAATTTTTAATTTTTAAATAAGCAAATTAAAAATTTTCAAATCAATAATACTTTATTTTTCACATAATGATTTTGTGCTTCGAGCATTAAATTATAATATTTATGTCAAAAATAAAGTGTTTTTGATTTGATACATTTTCAAAACTTTTAAATATGTTTTTTCACAATGCACTGAGAAAAATACTCAAAACGAATCATTGGTACGGTACTATCAGATTAGGACCAGAGATCGTACAAACGATTCATTGGTATCATTGGTAAATTTACCAACAACTTGTTTGCGAAGAGTTAATATTATAGATTCGTACTAATGAATCGTTTGTACGATCTCTGGTCCTAATCTGATAGTAGGTACGTACCAATGATTCGTTGTGAAATTTCGTTAGTATTTTTCTCAGTGTGTAAACGCACAAACCCTCGAACAATCAAGTACATTAAGGTATAGTTAATTAAAACATAAAATTAATAACTTGATATAAATTAAAAATAATTTTGCATGACTTTGACTCTCAGTCAATATAATGTTGCCATATATGAAATAACGGCTTCGTTTAATTTATTTGTTATTTTTTCGTAAAAACAAATCATTAATTAGATTGCACTTTAATTTAAAACCATCAAAAATAAAATAAACTCATCAAAACAATCTGACATACATTTCTAATCATATCTCGCGAGTGTGTTTAATGTATTTCTTCCATCATTTTTCTTATTTTAAATATGTGCGTAAGTTTCTTCACCATTGACGTACTAGCATTATTAGATGCTTCTATCAAGCCGAGCTTACATTACAACGTTTCTTAAACTCCTTATCCGCGTTTCCTATATTAATAGTTGTTGGTAGTCCATCTTATTGTACTTACTTACATGCAAAAACATTTCATATACAAAGTCGTACAAACCTATTCTCAATTTTAATCATTACATAATATTATAATTTATATAAAATGTTTATAAATTCGTGCAAATAATTATTTAATTATTAATAATAATGCTATTGAACAGATCTCTCCCTAAAATATTTGGATTCTCTTTAATTTTTTATCATTCTTAATATTCGTCTAATATAAAAAAGTAGAGAATAAGATATATTGTATAAGTGGTACAGTAATAATGTAGAAACATTCCTTTCACTTCATCTTGTTTTACTTACTCGCACTATCTCCTAATTTTCCTTCAAGAGTCACATTGAAATAATGTATGTATAAGATTAATAATAGATAGGTACTTATAGTCAATAATACTTAGGAAATAGATAACTTTGTAACAATATATTGAAGGTACTTTTATATTGCATATAAATATACAATTTAGATTAAATTACATACTTTATATATACCTAATATTATGTATAGTAAATATAGTACAACACACACATATTATAAAGATGTCACGTAATACACAAAATGTTAAATATATATTATCGTTACACATTCAACATTAATTGTGTGAGCTTTGCATAATTTTGACCAGCTTGAAAATAATTGCTTCTTAAAACATTATTTTGTTAAAGAGACAAATAAAGTTATTCATGAAACCAGAAATATCATCACCTCGAGCAATTTTTTTTATTTGAAGAAGATGGAGTAAGTTTTCAGAGAATGAGTTCGAGTTTTGGATCGAGACTCCATCATCTTATTCTTGACCACTTAACCATTTTATTCCTGCTCAAACTATTTACTAATATTAAAAATTGTTACTTAAATTTTGTATATTGATAAAATTAATAGTTGAAATAATGTCGTAAACAAGCAATTTATTATAATGTACCCAGTCAAAATTTTGCAAAGTACACTCAACCTGACTTGACCATACAATCGCAATATTAGAAGTTATTAAATTATATACTATCCCGGCGAAATTTTCTAAAACTCACACTGATTTTTGAACTTTTTTATCGATTCGTTGAAAAAATAATGATAATATTCACACACATATATATATATATATATAATTTTTCAATATGTGGACCACATTTGGTGAGTTTGAGAAAAACTGGTAATTATATTATTCTCAATATCAAATTGATATTGCAAGACCTTTTTATGAATGTCTTGTTTTCTCCAAATGAAATTTATTATGTAAAAATATATATTTATATTACTCTTTATATAGATATATAATTTAATATATGTTCTTATTAAAAACACATAATGTTTTTTTTGTTCATTTGCTTCCTTGTTAGTATCTTTTATTATAAGCGTAAAGATAATTTTAATAAATAATTCAAGAGATTTTGTGTTGCTGTGGAAATCCATTTTTAATTTTAATTAAATAAAGAATAAAAATATAATTAAACACTGTTTAATTTCCACTATGTTAGATATTGAATCCGAAGGTTTTCGCCTATGCTTGTAGGCATCTTCAGGGAAACTGAAATGTAGACACTACGTTTCAGTCTACGTACACATTTCAGTTTACCTGAAGATGCCTACAAGCATAGGCGAAAACGTTCGGATTTAATATCTAACGTAGTGGAAATTAAACAGTGTTTACATGATATTTTTATTTCTTTTTTGATTAAAATTAGTAATATTAATAATTTAACTCTTTATTTTTCCTAAATGCTTTTTAATTTTCCTGGCAAAATAATAATTATGTATTAAATGTAGATTTAAAGAAATTAACTTGATGTATTTAATTTCTCATCCTTCACTTAAAAAATCACATTATTTGTTGTTTTCATACAAGATGTTAAGACGGATCAAAATAAGCAGATTTTGAAGCTTTATGAAACAAGTTTTATTTTAACTACCTGGTTTTAATTCAATAAGTTTTTTTTCAATTTTCTTTCAATATCCAGTGAAACAATTAACATCGTCAGCGTGGTATCGCAATATTCCTTTTATTTATTATTTTCTATTTACATTAGAGACCCCTTAGACAAACCGTACTTGGCGATCGACTACAAACGAATTTTCGACTATAACCGCAACAATAACGCACGGTACATGTAGGTAGATTGTCGAAAAATTCGTCAGTAGTCGATCGCTAAGTACGGTTTGTCTAGGGGGTCTGGTTTATAATATTATGTTTATCAGAATATAATTATATAATATTTTATAATTTTACTAATACATATAATAATAATATAATAATTTAGATGGTAGAAAAAAATAAAAAAATACTTTCGCGAAGTTGTTGACACATACATTAGATATTATTATTTATTTTAAATATATATACCTGTCGCAAGATTAATTATTAAATGAACATACCTATGTCATTGTTTTTCTTTTTTTTATTATTTAAAATAGTTTAACCCTAAAAGTTGTAGGTAATACAGCATTTTAACAGATGTTTATTTTTATTATTGAAAAATTGACCTATAATTAGAGATAATATCTAAATTAATCTAGATGGGCCCCCTATGGCAACAAAAATTATATAAAAATAACTAAGGATAATAAAAGGAAGGAAATGATAAAAAGGAATAAATAAATAAATAAAAAACAACAAATTAACAAAATTATAAATTTTATATTTTACGGAATTAAAAGTACATTATATATTTTTTTTTAATATTTCTTCTTATAAATAATAAATTAATAATAATAATAGATAATTATAATATTTTTATAAAAATTTTACAATAAGAAAATAAAAAAATCTGTGAAAAAATATAATCGTAATGTTGATAAAATAATAATAATAATTATAACAACAATATTTACCATTAAACAATTTATAATAATTAATAATAAAAAATACAACATTAAAAAAATGATAAATAAATATGGGATACTACAAAATGAAAAGCGTGAGGAATTCGAGATACAAACCCATCATGTCTTGGATTTTTTTTTATTTTGTTCTGCTGGCAAGTGAAGATGACACTGCAGTATTCGGTGCATGCTGTTTCAACGATAAGACATGTTTTGGATTTAAATTAGCTCATCAACATTTACGGCCAGCAATATGTATTTTTGCAAGTTCTCGAATTCCAAGCTTTCTTGAGAGGCCCTACTACGTATCTAGTGATATGACACATCCCGTTTAGAGTCACTTGTTACCGTTTTTTTTAATAATTCATTTACATCAAGTTTTTTCCCTATCAATTTATACAAAGTTATTAATTTAATATGTCTTTCATAGGTACTACTAATATTTTTATATTTACAATAAAATCTATAATTAAAAACTAAAAGATTCTAATAAAAAAACGTCAATAAAAAATGGTAACAATAAAACATTAGGCTATAAACAAAATTATTCATCTATTTTAATTTATTTTTTATAAATAAATTAATAAGTAATATTGTGTTCTTTCTCTTGTAAAATAAAGTGTTAGCTATTTTATTTTTGAACAGTGATAATATTTGAGATCTTTTACGAACTACAAATAAAATGATTAATTTTGTACTAATGTGAATTTTATGAAAAAATAAAAAATACTAAATATTAAATTTTTAAATTAAACACATTATGTTTTTATTTGAGATAAACTGATCATAGAAAACAATTCACAGATCAATTTAAGTACCGGGAATCGCACGTTCTAACAAAAATGTAAAAATATAGGACACATCCATACACTGACTTTTTGTTAAATACAAGATATCTTAAATAAAAAAAGTTTATTATAAAAAATTGCTAATACAAAACACTAGAAAAATAGATAACACCACAAAATATGTAATATTATTGTAATACGAATATTGTTTACAAATATAATTAAATGTAAAAAAAATGGATGAGGAACTCGTAATAAATTAAATGTAAAGTATTTTACGATTGAGCTGAGTTGTTAGCAAGCAGGTAAGATGAAAATCTTTGCAATAAATAATATATGTATTATGTATTTAAAAATTCAAAGTTATATTTTTTTATCATATTATATAGCTGAATCACTGCTAGGTTTGTCCATAAGGTTAGGTTGTTTTTTGTCATTGATCTGACCTAACCTAACCATGTTAATATCATGGTTTATTTCAATTAGTCAAAGTTTGGTTATACATACTTGTGCTGCCACAATATTAAACATTAACCTAACCATAACAAATACAAAGATGTTTACAGAACACAATGCAAACATAGTTTCTTATTTTTTTTTATCAGTTTGATACACGTGATGTTTTGTAATTTTTTAATTATCCACACTGACAATAAAAAACTGAATGTTTCAATTACAGTTTTTAAAATTAGTATTGTTTAAATTACCCAGGTAGATAAAATAAACTTATTTCAAATAAAAATCGGGTTTTTAAAAGGATGGGTTAGTCGACGAGACATAATTTTCTTTTAAAATCTAAATATTATATTTTATGCACTAACAATAGAAGCCGGTGAAAAAATAAATTACACATTTTCATTATTAAAAAAGAATGTGAGTATGTACTTAATATATCAGAGATGTACAGGGTAAACAGAGCATTTGATTCGATGACAGCTTGTCTCAGTAAATGTTCAGATCCAAATGGATGAACGAATGGTTCAGAATGAAAATGAATTATTCCAAAGATCGCGTTGTTCATTGCTATTTTCTATTGTTAATTACTAAATAAATATTTTTGGTTATATTTGAAACACTAAAATTTAAAAACGTATTATTTGTTTTTATGCAGGTAGGACATATGAGCTACATTTTGAAAATAAAGAAGCTCGTGAATCAATGCCAAATATGGTGGATGCATAATGCTTCTTAACAATATTCCTCTATTGTGTCTTCATTTTCAAATTGATAATCTCTGTTTACAAGCCTGTGATCAAAGATATATAATTTAGATGCTATTTGAGATAATAATATATAACTTAATGGTAAAATTATTTAATTGGCCAGGAGCAGAGGTTGGTAGCGAGGGGTGAGATCTGCCGGAGGAGCCCAGAGTTGTTCAGGAGGTGGTGGACCCTGATAACGTGTGGGGGCTGGTGGAGGTCCTTGTGGGGGAGCCTCGGGACCATATCTTGGATAAGGTGGAGGGAATGGAGCTCCGGGATAGTAGCAGGACTGCTCGCTTCCAGGAGACAGGGCTCGGCTGCCGCCTCCCTGGTTATTAGCTGCTTGTTGCTGTTGCTGCAGGGCTCGCTGTTTGATGTAGTTGGAGAACTCCGTGGGGGACATTCTGGAACAAAACATGCTGCTTAATTATTATAGTACAGAAATGATGGTATATTCGTTTATTGCATTATACAGTATATATATTGCATTGAATTTTTATATTCGTAATAGGATGAAATTCTATAGAAAAGTCTATTTACCTATTGGCACGTTTGCTGGACGTTTTCAATTTGGTGCTGCCAAACTTAGTCTGGGCGAATGTAGCAGTGGTGAAGGTGAGTGGCTGTGTAGACCTGGGCAGGAATGGTGGGGCGGGACCTGGGGAGCCGCGGTATGATGGGGCGGCCACTCCAGCAGGTCCTGGTGAGGGGGATGTGGATGGAGCTAGCGGAGGAGGAATTGCTGCCCGAGGAGATAAGCTAAGTGCGCCCAACCCTCCTGAAACAGCCTCAATCGGTCGGAAGCATTGTGCCTCAGGGTTGAAAGTTCTTGTCACTTCTCTATCAGCATTTCTGTCCTCTTGTCTGTCTTCGCTAAACAGCACCTTCACGGCTCCTTTCTCACCAATACGGTAACTCACTTCACCAGGATCAACCCACACAGCTAGTTCTGGAGGGAGATTCTCCAAGACATCTCTCACTGGAACTCCGGATTCCCTGGAAGCTCTCTGGAGAACTGGGTCCAGTGGTTCACCAGTCTTTATACAACGGAAGGCTGAACCTTTGAATGGTTTTTCAGGGTACCAGTGTCCCCGGAACTTGTCTTTTAGAGCTTTCTCCAATTCCTCACCGAAGATGTTGACCCGCCGCCTTGGCAACTTGTTATAGAGGTAAGATATCACAAAGTTCAGAGCGACTTGCACTTCTATATGCATCTTCTCTTTTCCTTCGTCTTTACACTATAGTATGAGATGTTGATTGTATGTCCACAAACAATCTGAAAAGAAACGAAACACACTGTTAAACAAACAATAATGAACTATTATATCTATTTCTATGCATAGAGCTGTATCAGCATCCAACTAAATATAATATTATACTACGGTAGATGATTCAAATCAAATGATCGTAAACAGCTGAGCGAGGAGACCTTGTGGAAATGAATTGATGCAAAGAAAATGCAATATTATGTATTATAAGCAGGTACCAACTACAATAAAACAATTTTATGTATTATAATAATGTTTGTACAAGCAACACACTTCTTCATTCAATCATTATTATTTTATACGACTCATGATATAATATTCTATAGAATTATGCACATACGTGAAATCTTATTAATACTTGTATTGCATATAAATAGATATATGAAGAATTTATCTAAAACAAAATAATTTACACAATATATTAACATATATTTTGTACCAAATAAATATGAACAATGCTCAGAAACTTTGTAATAGAATAGGACTATTATTAAGTTTTAGAGTTTTTACTTGTAAGTAGAATATGACACACATGTCCAAATCTTTCTAACATCTGGTATATGGCGATCATGTTCTCTATTTGACATGATGTTTAGGTATAGACTGTAGGCAAGGGATATCACCCGTTCATACACACTCGTATAGTTTCTCCGTAGCATAAAAAAACCGGCTAGAGTGGTAAGCCTTATTAATTAACGAAATAGACATGTGATTTTTTCCAAAGTATCTAGAGCTAGAGCTAGAGCATTTGCCCCCTTCCCCTAGAATTTCGAAGGTAGGATAGTTAACAAAATCAGTAGGAATGGAAAATTGACATTGAATTGGGAAGTTGCCCCTCTCTAGAGGCCAAATTAAATGTAGGTGGTTCTTAATATGATGAACAATAGGGAGAAGATCGTGAAACACTTCAAATCTATAAAGTAAACTGAAAATTTGGTGACGATTTACGTTCTCGTGATTTTTTAATAAAACTAACAGAGATTCGGTTAGTAATTTCTAGTTATGTATGTGAATAATAATTTCACAATACAATAATAGGCATTGTGTTGTTTGCAGTCATATAATTTTATTAGATACTTCACGCATTGAAACGTGTTTCACCTTGTGATTAAAATAGTAATAAACTCAGGTACACAGTACATACTAACCTATTTATAAAACATAATATGTATAAGCAGTGTATTTTAATAAATATAGATAACTACTATACTTCTATACCGTTACGGCATATCCTTCAAATGGGGTAGCCAGCAGACCAGTCGCATGTAACAAACATGCAAGCCGTCTTCTATGTGACAACAAAATTTAAAAAATTCAAGATGGTTGAATTTAAGATGTAAAATTTTCTTGTTTTTTCGAATTCCTGCCTTTTACAGGACACTCGAAAATTTATTGAATGGAAGACAAATTCTTTGGCGAGTGCTCCGCAAAACATAAAGATAGATGCATGCTAGTAAAATTGTATAATTTTGCCAATATGTTTAAAATGAATATCTTTTAAATGGTCAATAGCGCTGCCTAATGATTATCTTTTGGACCTTGATTTATGTAGTAAATTGGCGGTTTATATTCCGCTAAAAAGTTATAAAAAATATTGACTCAGTGTATCTGTATATATAAGTACCGTCACGTCATCTTTCACAAGTGGGGTAGGTAGTAAACTTAATGCAGGTAATGAACTAATGAACTTATCACAGGTAGTCTTTGTATACCAATAAAAGAAAGACATTCGAAATGGAAAGCATACTTTATCTTAGTAATACTACACGAATAACTATCTGAATTATCCATGAAACTCAAGAAACTTTATAGGAACGAGGGCAAGACTTTTCATCATTCACTGTTACATAAAATTCATGACTTAGAGCTTTTTTATTTACCCTTAGGCAACCGTCGTATCCCAAGTGGGCTAGGCGAGAGAACAAAACACCAAAATACATTTTTTGCTTCCTACAAATTCATGAAATTGCGTTAATAATAATAACAAATATGATGTAAATTATAAAATCCAATTGCCATATTTCCAGTACAAAGTGGTTTCATTATTTTTTATTGATCAATCACACGACAGCGAAGTAAACTGAAGCATTTTTCATTTAATTATATTAACGCCGTTTTGTAGCACGTGTTTTAAATCAATTTGAATAGTATAAATGTTCAAAACATTCGGAAACATGCACTTTGCTCTTTGAGAATCTCGTTAAAAATGATTTTTTTTAAATAAAAGATATATCTGGGTATTGTTTGTTATAAACCCAAATACAATCTTATACATCTTTCACAGTAAGCTACTAAAAGCTTGTGTCGTGAAAAGGGAGTTTGCCGGCACCTCGTATCGAACCACGGACCCCTTGTTAAAGAGGCCGAGACTCTACCTCCAGGCTACCGACGAACTCAAATTATAACAGTCAATTATTATTGTTTAATTAATAAGAGATGAAATAATCTTTTACAATGGCTCGTTTTTATATTTACCTATCTATCCATTTATCTCTTAAGGCCACATCTTTTGAGGGTTGATCTGAGAAGATGGAATAACAATTCGAACTATTCTCTCACACCACTTTCGCTTCTTACACATTCGTACAGTAACTAATGCATACCTACTCGTATATGCTGGGTTCTCTTGATTAATAAATACATGATCGTCCTACGAACTAAATTTGATTCTCAACTAGGTATATTTGTACATCTTTTATTTCATCCAAACATAATAATCTGCTCTCTTCATCATCCTCTTTTTATACAAGTACGGCATTACACACAAGTGGGGTAGTCAGCGGACAAATTGCATAAATAATGCAGGTGAGGTTTTACGGGCACCTGTCTTTATAGAACTCCCAAAATCTTTATTATTATTCTTTAGCATGGACTCTACGGGGTCACCTTTTTGTGATTAATTAAATTTGCTCAACATCTATAAATAATGCTCTTATTTGTATTCGTTTTATCTGTACACGAGACGAAAAATAGGTATATAATCAATAAATATAATAATTAAATAGAATCATACGTTTATTTTCTTTGGCTTGAGAAATTCAGTAAATATGTTCATACTGTGATCCCCATAGTCAATAGAAATACTGAGAAATTCAGTAAATATGTTCATACTGTGATCCCCATAGTCAATAGAAATACTGAGAAATTCAGTAAATATGTTCATACTGTGATCCCCATAGTCAATAGAAATACTGAGAAATTCAGTAAATATGTTCATACTGTGATCCCCATAGTCAATATAATTCTCATAAAGATGATGCTAATAGTTAACTACAGAAAGTACCTATAATATGTAATAAGTACGAACTGTCCTATAAAGTACAACTTATTGGTTTACATGTCGTAGAAATATGACAAAAATCAGATTTGATCAAATCTCTGAGGGAGATGATAAATTCACAGGGTACCTATGTTAAAATAATAATTCTGTGGAAAGATTTTCCTAACAAAAGCAAGTGATTTGATCTAATCCTTTAATTGTTTTAGTGAAAAAATAAAATAATATTTTTTAGATATTTAAAATGTTATTTTATTTTATAAGTAAACCAAGCATCATGGAATACAGAGTAGGTAATACAATAATAGTCATTGAAAGAAATTATTTATTCGAAACCAATTAACAAAAGTTTCTAAGGTCTAAGATTTTAAAAGAGAAAAAGGATATTTTTGTGAAATTTTTAACATTTATAGTGACCATAATAATTAATTTATTTTTACTTAAATATGTTGTTGAAACATTCCATAGATTTTTTATTTTGACCTGACTTGAAATAATAAGTTTTGATGTTTTATGTGATATCTGTATACACTTAATTTTAATTATGTTTTTTTCTCTTCTGTCTGTAACAGTTAGAAGGAAGTTAGTTGGTAGACATCGCATTTTAGCGATAAACTCGCCCTCTGTACATTGAAGAATAAAATAAATAAATAATAATAAATAATAAAACTTGTTTTTGTATTTAGTATATTTGTTTTAAGCAGTATTTGTTGTTAGTTTTAGTAAAATTGTACATAAGTATTAAAGGCTGATGCCATTAATGTTTAAGTATAATATAACTTAATTTTAGTATTAAATCTTTTCATATTGTTACTTAACTTGAAGGTAGTTGTAAGAATTTTTTTAAAATTTATTTTTTGGTTGTAAATGTACCTATATCTTTGTAATCTTATGAGCAGAAACACTGTTTCTTTAAGATAATAAAATTATATTGAATTTTTTTTTAACATGTTCTCCCTTAGGGATTTGATGAAATCTCTATTTTAACAATTTCCCTGCGACATTCATACTATATACTGTAGTAGGTACTACTGTCATGTGTTATGAAATGATACGTGATTACAAATTTGAGTGAACGTTGCCAAGTCGTCTGATGTACGATGTCAAAACATAGGACCGATAATTTGATTAAGTATTTAAAACTCTTTGAATCTAATGACCCACTTGTTTTATCACAATCAAATAAAATCATTACTTTAAACACATGCTATTATTTGAATTCGGTCATTTTAAAAATATACAAGCGCAGAGAAGACATTCAGAGATATATCTAATATATAAAAGGAAGACGTGTGTGTTACAACACTTATAACTCAAGAATGGCTGTACCGATTTGAATGATCTCTGATTTGTTGGATTCTTCTCCGCCCGGATTAAACTATAGGCTATTAAAACATCTTACAAATTCACGGGAAGAAACAATATGAAGAAAATTATTTACGCCATACATTTTTAATTTCAAAAATAAAAACAATATGGAGAGTCCATACGCTATTAGCGCCCCCACGTCGCCTATTGCATTGTGCTAAAATAATCCGTAGGTTCTGCTATATTAAGAACCAAATTACTATAACTAATATGAACGAAATGTGTACTAATATTTTGTTTACTATAATTCGGTAGTTACATGGCAATAGGTTGTATCTCACTAAAACATAATTTTACAGGAGAGCAAAAACAAAGTTTGCAAAACAGATATTTCAGCCAAATTTCGAGCATTATATATCAAAATGAAGGTAATTATTATTTCTACAAGATAGATGTAACATTCTCTTAATAATTTCTTCTACAAGATGTATGTAACATTCACTAAATAATTTCTTGCAGTTTAAAAATATTTGGGTTTTTTGCCATGTTGAAGAAAACAATCTTTCTACATGTCAATAAGTGACGTCTTTTCTCTCTTTATTCTGACTATAAAGAGACATATCCTTTTGCCACATCAAATATTACACTATTTTGAGCATTTTATGGAACAAACTTGAAAACGCAAAAAATGCGAGATACAACCTATTGCCATGTAACAACCGAATTATTCGACTAATATTTATGTATCGATAGGTCTTCTGTCACATAAATGTGGACGTGCACAGATTATATTTGAAATTGTATTTTATTTTTGCAGATGGAAAATTATTATTGAACCAAAAATTGTGCTATTAAAGATGAAAATAAGAATGTGTTCATGTAGGTAGTTCTGATGCAAGATTGTGTAGTGAAATTTGCAGACAGAGAAGAAAAATTACGAAGAAAATTATTTACGCCGTACATTTTTAATTTCAATAAAAAATGCAATATGGAGAATTATACAAAATCAACAATGAATGATAATTTTTCTATACATTATCAAATTAGAATCGTTATCCATACAATTTAACATCTGTAGTTCTGATATTTCAATTTTTAAAAAATCATGGAAAGAATTTTTATAAATTTTAAATGAATAGGTAAAATCTACCTGAAAAAAAAATTAGTACCTACATACATAATTATATTACGTACTGTAGATAATTTATAAACAAATCTGAGTTAAGTATAATTGTTCAACATAAATTGTTCATGTCGGCCGGTGTGGCGCGGAGCTCTTTCCTTTGAGTCACGAGGTCCCGGGTTCGATTCCCGGACAGGGCAAAGGGAAGAATGACCTTTTTCAAATTGTCCTGGGTCTGGGTGTTACATATATATGTATATAGTGCATTGTATATGTGTGTATCGTCGCGTTAGTACCTACCCATAATCAAGATTCATCTAAGTTTGGGACTAGCTCGATGTGTGTGAATTGTCTATGTAAAAAAATGAATGTAACTTTCGCAGTTTAGCGGCCCCACCCGTTGTCGAGTACTTTTTTTCCATAGAAAAGGCAATATTTTTGAAACTTGAGGAAATTGTTGCCATATGTAGAATTATTTTAATTTGCCGGCAAAAAAAATCCACTTCGAAAATTAATTTCCTAAAATTCCGTACATATTACTCGACAACGGGTGGGGCCGCTAAACTGCGAAAGTTCCAAATGAATTATATTTTTTTACACTATACCTTCGATGACACACTTTGACAATTACGGGAGTTTGTGAAGAGATTAATAATATTAATCATTCATAAAGTCAGTGGGAGAGGGCAGAAGATAGGGCAGGTGTCGAACATGTGTTGAAAGGCTAGGTTTGGAGTGGCCAGAGGTCCTGGAAGCAGCGGTGGACAGTTATCTCTGGAGGAGATACTTAGGGGCAATGGGTCCCCGACCGAACTAGGACAAGGGGAAGAAGATGTATGTATGAAATCGTTCATTGATTCTTAGGCGGTACGAAGTTCGCCGGGCCAGCTAGTAATTTATAAATCTTAATATTTTACAGACACCAAATTCTTTTATCGAGATGGGATGGTGTATGTACCTACCTACGTAAATTTTATTTATTGTCAAACGACACAATAAAAATATATAAAATATACAAGTACACTCATATAATAACGGCAAATCCCACAAGTGGCGTAGCCAACGATCCAACTGCATGTAATAAACATATTGATTAATTTTATACGTGAAATTTTAGCAGGAAAGGTGATGTCATACCTACTTAAAATCAGATTTTAGCAGGAAAGGTGATGTCATACCTACTTAAAATCAGATTTTAGCAGGAAAGGTGATGTCATACCTACTTAAAATCAGATTTTAGCAGGAAAGGTGATGTCATACCTACTTAAAATCAGATTTTAGCAGGAAAGGTGATGTCATACCTACTTAAAATCAGATTTGCTAAAATAAAATAAATCAACGTAAAAACAGTATTGAAAAAAATCATTATAAACTACGAAAGGTTTGTATGTTGTTAAATATATATTTTAAAAAAGGTAAATGCAAACTACCTTACATAGCAATCGCCTCTTTATGTTCTTAAGAGGAAGAGAAAAGTGCATCTACAAGATGATAATATTTAACAATCAATTGTATTTATGAATACCTAAGCCTGCTGAACTATATAACTAAGTACACATATGCAATAAATACATGATACACGCAATCAGTGGCGTAGCTAGGGTCATCTGCGCCCGGGGACATGGCACAAAGTCGGCGCCCCTTCTCGGAGTCGTCAAGAAAATTTTGAAATTTTACGATTTATATGGTTCATTTTCGAAGCATCAATCTGGTATTTTAATGAAATAAAATACAGACTAAAAGTGATGTGAGTAGAGAAAATTCTCAAAAGAAATTTCTCGAGAACGAGAATTATCTCCTCTGACAGAAGAGAAATTTCTCTCCATAATTTTCACAAAAATATTATAACCATTCGCCCAATACCGGAAAACCTGATCGGTCTAAAACTTCATCGGGCTGATTTGGCCCCAAATTAGAGGTATTTTAATACTTTTTCCATGAAGGTACCTACCATTTTTTTAAATGGGCATGTGTGGTGGCAAACTTCAAGTTTTTTCATTGGAAAGAGGTTTTTACTACTATTATTTACGTAAATGTTTACTGTATTTTTTCAATCACTCATTTATTTGTCGGTTATCTGTTTATTTCAACCCGAGCGATGCCGGATTACAAAAACTAGTAACTAATAAGTGAACAATGAACTCTACTTAAAATTGAAAATCATCAATTTTCCCATGTTATATTTGTTCCTTTTAAAAACTAGTCTTTTAAGTATATTCTTTTTACACATTACCATATCCTTATTATTCACTGTGTCGGTGTTTAGGTAGTAGAATTCCATATCGAAATAAATAAAACAAGTGTTTTATTCTACTATTGATCAATAGTAGAATAAAACACTTGTTTTATTTATTTCCATATCCTTATTGTAAAAATGAAAAATAAAAAATATTTTGCCTCAAAATACACCATAATTCTCCAAAATTCTCCACTTCGAGAAATTTCTCGAAAAATAATTTCTAGAGTATTCCACAACACTACAGATTAATAATTTTCTATACGATTGTAAACAATTAAGCCAGATAAATGTTAAACTTTTCATATTGAAAAAGGTAAAATTTTAGAATGTCAGGATATAGCTTCACATTATCAAATAAATAATCTTAATAAAAATGAAATATACAAATACTTCCGCAGTCCAAAAATCTATATCGCACTGAAAACAAAAATAAATTAACAAATGATTTTAAAGATAGATAAAATAAAATATTTAGGTAAAAGCGATCTATCAGCCAAATATATAGAAAAAGCAATAAACGCGTAGGCTATTCCGTTATCAACATACTCATTTGGCATTATAAAATGGTTAAAAACCAATTTAAATAAATTAGAAAGATTAATAAGAACAAAATTAACGAAAAAAAGATATCCAAATTCCGCGAAAAAAAGGTTGACTCTGCCTAGAAGTATAGGAGGAAGAGAAATTGTTAACATTTCCTCTTTACATAATGATCAAATTGAATCTCTTAAAACATTTTTCAAAAATAAACAAAATAATTTTACATTACATAAAATTATACCGACCGGCAGACCGAGAAAAATCATACATCATTAAATTTATATGTCGAAACAGTAGGTACGCGAATAAACTATTAAAATATTTTGTTAGAATCTTAAAATAGGAAAGAACTTCATGCTAGACACCTCAATGATCTCAACCAATTTCATGTTTTATTTTTATTAAAACAATAAACGGCAAAAGCCTTTTACATGATAGATCTCAAATCAATATAACATACACATATAACTAATTTCAATAATAATTATAACAATCAACATAAAAATAAAAAAATAAAGATTCATAACAAACAAGTGACAAATATCCGTCAAACAGATGGTTTACCTTTGGGGAAGTGTATGGGAAAACCGAGGGTTTTATACTGGTTGTTCAAGAACAAGTAAACACACAATAAATACAAAAAAATTACCAAAAATACATTATAAAAAATCAAAATACAACTAACGATTCATATAGAAAATGTCTGGCCAAATCGGAAACTATACAACATATAGTTTCGGGTTGTTCTACTCTCGCTCAAACTGAATATACTAATAGACATAATCATGTCGAAAAATAATACATCAAAATTTAGCAATTAAACATAATTTAATAAACTCGCGAAATATAATACCATACTATAAATCTGCCCTAAGATGGCAAAGTATGATATGTCACTTTTTTGGTCAAATTGAGTTATTGGTATCAATGGATTCGTCTCTGCGAGATCTACAAGATGGCAAAATATGATATGGATATGGTTTATATTATTCGCATTAAACAAGGATTTCAAAATATGATAGGTGCGTTTTCAGGATTTCCTAAGATGGCAAACTATGATATGTCTACATATCATAGTTTGCCATCTTATGTATCGGCATCGCGATAGTCTACTAGTATGTCTGCATATCATAGTTTGCCATCTTATGTATCGGCATTGCGATAGTACCTATACTCGTTTGTCACAAGACATATTTTGTAATATTGACTTTTCGTTAATATAGATGATGGCTAATTATGATTTGTCTACATATTTATTTATTTATAAAATTATAAAAATATACATTTTTTACAATTTAAAATAAACAATACACTAGTAATTACAAACTCAAACTTATATTATTATTTATTTATTTTATTTTTATTCTTCACTGTAAATTGTTTACAATAATAAAAATTAACATAGAAAATATTACTAGTTAATCAAAATAAAGAATGAGCGGATGCGAGAAGAGTGTTGTGGACAGAATGTGCGTGAATAAACTACGGTGGTTTGGACATGTTAAACGAATGAACGAGGTAAGAATGACAAAGAGGATATACTTATCTGAAAGAAAGGGTGTGAGGAAGCGCGGGCGTCCGAGAACCACGTGGATCAGATTATCAAGGACGGCCGCGTGTTGATTAAGAGGAACCGACGTGCGTGTATGAGAAACTGTATGAATGTGGAGGAAGCGAAGGAAGTGTGTAGGGATAGGTCTGTTTGGCGTTCCGTTCTCTCTGCCTACCCCGCTTGGGACATGGCGTGAGGGTATAGTATAGTATAATTTACATTCTTTGCATTCCGTTCCACTACATGGATCAGAATCTTTCCTTTACATAGTTTAAGCATCTTAATTTAAAGGCTGCTAGGTGCTAGGGTCCGAACTTCCTTGATTTCCATAGGGATTTCTCTGTAAAGTTTAATTCCTTTACAGAACAAACTATTGTCAGATTTTGTGAGTCTTGCCCTGGGAATCTGAAGTCCATTCCTAGCCCTTTACACAATCTCTTTAATTAGAGGAAAGGTGTTTAGAAAAAAGATTCATAAAATCGTGGATCCTTTTAAAAATAAGGAATTTCAGCTTATAACATTAAGCTGACAGGGAAGAGTAGAAGAGACTCCTAGATTTAACCAAGGCTCCTGGGCTGTCTTGCTTATGATGATGATTATAATAGTAAAAGTTGCCTAAGCATTGTGTTCTATTAGGCAAATTAGAGAAGATTAATATTTTAGAGATTTCTAAAGGAAATCAATGTAATAAAAAGAGGTTTCAACCAATCAATAAATAAAATATTAATAATAATTAATTATTCCTAAAATTTTCATGTATTCACATTGCATTCTAAGTTTGCTAGTTTTATCTTACAAACAGAAGGAGGCTACATAGGATATGTCCTAGACATATCATGTTTTGCTTACTTTGCAATAGGAGATCATATTTTGGCATCTTATATTAAGATGCCAAAATATGATATGTCAGGTAGATAGTCAGATATATGACAAATTTCATTACTTTACATTTAAAAATAACATATTTATGTATTTAACTCAATAAATAACCATTTTTTCTACATATTTCCATTATTATATGTCTTTACCGTCAATTCCCTGATTTATACCAACACATCAAACTTTAAATTTGCTCTCCTGTAAAGTTTGTTAAAAGTGACATATCATACTTTGCCATCTTAGGGCAGAAATACAACCCGGAACCGGTGTTAGAAAATCAAAATTATAGGATCTATTATGATAAAACAAATATAAAAGATAGACAAATACATCATAATAGACCCGATTTAGAATTAAATGATAAACAAATTAAAGTTACGTATGTAAGGGGTCCGGAGTTCGATCCCAGGTGCCGGCAAATTCCCCTTTCACGACACAAGCTTTTAGCTTACTGTGAAAGGTGTATAAGGTTGTATTTGGGTTTATAACAAAACCCAGATATATCTTTTAAAAAAAAAAAAAAAAAAAACTAGCAGGAGAAATAAAAAAAAATTGGCATTCTATGTAGGTCCGTTTACATAATACCATTAGTTTTGTCAGCTACAGGGGTAGCTCCAAAATCTTAAATAAATAATTTGCAAAAATTAGATTCACCGGTAAATTGATACATTAAAATTCAAAAATCTATTAAAATTAATACTTGTAATATTGTAAGGAAATTTTAGAACACAGATATTTAAGGCACAATGCTGGTATTTTGAGCCCATGTTTTGAGCCTAATCCTTTGATATCCTGTATATCTGGATATGTGAATTTTTCCCGGCATTAGACTGTTAAGTTTTTGTATAATCATGACTGATCATATGGAGACTCATCTGGTTGTATAATGCTGAGAAGTGTGGATGGCAACTCTGCCGCCGCGTATAGTTAAAATTTTATAAAAAATTAAAATATACTTATAAAACATGACTGGTTAAATGAAATGTTAAAAATGATGAGTAAAAACTTTTTCAGAAAAAAATGCGAAAGTTGTCAAAAAAATTAACAATTTTTACATGATAATCCAAAATCAGCGATGATGTGATGAGTAATGAAAAAAATTCCAATGTTGTTTTTTCTTGCAAATAAAATAAAATATAATTACCGAAAAATTTGCTAGATTTCAAATATTATTTAAAACGACAACTTACTTGCTACATTTCTATCTAATGACAAATTTATCTCTTTTCAACTACATGTAATGTGAAGTACCTATTATACTATTTTCTTTGCACTCAAGTAAAATCCTATATTCGACTCGAAATTATCCAACCTGTATAATTTGATAAAACCAGATGCCACTTTCAGTTATGAAGAATAATATTTGAACCCAAACTGATCTTTGTTAAAAAAAAAACGCCATCAGCAATCCTGTATTGTGGATGTGTCATTTGGTTTATGAGTAGAATGGCGCCCCTTAGTACTCAATGGGGGCGCTAAAATCGTATTTGCCAACTCGTTTGTAATGAAGATATTTGTGGAGCTCCAAAATTCAATCTTGCAAACGTATTTGGAATACATTTGTTAAACAAATTAAAAAAAAATAGTTTTAATACTCATTTTGGCGCCCCCTAAAGCGGCGCCCGGGGACATATGTCCCCCCCTGCCCCCCCCTAGCTACGCCACTGCACGCAATAATTTGTCTATTGTGCAAATAATTACTTTATCATTTAACTTGTCTACATATGGTATCACTATACAGCGTAGAGAGATATATATATATATATATATATATATATATATATATATATATATATAGAGAAATGTGACAGACAGCGTGATATGTGTTTCCGTGATATGAAAATGTATTTCTCGTGACCAGAAGACACGGTATAATTATTATCTATACATATAATATCTCAATGGAGAGATAAGCAATGACAAACGTGATAGATAAACAATTATCTATCTATTTATACCATCACGACGTCTCCCATAAGTCATGTAACTAGTATATTCATTGCATGTAATAATCATATATATAAGATGAATGTTTTACTCCATTTCCAAACATTCATCTTATATTATCTCCTGCGTAAAATCACATGATCTTTCATTAATGGAATGCATGTTGCACATGCATTTCGAATGAAAATTAGATCATACAGTCTTTCATATATATATATATATATATATATATATATATATATATATATATATATCATCATCTCTGTGCCATAAAAAAAACTAAAACTGTCAAGATAAGTGGCATTAAAACCTCATTTCATTGCCGAGTTAAAAGATGATGAAAATTTATGAATACTTGATGTTTTATAGACTCATACATGTATATATCTTTATGTTGCTAGACTCAAAGATGGACAAAAAGGGTAGTGGAGTGGAGAGAGTAGAGGAAGACCTCCAACAAGATGGTAAGACAACATTAGAAGAATCATTGGTGACTGGTTGCAGAAAGCTCAGGACAGAGATGTCTGTAGATATATGGGGGAGGCTTATGTTCAGTAGTGGACAGGAATAGCTGAATAAGTAAGTAAGTAAGATGTTTTATAAATCTATTTTTTACGGGCACTCAAAAACTTAAAAAAAAGTGCGACACCTTTTCCACTTCAGGTAAACTTCTAATTATAATCATTACCTTGATTGGAAGATTATTAGTTCATTATGCATCGAATTATATACCAGTGTAATGATTGATATTGTAATGGAGGTACAGTGCACAAATAATAAATAAATAATACTTATATTCCGGAGACTTGTGGCATTCGAAAAGAATAAATAAAAAAAAATTAAGTGTATCGTAAAGACATCGTTGATTACATATGAAAAAATGTTACTAACACTGTGTGATTTATGAATCAAAAGCTCAATAAATTTATACCATAAAGTTACCGATCATGTCGACCCATCAAATATTAAAAAAAATATATTGTAATACAGGTATAGCAAGTTGTAATAATGACTTTACTACTCAACTACTGTAGTGTGTGTAATTCAAGGACAGAGTGTGAAATCGATTCGATTGAAAAATGTTTCATTGATTGATTGATTGGTTCTTTGTGTGATAGACAATAATATAAATAATAAAATATATATGAAAATTACTCCATTATTTACTAACATAATATTCTGTTATATCTATATGTGTATAATAAAATATAATGTCGTCTGTTTTAAATGTCACAATATGTTTAGAAACTAGATTTATATCCGGATTCACTCAGGAAATTATATGTAATAACCAAACTGGCAAGAAACACTGTAGATACTAAAAGCCACATTCTTATCTAATAATAATCATAGAAATATTAATACTTGTATTTTCAATCATTTCAATGCCATAAGATGTTCTGGATGGGTGGGATACCACCTGAACTAACAATATCAAATATATTATAATTATCTATATTATATGAGATATTTTATGAATACCTGCATTTAACATGACACTGAAAACCTACAGATTTTTTTTTGAAACCTATTCTATTTTTATTATATTCCTGGGAAACCTCGAGGAATTATTATAGAAGTAAGAAACGACAATATAGCGACATAGCGAATCCAATAAAATTTAGAATACTGTCAAAATTTGCCATACAATAAGGTGATATGTATAATTTTATTATTCATAAAGAACAGAAAGGATAAGGTTTTTTTATAGAGAGTATTAATTTTTTCTTCTTTACGTTATAAGCATATATATAAACGAACAGACTCCAATATTTATTAAGTGTTTATTACGGGTATAATGATATTATTTATGTATCTGTGTATTGCTTCGTAAGCTATGCTACGGTAAGTAGTTGTTTCCTGTGATTATATCTTTCATTAACATACATACATATATACACACATTTATTTATTTATTATATAATACCCTTGACATTGAAACTATAATTAAATGATTATTATCGATATTAAAACATTTGTTTATATGTAGGTACATCATAGTATAATATCTCACGAGTAAAATATATTTGAGTGCTCAATCTCATTTACATACATAATATTATGAATGCCATGATTTATAAAGGTTCAATTTATCTACCTTAGGAAAGTTCTAAAATTACTTACACTATTCCATCACACCATATCTCAAAAGTGGGGTAGCCGGCAGACCAGCAACATGCAATAAACATGCAAGCTGTCTTCTCGGTGTCAGCAAAAATTGGGATATTTAGGATAGGTGACAAACCTCATCGCTGAATTGAGGAATTGAAACCTCTGACGTCTCATTTTTTTCAAAATTAAATATTATTATCTTATAATTGTTCAAATTAAGAAAATTTTAAAACATTATTTAGTTTCAATAGTTTTATAAAGTTTAATTTTCGGGTGTTCAACTAGTTAAAAATTACAAAATTAAAAATGTGAATTAGTGAATAATATTTGTGACAATTAATAATACCTTCAATTGCAACATTTGCAACTCACATCCCGTGGAGCACCCGGTAAAGAATTGGTCTCCCACTCTTATTCGTAAGTTTTCGAGTGTCCTGTAAAAGGCAGGTGTTCGAAAAAATAAGACATTTTACATCTTAAATTCAGCGATGAGGCTTGCCACCCATCCTGAATGTCTTGATTTTATATTGGCACGGAGAGGACAGCTTGCATGTTTATTATATGCAGCTGGTCTGCTGGCTGCCCCACTTGTGGGATGTGCCGTGATGGTATAGTAGTAGTAGTAGCAACTCACATAAAATTCTCGCATTTTAGTCAAATTTGTGACAATCACAAGTGTTTTCAAAATTTTATAATAGTTAAATAAAATAATAGGCGCCCTTGAGACGGTCTAGGGACTGTTAAACGGCGTCAAAATAAAATCATCCATAATCATCATAATCATTAAAAAATTGATTATTTTTTTCGAACACCTGCTTTTTTCAGGGCACCCAAAAACTTACGGAAAAGGATGTGAGACAATGCGAAGGAGGAAACAAACTTTGTAATCCCGTTTTACCTAGTATAAGTAAGGTCTGATATTTTTTTCACACAAAAAAATCTGGAAAAAACTACAGGTCAAATCAAAATATGTTATTGAATATATTTCGATTTCTAGACATAACGCCCATTTTTTGCATAATGGAATCCGCTGAGTATTTTACATTTGGGAAATGACAAATTATTATTGACTCTGAAGAAAAAAAAAAAAGAAACAGACAAGATCATGAAAACTTTAATCTCATTATGTTGCCCTACTTTAACAAACAACATTCTACATAAAAATAAAATACAGCTGATAATATATCAATATTTGCCTTTTAATATTTTGTTAGGCAAACCGTGTTTTTCACATTCCCAATAGATATGAACCACATTATATACAATATAAACATTTTAGTAAATCTACATGTACGTATATATTTGTTTGTCTGTTCTCTGTAGATTTTTTGTCAAAATAAAGATTTTTTATCCTATTTACATTATACATCATATTTTCATCTTTTCTGTGGGTGAATAATAAAATCAGATACCGTTTGCTAATTAAATATAAACAGATTATGTAAATTCAGTCTCAGAGAGTGTCAATGGACACTAATTAACGTTTTGTTAAAATATGCGTATTTTGCGCAATTTTAACAAACATACCTTATGGGAGTTGGAAGGAATTTTTACAAAGTATAAGGTTTCTTTTTCAGTGAAATAAGTTTGTGTTCAATGAAAATATTTTTAGTTTTTAGGGGAATAATTATTGATTAGTATTTTTTATTAAAATAAAGCTACTACTACTACTACAACTACACCATCACGGCATATACCACAAATGGGGTAGCCAGCAGAACAGCTGACTGCAAAGAACATGCAGACTGTCTTCTCTGTGCCAATTAAAAATTACGACTTTCAGGACGGGTGGCAAACCTCATCACTGAATTTTAGATGTAAATGTCTTATTTTTTCGAACACCTGCCTTTCACAGGACACTCGAAAACTTACGGAAAAGAGTGAGAGACCAATTCTTTACCGGATGCTCCACGGCACAACGAAAATATCAAAACATATTTTGATATTTTCGTTGTTCATATTCAATAAGGTGCATTTTTTTTGATAAACTTGATTGAAAAGTTCTGGGTTAAAAAGCTTGTACAGATAACAATATAGACCTAGTGTTCACACTAGGGAATAAGGTTTGATATATTTCTCACACTTCCTGTTTTTACAACAATATCTCATAATAAAAGTTGCATTCTGGGGAACAACCATGAGGGACTGAAGCGAGTACTTACCAACATACAATATGTTCGGTACAAAAGCACGAGGTACCTTTATATAGAAAAAAGGGTTCGGAAAAGTAGCAGCTAAGTGTGATATAGATATATCAATATTCAGATATCAAGTACCTATCTTACTAGTGTTTCAAGTTAAAGTATTTTCAAGTACATGTGCTTGAATAATTTTCCGTAGTTCGAGTATAAGTTAATAATATAAATAGCTATTATGCATAGGTAAGTGTTGAAGCGCCAATGAAATAATTAAGTTATGAAATTTTTTCTGAATGTCTTATTATGTTTGTGACTTGGAGTGGTCAATCTCTAAGTTTATTACGAGAAGTTTCTCCACAGCCTATCTGTTTCGGAAATACCTAGATACTATACTATAGTTAGAATAGATACGAGCAGATCTTAGGGGTTTTTTGATATATCACAAATATTTTTTGATTTTTGCTTTGTACTCATATGCTAAAAATAATTCATTTCGTTTCGTTCACGCCTTTATTTTACAGGAGAATGGGAAAAATTAGTTTTTTAAGATATTTTTGTTTGCTTTTGTATGAAAATATTTCTCCAAAAAAAATATATATTTTGTAGTGATATTTGTGTTAAAATAACATATAATTCAATTTTCTTATTACGAAGGTATAATTTGTGTCAAAATCAAACGCTTCAGTAAATATTTGACTCTCTTGAAGTATTGAACCAAATAAAAATAAATATAAAAAAATACCTCATTTTTCTACTTCAGATAGTTAATCCGATTGTAGAATTTTGAAAAAAAGTGATTTCAGCTTAACGGGTGAAAACGAAAGAGTAAATAAAAAAATGCTTCAATTTCCGCTTTGAATAGTTCCAAAGTGACGATGTGATAAGGAAGATATTGTTATAGACTGATATAGTATTGGTGATATAGTATATATTATAGACTGATATAGTATTGGTGAAACACATCAGATATGATTGAATGGACGATAGATATGGGTGTACCTAGAAGCATGAAGAGGAGGCCCCTCTCTAGAAGCTTAAAAATAGTATCAAAGTAGACAAAACAATACTGAAGTATCAAAAAATGCCATATAAACGGGAAACTACTTTCTTCGAAGTCAGTCCTAATGAAACTACATGAAATCACACATACACTATATAAAGCTGCATCTAAATTTTTACCCATTTGTCGTGAAAAGTCGGGAGATAAAAAACAAGTTCTCCGAGTGAAAAAGTCAGAAAATAAGAAAGAGTTTTTAATAGGAAATGAGTTCAAATAAACAAAAAAAACCTTTTGGCAAACATAATTCGAAATTGAAATGGGGTCTGCCCCTCTTGAACAATTCCTGGGTACACCTCTGACGCTGATTGTATGTATTTGAAACGTGTTTTAAGCGGAAATAATGTATAATAATCAGAATATGTGTAGCTTTCTGGATATATATATTTTTATCACATTCCAGAGCGCATCTGGATTGAGATATGGGGAGGATAAAGATGCAGCTCAACCTGATGGAACATTTGTAGGCATAGGATATAGGATACAGACTGTTCAAAGGATACCAATAAGATAATATAATAAAAAATTCACAGAGAAAAGGTGTACCTTCAAAAAGGTGTATCTTTCTTTTAGTATCTTTAATACTCCTATACTTTTTTCTATAATCAAGTATTCATTGCTTCGGAAATCTATTTTAGGCAACATTACTATTCCTTTAGATTAGTTTTGATAAAAAGATAATAGCTAGGAAAAAATATTCAATAAATTAAATTTTTTAGTAGAGAAAAATAAGAATATTAAATATATATATATATACTTTTTATGATAAATGTAAAACTTTATATTTTTATGTACTTATCAAAGTATTTCTTATACATCTTATTTATAAAAAAAAACTGCAAAAACAAGAAGCCAATTTTATATAATAGTAATAAATAGACTTTGTTCTATCGAGCCACCATAAATCTATATTCACATTTATATCCCATATCCTAAAAAACAATATAAATCATATCCTGTTACAGTAGGCCGAACTGAGGGGAGCGAGTATGTAAAGTCGTCGAAGGGGTAGTATCTAGTTATTGTAAGCTCGTGGGATGCTTTGCTGACACAGTTTTTTGCTAGGTACGGAAAAAAACATTTATTTTTTCTCTTTTTTTTATTCAGAGGGATCAGGTGCTATTTTATTTTGTATTCCTCCGTCATTTTTCCTATATTATTATGATTATGACGTGTTATTAGGTATATTTATCAATAATCTTTTCGTGTTTTTTGTCAGTTGAATATAAATTTGTAAATTTCTTTCCCTTTTGATATTACTGTTTTTTTTGTTTGCATGTTAAAATCAAATGTCAAGAAGTCACGATAAGTGCATTGCTTTATTATTAATGTATTCAAGGGATGACTTTTCTTCCGAATGCCCTAATTTTTCGATGCATGTAATCAATATGTAAGTTGTAGATTCTACGTGTATATTTCTTTCTACTGTCTTTGGAGTTTTTGGAATAGAATAGATCTCCCACAGCATTTTAGTAAGTTTTCAAGTATCCTGCAAGAGGCAAGTATAGGGTGGGGCAAAAGTCCCGCTACCATTTTGATTGCGCGCCATTTTGGTAACGTGACGTTTATATCAGTTTCGCTTTAAGCATTGTGTAGTGTAGACGCCCCAATTTTATAATGGATAAATATACGACACAAGAACGAACAGAAATAGTGGCAAAATTTCAATTCAATTGAATGACATTTTTCCACGAAGACTAATTTCGCGAAATGGTGAGTTAGCATGGCAGGCCAGATCTCCGGATTTAACAGCACCAGACTTTTTCTTATGGGGTTTTTTAAAAACAAAAGTTTATGTGAATGGGCCCCAAACGATTCAACATCTTAAAGACAATATTCATCACGAATTTGAAGAAATTCAGCCTGAAGTGTTACAGGATGTCATGAAAAATGTCATAAAGAGAGCTGAGAGTTGCATAGCGAATCGCGGTCACCATTAAGCCGATATAATTTTCCAATCATAACGAAAAAAATGTTAAGACCAAATAAACTTTTTATGAAAACCAAACCTACTTATCTCTTCTTTGAACAAAGTTATAGGCAATCAAAATGGTAGCGGGACTTTTGCCCCACCCTATATTTGCAGGATATTACATATTAAGAAGAAAATAACACATTATCAACCGAACGATGAGACATTTTAATGACCAATATTGAATATCTTATTGTACGACAAGATAACGAAAAGTCAAGATGAATTTTTGTTTGTAGGTTTATTGCATGCAGTTAGTTTGTGGGATATGCTGTGATGGTATAGTAGTAGTTTACTAACACTTGTGATAGATTCTAGAGATATAGTATATAAATATAGATACACAGAGTAGAATATTTAAATAAAGTATTTCAAAATATTTTCACGGTTTTTTCTTAAAGACGGTACGACATTCAATATGTACACTTTTTTTCACTATTTTTTGCTGCGTAAAAAATAGTTCACTTTAAAAATAGGAATATTATTCCGCATAATATTACTTTCATACATATTATAGTATCAGGAAACAGTTTATCTTTTGTATTTTATATAAACACATAGCATATTGAAAAGGGGATGATGTTTATGCTATTTATTATTTTTATTTTAGTTGTGTTTTGAATTTATTATCCCTGTTTATTCATTCATACAATAAAATAGGAAACTATTTAGATTTTTGTTTTTTGTAAAAATATACAAAATAGAGTAGGTAGTATTTATGAATATGGAAATATTGCTTTTCAATAATATGATGAATATTAAAATTTACTGTTTTATGTTTTTTCGCATGGATGGTTAATTTTGATTATTTTTACATATAAAATATTTATATTACGTACCTTGATTGTACAGAGGGTGTTCTATTAGTTCGATATATTTAGTGAAAGGCAAAGACAAAAGGCAAGGCAAAAAGGAAAGACAAAGAAAGAAAAGGATTTTATTATGAAGCTGTAAGGATTTTTAATGATCTACCAGAAGTGCTGAAGAATGTAAAAAATTATTATACCTTCAAGAGGCAATTGAAGAAACGTACATTAGAAAGAAGAGATATAAGTTTTTGATTGCCTTGAAAACAAGAGGTAAATTATGTGCTTTATAGAAGACAAATTCATTTGAAGATCTTCTAGCCCCTAATACCAGCTCTATGGTGCTGTCTGGGGCCAGATTTTGTTATTTTTTTGTATATTTTCAAATACCATTTTTATGTTTTATAATTGAATTGTTGTCCTATATATACATATGTACATAATTGTAACAATAATAAATAATAACAAAAAAAAAGATAAATATAAAAAATTAGTTATGATAAAAAAAACCGTTGATTACCCACTTATGAATAATCTTGTCACCATTGTATATCCTCTTAATATTTTGTATTGTTATGTTAACGTTGGTATGTAAGGAATCATCAGTAAAAAAATATAAATAAATAAATATGTCCTAATATAAAGATAGTAAAGACGTTACAATATCATATATCGATAGTTGACAAAGCATAATAAGAGTCAAATGGAAGATATCATCACAATTGAGAGATAAGTCGTTTTATATGTATAGTTACATTTAATGACAATAATATCCACATTTATTATTTGCGAATGTATAATTTTCCTTGGCAGCATAATATAATAATATCATATATCGATAGTTGACAAAGGATAATAAGAGTCAAATGGAAGATATCATCATAATTGAGAGATAAGTCGTTTTATATGTATAGTTACATTTAATGACAATAATATCCACATTTATTATTTGCGAATGTATAATTTTCCTTGGCAGCATAATATAATAATATCATATATCGATAGTTGACAAAGGATAATAAGAGTCAAATGGAAGATATCATCATAATTGAGAGATAAGTCGTTTTATATGTATAGTTACATTTAATGACAATAATATCCACATTTATTATTTGCGAATGTATAATTTTCCTTGGCAGCATAATATAATAATATCATATATCGATAGTTGACAAAGGATAATAAGAGTCAAATGGAAGATATCATCATAATTGAGAGATAAGTCGTTTTATATGTATAGTTACATTTAATGACAATAATATCCACATTTATTATTTGCGAATGTATAATTTTCCTTGGCAGCATAATATAATAATATCATATATCGATAGTTGACAAAGAATAATAAGAGTCAAATGGAAGATATCATCATAATTGAGAGATAAGTCGTTTTATATGTATAGTTACATTTAATGACAATAATATCCACATTTATTATTTGCGAATGTATAATTTTCCTTGGCAGCATAATATAATAATATCATATATCGATAGTTGACAAAGAATAATAAGAGTCAAATGGAAGATATCATCATAATTGAGAGATAAGTCGTTTTATATGTTGTAGCATGATATTATTATTGGTGGTTTAATTTTTCTTATCAGCCACATTTCGCCTTATGGCAACACCGCAATGAGTTGTCAGAAGTCAAACGCGTTATTGTTACAAAGTCGGAGAAATAAAATACTGACCGGCAGAAAACATGTGAAGAGTTCACTTTTTAAGAGGACTCCGGGACAGTTGGAAGACATACGTCTTCAGTTAGTAAATTTTCTTTGGTGTCACCTCGTGGCGACCAAATATCAGTGAACCAATGTCTTGTAATTAGAACATCTGATCGGGAATAACCTCAAAGAGGATGGAGATAATTATTTGTAAATAAAGGCAGTGAAAATTATATAAATTGCGGGACCCGGACACTTGTATATAACCGCAGATATCGTGAGGCGGTTCTAGTTCCCGGGTCGCAAATTGAGCTGGACGAGTCGCCTGCTTGTCCGTATCGACATCTGTATCTGGGGGAACCTTACAGAAGGGGATCGTGAGCGCCTGGCACCCATGACGAAAGATCGGATGGTTTAATAGTATGGACGGCCGTCGATGGAGGCTACCCCGTCCGCAATGTATTGCAACAAAGATCCAATAAAGGGAAAACGTTTGTATCTGAACATCCTGTGTATTTATCAGCCTTGTGCCCTGATCAACCAATCCACGACCTCTGAAGATACATGCAGTGAGCTAGCCGAGACAGGAGAGAAAATACGCTACAATGTATAGTTACATTTAATGACAATAATATCCACATTTATTATTTGCGAATGTATAATTTTCCTTGGCAGCATAATATAATAATATCATATATCGATAGTTGACAAAGAATAATAAGAGTCAAATGGAAGATATCATCATAATTGAGAGATAAGTCGTTTTATATGTTGTAGCATGATATTATTATTGGTGGTTTAATTTTTCTTATCAGCCACATTTCGCCTTATGGCAACACCGCAATGAGTTGTCAGAAGTCAAACGCGTTATTGTTACAAAGTCGGAGAAATAAAATACTGACCGGCAGAAAACATGTGAAGAGTTCACTTTTTAAGAGGACTCCGGGACAGTTGGAAGACATACGTCTTCAGTTAGTAAATTTTCTTTGGTGTCACCTCGTGGCGACCAAATATCAGTGAACCAATGTCTTGTAATTAGAACATCTGATCGGGAATAACCTCAAAGAGGATGGAGATAATTATTTGTAAATAAAGGCAGTGAAAATTATATAAATTGCGGGACCCGGACACTTGTATATAACCGCAGATATCGTGAGGCGGTTCTAGTTCCCGGGTCGCAAATTGAGCTGGACGAGTCGCCTGCTTGTCCGTATCGACATCTGTATCTGGGGGAACCTTACAGAAGGGGATCGTGAGCGCCTGGCACCCATGACGAAAGATCGGATGGTTTAATAGTATGGACGGCCGTCGATGGAGGCTACCCCGTCCGCAATGTATTGCAACAAAGATCCAATAAAGGGAAAACGTTTGTATCTGAACATCCTGTGTATTTATCAGCCTTGTGCCCTGATCAACCAATCCACGACCTCTGAAGATACATGCAGTGAGCTAGCCGAGACAGGAGAGAAAATACGCTACAATGTATAGTTACATTTAATGACAATAATATCCACATTTATTATTTGCGAATGTATAATTTTCCTTGGCAGCATAATATAATAATATCATATATCGATAGTTGACAAAGAATAATAAGAGTCAAATGGAAGATATCATCATAATTGAGAGATAAGTCGTTTTATATGTATAGTTACATTTAATGACAATAATATCCACATTTATTATTTGCGAATGTATAATTTTCCTTGGCAGCATAATATAATAATGGAAATAAATAAATATAGGATGAGTTTACTGTTGAAAACAGAATATCTTTAATTTTTCATTAAAATAATGAAACATTTACAAATAATAGAAATAGGTACTTATGTATTTTCATTTACTTATTCACAACATTCAGAGATTTCCTACGGTGAGGTAGGCTGCAGGTTAACTCCATGTAATAAATATTAAAATTGTCCTCTCCTTGTCAATTAAACTAAAGACATTCAGGGAGGGTGGCATACTTCATTGCTGAATTGAAGATGCCAAATGTCTTAAGCGTGATGTTTTACCAAAACCTATTATTTACAGGACACTCGAAAACTAACATAAATTAGTGGGAAAATTATTCATTGACGAGATTCCAGACAAAGTGGAAGAAGTTATGGTATTTACACAAATAATATTGTTTTTCAATGATTACATATGTACGCACTTGTTGTTGACAATATATACTTGATTTCACCCTTCACATAAGTAACCCTTATACATATGTTAAATTACCCCTCTTATACACAAGTGAATAAAACTAATAATATGTATAACATTCTTACCAAACACCCCCAATATACAAAACCTTATATATTGTACGAGTATACCTACTAGCTTTTAACTTGGCGTTGTTAAGGAAATACATATCAAACTGACAATAAACGTTTTAAAGATATCGTAAGCAATATAAATGAAAAATAACGTTAATCGAGTAAACCTCGATAATATTTTTTTTTTGTATTTTTTTGTGATATTTTGTACCAGAATTCTCAATATTTGGATGCAATTACAAAATATGTAAACAATAAATACATCGTAAAACCATAAAAAATATGTATAATTTGATGATGTAATAACAGTATATTTGAAAAAAACAGAAAATAAATTTTAATTCATGGTAAATATTTTACATATTTGTAAAGGTACAAGATATGTATAGGTAATCTCGAAACGTAGGTACCTATTATTAGACGAGAGTTTGTTTGAAGTGAATTAGTTTCCCTATTGCTTATATAAGTGCACATTGTGTATATAAGTGATATCAAACAATAAAAATGTATAAGAGACTATAAAAGATAAAGATATAAACAAATACACAATACATAACTACATACGAACTTAAATATTATTATGAAGCTATCGAAGGAGTGAAAGGACGGAGGGTAGGTAGGTGGATGACGTCCCTATTATTATTAGTGCATATATAGATATTTTATTTATTTAAGTGTAATATCAGGGAGGGGGTATACAAAATTTAAAGGAATCTCTAATGAAATATTACTATTATTATGAAATTAGGTATACAGTTTTGTTTGTTTTTCACCCTCTAATGTAAGCGCCTATTATATACTATTCATTCTTTATTATAATTGATTACAATCAATTTCATTAAGAAATTAATTCAAATTAAAACCAGTCAAAATACAGTGGGCGAGTTTATCGCAAAAGTGTAATCTTCTTCAAACTAAATTTTATAAAATACACAAAAAAACAAATTAAAATTCTCATCCACTACACATTTGGAACAAGACAAGAACAATAATCAAATCGTAACATTTATAACATTAGTCAAAACAAATAATTATATTATGGAAGACAAATTAAAACATTGGAGTGTCGGTCATAGAATGCCAATAAAATCTTTAGTAATATGCAAAAAATAAAAAGTGTATTATAGTTAGTAGAAGTCAAGTATGTTAGTTGTTTCTATTCATATGGTTAAATTGAAATGTTTTATGGTCTTAATAATATTCTCAGTCAAAGTAGGCACACAAATACACAAAGAGTGGCCTTTGCTGATCCTAAATTTTCAGAAACATGTCCAGACTTCCGGAATACTGTAATAATATTCTGGAAAATGTGGGATAATGTCACAGAAAAATAACACGAAAGTCCTTTTAACGTAATATTGTTTGTACAACAAAATAAGCATTTTATGTATTTTTTTTATATAATATTATTTCGGAAGTCGAAAAGCTTAACACAGAAGCTCATATACATATTTTAATACGATAATAATATAACTACAGTATGTACCAGTTTTCTTTTAAACGTCTCTCTTAGCCTACTTTGCAAGGGGTGTCACTTATATAGTCAATAACCTGCTGACAGTGTCTTTTACCCAACAATACATATTTGCCTAAAGTTTACCGTTTTAGTGCGTGTTTCGAATACCTCCCGTGGGGTTCTTGAATAAAATATAACTTTTATATATATTATATACATATTTAATAATATCTCAAATGTACATGAAATGACTTATTGGTGAATATAATTTGAAATTGATTAATATTTCATTATCAGAATAATTAAACTTTTCCGGCATTAGACTGTTTTGTTTTTGTGGGATCATGACTGATCACATAATGACTTTTCTGGTTGCATAATGCTGAGCAGTGTGGATGGCAATCACATACATTATTATATACTTATAAAATATCTTCATGTTCGTCTCACATCTAACAACATGAAATTTATAGAGTCTATTAGAGAAGGATCGTAAAATTTAATCGAAACGACTTCCATTATATCAAATTACTTATAACTTACTACTACCAAAACTACATACTCATAAAATATATTACTATCTAGAATATGTTGCTTTATAATATCGACAAGATCAATATTATTCTGTTTGAAAATAATTAATTTCAAATCGAGTAGTTTATCTTAAAATAAGGAGTCATTTTATAAGAAGTAACATCTGTCAAAATACCTGAAAATATACACGTTTCTAAAAAACGAGGTAGCCAGACACTCACTGAATGACATAGAAGCTGTTGTAGGCTTTCGCGGTCCTCATTTAAAGATGACGATGCTCTTCAGGGTTTACCATGTTTCGTTGGTCTCGACTCGGCTAATGGAGTCATTATCAAAAATGTATGTTTTACATACGATACAACGTAAAGTATGTGTAGGTACATAACGAAACGAATACTTTGTATTGCATTTTATTGGTGTTTTTTTTTTTTTTGTAAAACTCCAAATAAGAAATAAAATGTGATTATTTAGTTTTACTAGTACTTTATTAGAGTGACTCGAGTTTCGATATGTAATGCTTTTTCAAAAAAACATATCATGTCGAAAAGCGGGTCACTCTTATAACCTACTTCTAAAACTTAACAATGACATTTTATTTTTTGAGAAACAAATAATACTTTTGATAATTACTTTATCAGCAGAGACGAAAAATCAAGACGAAGGAGGGAGACCAACCAGACGCGGTACACCTGAAAGAACATCAGCATCTTGAAATGAATAACATGGTAGTACCCATTTGTATGAACATACTTATTTCTGAATCACTGCTAGCTGTTAGTGTATTGACATCGTTTCAGATTTTTGATTTAGCGATCCCGAGTACAAATCCTGTTAATTTCAATAACATTGTCTGATGTATCTGTGTAGTAGAAATTGATCTATGTCTTTCTTGTTAGCTACAGTACTGTCAAGTTAGTGCCGAATTGTAAAAAAACAAATCGACTAAACATAATGGAAATTATACTGACTAACAATAAATAAGATAAAAAAATTGTTTTATAACATCTACACCTGGCCCGGAACAAATTACCAATCAATTATAGGTTTTAAACAAGCGTACCTAGTAGTTTTACTCAGTTTCACTTAGGAAATAAACAACAAATTGACAAATGAATAGTTGCACATAATACTTTCATATGAAATGGCAATATTTTTTTATATAAATTATGAATATCACACAATTGTTCGAAAAAATAAAGATATTTTGTATCACAAATTCAGCGATGAGGTTTGCCACCCATCCTGAATGTCTTAAAAATTTATTGGCACAGGTGGCCTGTGTGTTTATTGCATGCAGCTGCTCTGCTGGCTACCCCACTGGGATATGCCGTGATGGTATAGTATAGTATCACACATGGTAATTTTAATATCTTTTTTATTACTCACTTGCAATATACTCAACACAACCAAATCAAAATGTTGTGAATTGACAAAATATTTAGAATAATAATATATTAGATTTTGACACAAATCTGATGACATGGTGTAGTATAAATTGTAATAAATAAGTCTGTCAATGGTCAAGACGTGTGTGATGATTTTAGTCAAAAATGTGACTGAAGAGTGAGACCTAGTAAAGAATGTATTATTTTCCATTGTCTTGTCTAACCACGATGTCCACAAAGTACAATTAATATATAAGCGAACGGACTAAATTATTTATATAGTGATTTATTTTCTTTCAAACGCATAGTTAAAAGATATTATAAAATTATAAGAATCAATTAATTATATTATTAACCTACAAAATCAGATTGTGTATCATTCCATTTCCTTATTGTAGCCAGTGCAATGAACTGAGATAATGTCATTATATTATTACATAAATATACTTGAAACATTTAGAAATAAAGTTATCGCAGACTTGTTATATTTTGGCAAATACATAACAAAGCGGGACATTAGGAATAAATCTTTTATGTATTAATATCAGTTTGGAAATAAAATTCAACTTGTGAATTTTTATATTTCATATACATAGAATAAAAGTCGTAATACACCTAACCATTTTTTTCATACTTCAAAACTTCAATATGAAACGATGATGATAAGATACATTTTTCATTTGATTTCTCTGCTCTCTAGTATTTCTTTCGGCTAGAATAACTTCAATTAGTCGCAACATATCGAAAACGAAGACGTGTTAATCAGTAGGCGAAAGCAGGCAACTTCTGAATAAAAGTCAGCCAAGATTGAGCTAACTGTATTGGCCACAACATCAGGCACCCATACCTGCTCATCACCATCGCGGAGGGCAAGACCGAAGGCAGAAATGGTAGAAGAGACACTTATATGGACCAAGTGAAGAAGGACATGAGCTGTGACACATACGTAGAATTAAAGAGACTAGCAGAAAACAGGGAAGAATGGAGAAGAAAATCGAAACTCATTGCAAACCAATCCAATGGATTATAACTCACTATAAATGGAATAACTTCTATCACAATACATCGTTTCTGTGAGAAGAACTTCGAAGCGTTAGGAATGTTGTGGGATAAGCCGATCAAATTGGCGTAGAATCGATCTGATGTAGGATTGTTGCCACCTTTCACTCTCAAGAGGAACGTTAAAGGGTGTTTGATTTAGAAATGAAATCGCATTCAATGTACAACACGTTATACAAAGTGGGAGATTATATTTATCATGTAAGTTGATAACAATCTGATTGCATAAATGAAAATAAAACTTAACAATGTCATGAAATTCGCAATCTAGTTATTATGTAGCCAAATCCATCACTGGGTGTTTAGCGGAAAATCGATTAACACTATTACATAATACGTACATAGTTATATCAGCACATAGAATGAAAGTATTAAGTGAAGTAGTAATGATATTAATACGAAAATGGACTCCCACTGTTTATAATAATATGGTTTGCTGTATAGGTATCGTACTTACATCAGGATATCAACATGGATATTATTATTATTATAAAAGAACATCAAAATCCCCATTTTATTACTGAAAGCGAGATTAAAAACATTTTAGTAACAGTATTGAGAAGATCAGAGGAACAGTGGCAAAATTAGTACAAACCTACTTTTAATTCTTTTGACAAATTTTGCAAGATATTATTGGTTTTTATTTCTCAAGAGAAGACTCAGAAACACAATCTTATTATAAAAGATAAAGCTAAAGATAAGTTCTGTGATCGGCTCACATTATTTAATGAGTGATCTTTTTATTAACAATTTGTGCTTCTGATTAGAGCTTTTTAATAAACTTAATAATCCTAGCACCGTCAATTAGTCATCTCTCTCTGGTTTCAATCCTGGGATTGGTTTGCAGCAATTATCTCTTTAATTCTTCTCCTCCACTCCTCCCTGTCTTGTGCGGTTCTTTTGAATTCTGCATATGATGAGCAGCGCATGTCCACCAACAGGTCCTCCAGGTACTCTCGGCGTGGGCGTCCCCTAGAGTTTGTCCCCTCGGTCATACCCTCCATTACGGCATGCAAGAGGCCTTCTTGTCGTATTACATGGCCGATCCACCTTGCACGCCTTTCTGACAAGATCTTGAGCAGGTGCCTTCCTCCTTTGATTCTTTGAAGAACTTCTTCGTTTGTGATGTGGTCTCTCCAGGAAATTCTTCTATAGGTCCACATCTCAAACGCCTCTAGTCTTAATAAGTACTAATTAATTGTACCTAACACATTGAACTGGCAATTTTAATATTTTGTATCTTGACTCTTAAATTGCGGTACAAATAACGTACAGTACTTAGTAGGTAATATTTTTTTTAATAATAAAACCTCTGGTTATTTTCGCAGTGTGTAAGATTTTTTCTGTTTATATAGTAAAATGATTTCGTTTTTGTCAATATTCAATGAAAATACATATTTAAAAACCACTCAAAAATGAATGTTTCGCTTCATTAATACGAATTGATATTTCTTTTTTTTCTGGACAACCCTTTTTTTCACAAAAACTTCCTCACTTGACTTGGTGTTAAGTCATTTTTCCACTCACCTTTTCAATATTGTCCTAGGATATTTTTATAGCAGCCATTTCGTTACTATGCGAATGTTACATTTAGTTAGATAAATGGGCGTTCACACGGGAGAGGGAACTGGGGCAGGTGCCCCTCCCAATGTTCTTGAATATAGTAGGGGAATACATGAAATTAGTATTAAAATATGGTAAAAGTATGGAAAATCTCTATTGAAGTGATAAATTGTCTTCTCTTAGAAGTCAGACTAAATAAAAAGATGGTTCTAAAGTTGTTGTACAAAAACGAGAGATTATGGAAAGTTTCAAATTCCTATATCAAAATTTGGTGACAGGGGAGGGGGTAGATATTTTGCGCCTATACCAAATCATTGAAGGAGACCCACCGAACACTCGCATAGCGCAAAAGCCTGGGGACTTCCATTTATCCGAATTCTACACCAGACAAATCTTGTCTACACCGGAGGCGGGAGGCGCCATAGTGGGCAGCCTGAGGGGCTGGTCGGCCAAAAATCACCATAACCCACGTGGAGAATCTTTTGACTACACTCTTTCAATTTTTCTAGCATCTACCAAATCGTGAAAACTGAGACTTTATAGTTATAGCAATAAAAAATTCTAAGCTACGCCCACCCTAGATAAAATATTGGTTACGCCGTTGGTTGGGTATCTATTTACTGAATATACATTCAAAGGATGAAAACTTGTAAAAATAAACACGACTTTAATCTGAATACGTTGCCATTCAATGGGTAGACTTTTTACAACAATGCTATAAAACCCTTCGGTGACATTATGTTATGTTACATTACAATTTTGATTGTATACCTACATATACAAAATGTTGTTTTTCGGGTTGACGATCTTTCGTAAGATGTAGAAACGTTCAACCCATTACACTGTTTCCTAAAAGTGGGTTGTTAGCGGATGTTCAAGAACGGACATACAGCAACCATAATCTCTGTCTTAAAGTAGAAATATATTCAAGATATATGGCAAGTTTTATCATAGAATTAATTCTGCTGAAATAGAAAAGAGTTGTAGAAGTAGAAATATATGGAAAAATAATAATCCTTAAGATATTTTTTCTTGATGCAGACTTAATTAATAATTTACGCAGTAGCTATCCTAGAAACTACAATTTTCACCTAATTCATAATTTATTTATTTATTCTTTTTACACATCATCATTATATTATAACTGTGTTAACAAACCACTATAAAAAAAAAAAAAACTAGGACGATATGCAGTGGCGAGATTATCACTATAAAGTGATTTCTTCCATCTTATTTAACCGGGGTCTTCAATATTTTTTAACTACTCAATTTTCTATTACCTTTAGTACGTAAGCTAGAAAGCTAGACATGAATGTCGAGGGTCAGAAGCCATATTTTTGCGTCCTCTGTTACAGAATAAAAGCCTTGTATACCTCCTATGAATGAAAAGATAGGAGACTCACCTCATACCTGAACATCTCAAGAGTCGTAGACTCTATTTATCCGTACATTCAAACCTAAGTTATCATACTGACGGGTGGGCCATTGGCCAGCCTGAAAGTCAGGCCGGCCAAAATCGCGAGAAGACAGCTAGCATGTTTATTGCTTGGGCTTGAACTGCTGACCCCACTAGCGGGATATGCCTTGATGGGATACTATAGTAGCAGTTGAATGAAAACTGGAATTCCAGCATTAATTGATAAGAGTACGATGAAAAGGTGTTATTAGAAAAAAAATTATTTTAATTATTTTCATTTTTTTTTTAAATTTAATTTGCGCAGAGATACGCGAATTAAATTTCAGTATAAAAAGTATTTTATTTATCTTAAATAGGCAGAAACGTATTTTGAAGAATGAATATAATATAAATTATATTGTTTGAAAATAAAAATGTAAAGAAAATTGCAAACAATCTTCAGATTTTTTCCATTCCCTGAATTAACACATTTTCTGAATATTTTTTCGGAGATAAAAAAATAGACAAAAAAGTCTTGACGTATACTTTGGGAGCATTATTATTCTTATTACGAAAAATAATAAAAAAAACAATTCCGAACCTTTCCGAATTTTGTTTTTATCGATCGAACTTGAGAAAAATAAAATGTCTCAAATAGAGTAAATAGCACAGAAAATAGCCACATTCTTTATCTACATAGCTAACTATTTAGATTGCCATTCAATGTTTTTTTTTTCAAATGACACAATAGGTTATTTACTGTATTGGTGTACAAGTAGAATAATTTCATAATTGGATAACTGATAATGACTTTAGAAGTCGAAAGACGTCTCCTTCGTGTTTGTTTAATCTAAAGTAGAACAAAACACTTGTTTCAATTTATCCAATACACAATATATATATATATATATATATATATATATATATATATATATATATATTCTTTTCTTTTGATTATTTCGGCAAAAATATGAAGAAATCATCAAAATACGATATTTTTCTAATGTATAACTCTCTACGACATTCAATGTATACATGAAAAATAATGTAGGTACATATTATGTCTAATTGTATCCGTAACTTCCAACTTAACCTTTTAACATGCCATTTGTCGTAATGTTTTCCCTATTTTTTTGTCTATCTTAATCTAGCAATGGGTTTGTTTTCGGAGATAGAAAGTAAAATAAAGAAGTTTGTGGTAATATTATTAGGCACTCTAAACGTTTATCTTTATTTTTAACTCTAGCCATTTACATAGATTGAATGACATGGAGGCGAAGGTTGCGTGTTGTGATTCTGATTTTTTGTTTTTGTTTTCATCTCAGGTATACTATTCACATTGTCTACATTTAATTTTTGGTAAATTTAGATTGCCATTCAATTTTACTTTTGCCTGACGATGAGAGCGGAAGCTCTTGAAAGCCGGCTCGCAAAAATAAATAAAATCAATAGTGGAATAACTAAATATTGTGTTTCATTTTAAAAATTATTGGTAAATAAATTGTAATATACCTACATACATGTTATTTTTTAATCACGAAAAAAACAGGTGAAGATTTCATAATTTATTATTCAATTTGTTATTCTCTTTTTAGTAAGATATATTTGCAAGCGTAGTAACAGTTTTTTTTAAGATATATCTGGGCTTTGTTACAAACCCAAATACAACTTTGTACACGTTTCACAGTAAGTTTTTGTCGTGAAAGGGGAGTTTGTCGGCACCTGGGATCGAACCGCGAACACCTTGTTCACATAGCCGAGACTATACCTCTAGGCTGCCGACAAACTCAGTTATAATTATATTTTATGTTATGGCGCAGAGAGGATATTCATGTTGGTATTTGAGTAGGTACTGTTTACATCTACTACTAAATTGCATTTAGAAAAATTTAGCGTAAATGGAAAAAAATGTTATATCATATTGTAAAATAAACTCACATTTCTATTTCCTTACATAATGATCCTTTTTATCACAGTGTTGCCAATATAAACAGCAAATTATTTGTTCTTTATGTGTCAAAATAAAAGTATTTTTTAATGTTGGTCGACTTGTGTTGATGGTGTTGGGGATATTAAGGCTAATTGTAAACATTACTACTGCTACTACTGTAGCATCATGGCATATCCCACAAGTGGGGTGGTCATCGCACTAACAGGAAGATTAACATGCAGATTGTTCTTTGTGCTTATTTAAATAAATATAATCAGGATGGGTGCCATTCCTCATCGCTGTAATTGTAAGCTCAGATAATGTCACAAAAAAAAAAATTGCTAACTATACATTTTTAATTCACTTTTCGATATCAAATAAAAAAAAACTATTGCTTAATTGAGTGTAATTTTTCGAGTTTGCATAACAAAGTACGAATCAAGTGAAAAAGCTTAAAGATTGACTAATTCAATGAATAAATAGAGCCTTTAAACCTAGATAGCCTAAAAAAAACAATCTGACACCCAATTACGTATCTCAGTTTATAACAGATTTAGATCAAAAGTCAGTTTTGATCGTTATTTTTATAAAAAGGTACTTATTATTAAACGAACTTTTTAAAAAAAGTGATGAGCAAAAAATTATTTATGATAGGAATCTGTTATCAACTGAGATACGTAATAGGCATGCTGAAGGTATATCTATCCTAGATAATAAAAACAGAAATCTTCCTATTAGGTTAAATACCTACCTATTCCTACATTCTTTTCATTTCCTTTCACCTCATTAACTTTACACGGTGAACCATCACAATATGAATGTTAATGAATACAAAATAAGCAAAATATTACTTATATTTCTGTACAGATTAGATATAATGTTTTGAAGTTTGACATTTAGAAATGTGGTATTGAGTTAATGTGGCGAACTTTAATAATGAGATATAATGGATTTGGATATTAAGCAAAGATTTAACATTGCGATAGAAAACGAAGTAAATTATATTAATATCTTAATAACTGTAAATTGCCTAATTTTCGTTCACGGGTTCGACATTTACGTCATAATATATTTTTTTACAAAATTGTCTTTATATTCATACCATCTCAGCATCTCCCACAAGTGGGGTAGCCAGTGGACTAATTGTATGTAGTACACATTGCAGATTGTCCTACATACGATTGGCAAAAAATATGATATTCAATATGGAATCGAATAGTATATTTACACATTTTATATGTGATAATTTTAAAGAACGGCTTTTTACAGGGCACAAAACCGTACAGAAAAGAATAAAAAACCTAAAAATTCTACAGAACAAGTTAGCAAATGGTACATATGATTTACACTTTTAATTTATATTTCGCTGATGATGAGAGCGGAAGCTTTCGAAAGCCGGCTCGCAAACTAATAAAGTCATCAGTAGATTAAGTATCCATTTTGTATAATTTAAAGTTCTTATCATAATGGACTTCCACCAAGAACCGTCGCTCGATAAATAATATTTTATTAAATTGTACATATACTTATAATCTTTGAATTTCATTTTCAATCATTACATATTTTCTTTTTGGAAAAAAATATATTATATTAAAAAAGGGAAGCTCTTCATTTGAAACAGTTTTTTGTTCAACTTTTAAAGGTACAGAGAAGACGTTTTGATGGAATCTTCAAAAATATATTTAATGATTCAAACTTTCACAATTTTTTATAAAAACCATTTTTAATGTTCATTTATGCTTTAATAATGCAATGCCAAACGAACTGAATTGACATGCTTGGCATCTCGGGTCCAATTTTCAATTCCAATTATTTATTAATAATGTCAGACATACCTGACGATGATTCGTTGCTGGCTTCTTGTTGCGGGCAGTCGTGTTTTTTGTTATAGCGTGCTTACAGTGCTGTTATTTTTGTTCAGAATTATTTTTTGTTGTTGTTGCTGCTTCTAGGGAGCGGAGAGGGGCGGTCGATAAGTTTTTTTTTTCTTTTATTATTTTTCTTACCATTTATTTTTCTTTTTAAAATACTGTATAAGTTCTTCACATATTAGCGTCTTTACATATCAAGATGGAGGCTCCTTCGGAGCCTCCTGATTTAAGAAAAAGATCAAGATCACCTAACGAGCTTACGAGCGTTCACCCTTCGAAGATGCCTTTTTCTCCAAGTGGTGTTACGGAAAGGCCATTGGAGTTGTATAGTTTGGAGGCCCCGGGCCCATATTTAATATTCGTACAAAATCAGGATCCAAGTAAACATATGGATCCAATGGCATTCGGGAAATTGTTATGCAATTCGGGAATAAAAAACATAGCGACAGGTGGAGTTAAGGTAGAGGCGAGAAATAAAATTTCTCTAACATTCAAATCGGCTCTTGCAGCAAATGACTTCTTAACATCTAATTTCCTGTCAGCAAATAACCTGAAGTGTTACATCCCATCTTTTAAGCTCCACAAAATGGGTATAGTTAGAGGTGTTTCTATCGACATCTCAATTGAAGAGATAGTGGAAGCTACGGAGGTGCCTTACGGCTATGGCAAAGTAATAAAGGCGCGTCGCCTTAATTTCAAGGATTCTTCTTCAGGGACAGTAGAGTGGCGTCCTTCAAGGTCGGTCGTACTGACCTTTGAGGGTCAGAAGTTACCCCCACACGTATACCTGTATCATGTCTCAATGAAAACAGAGCAATATGTATTTCCAACCGTCTTGTGTTTTGGGTGCTGCCGATTTGGTCACCAAAAGACACAATGTAGATCAAATCCTCGTTGTTTCAAATGTGGAGAAGCCCATTTCGGAGAGGAATGCACTTCTACGTTGGCTAAATGTGTCAATTGCAATGGTTCACATAATGCATCTAGTCTATCCTGCCCAGAACTCACCCGCCAAAAAAATATTAAGCACTCAATGGCTATGGACAATATTTCCTACAAAGAAGCATCTACTCGTCATCTTCCTGCAATATCCAGTTTTGCAGAAAAAGTTGCATCTGCTCCTCAATCTTCCCCTACTCAATCATCTACTGTCACTAAAATTTCAAAAACAACGAAAAATCACTACCCACCCATTCACAACAAACCAATTAACACTGAACACGAAAACCTCCTATTCTACAAAAATGGCCAAGCTTCGAATCCTGTAGACGGATGTGCCTTAAATGGCAATTCCACCCCAGACAATCCAAAACCCTCAACTTCTGACCTCCAAACTATTTTGAATTGTTTTATGCAATTATTCTTTCAACTAATGTCACAACCCAATTCTTTACCGTCCATCGCTGCCTCTCTTCCTTCAATACTCACTTCTATTCATAAAAATCATAATGGTGACCAACAAGACAAAAGCTAGTTTTTCAAAGCTCAATATTATCCAATGGAACAGCCGAAGTATCGTTTCAAATAGAAGCGAAGCAATATCACTCATAAAAAAATTTGACATTTCCGTCGCAGCCATTTCTGAAACATGGTTACATCCAGAATCCCTTTTTAATCTGCCCGGATACATGTCTGTTCGTGATGATCGTTTGGATGGAAAAGGGGGTGCAGCTTTGTTTATAAAGTCTGATATCCCCTATATCCGAATCCCATTGCCCAAACGTGCAGATTTCCAAATTGTTGCTGTGGACATTTCTGGAACATCTTTTGTCTCTGTTTATCTACCCCCTAAGACTCCATTTGACCTTACATATTTCAATCATTTGCTTCACAAAATCTCAAAATCTTTTATACTCTTGGGAGACTTTAATGCACATTCCACTTCATGGGGTTGCCACTCCACAGATTCGTGTGGGAAAGCTATTCTTGATTTTATAGATAGTAATACGCTTTGTATCCTCAACGACGGATCCCCTACTCGCTTTTCTCCTCCCACACAAAATTCTAGTGCCGTGGATCTCACCATTTGCACTGCTGACCTAGCTCCATCTACAGTATGGCATGTTCTGGAAGATCCTTACTCCAGTGATCATTTCCCAATTAAAGTAGCAGTAAACGTTAAGTTTAATATTAATATTAAGAAAAATCGTCGAAATTGTTTTAACACTGGGCGGGCTGATTGGGACAGCTTTAAAACCTCTCTTGAGGCATCTTTTCTGCGTGAACAAGTTCCTTCGGATATTGATACTATGACATCAACCTTAACCGAACATATAATATCTGCGGCTAATTCGTCAATCCCGCGTGCATCATCATATCGCAATCTAAAAGAGTCTCCCCCATGGTGGGACCCAGAGTGTAGTGCCGCAGTGCAAGATCGAAAAAACGCAATGCGAAAGTATAGAAAGGATATGTCGCTTGAAATTACTTGGAGGTTAAGAGATTGCAAGCTTTGGCAAAGCGAATCTTGCAACGTAAAAGAGACAGGGATGGCGAAATTTTTGTTCCTCATTGTCACCAGAAACTGCTGCCTCGGAGGTTTGGAGCATGATTCGCCGATTTAGGGGCTCATTCTCTCAGCCAAATAAATCGTCCCAAATAGGGGAATGCATAGAAGATTTCCTGGATCGACTTGCTCCACCTTTTGTTGCTAACCAAATAGAGTCTCTTTCATTACATACAGAGGATCCAACGGCAAGTTGGTTGGCAGAAAAATTTACATTCAATGAACTTCTATCAGCGGTAAAAAGTTGCATCTCTGACTCTGCCCCTGGAGTGGATTTTATTAACTACTCCATGATAAAACACTGTCCTGCCCCAGTTTTATCCACAATTTTATCCATCTACAATTTGGCCCTTAATTTATCGATAATTCCTCTGGCATGGAAAAAACAATTGGTCGTCCCTATTTTGAAAAATGGCAAGAACCCTTCTCTAGCATCTTCATATAGACCCATAGCATTGTCATGTTGTTTGCTCAAATCCTTGAGCTCATGGTTAAGGTGCGTCTGGAGTGGTTTGTGGAAAATAGATGTCTCCTCCCCCCTCATCAACTCGGATTTAGGAAAGAAAAATCTTGTCTCGACAACGTAAGTATCTTGGTGACTGATATTCAGCTTGCTCAATTGGAACAGAGGAGCACAGTTGCGTGCTTTGCAGATATATCCAGCGCCTATGATAATGTCGATATTAATACTTTAAAACGAAAATTGAGCAATATAGGAGTCCAAATTCTCTTACTAGCTTGATTTTCGACATGCTAACTCAAAGAGAGATTGTGATCGACACTCCAGATGGTCAGGTACGTAGAACGGTTTTCAAAGGCTTGCCCCAGGGTTCAGTACTGAGCCCTTTATTGTTTAATATATATTCATATGACATTCATGACCTCCTCCCAAATGATTGTAAATTATTGCAATATGCCGATGACTTGGTTATATATGTGCATCATAAAGATATTAAAGTCGGAGCTGATCAGTTGAGTCAGGTAATGAAGGGATTGAGCACATGGCTTTTTGACAATAGTCTTAATCTCGCTCCGGATAAAAGTAAGGTAGTTGTTTTCTCCAAAAAACGAAATCCTCCCAACGTTGATGTTTTGTTTGAGGGAACTCAGATCCTAGTGTAGATTCTGTTAAATTCTTGGGGATGAATTTACAGAGAAAGTTGTCATGGAACATCCACATAGACCTTATTGTGAGCAAATGTGAAAAAACTTGAATATTCTTCGTGCGGTTTCGCGGGTTTGGTGGGGCGCACACCCCTCAACGCTGAAGATGTTATACTCCTCTCTGATTCGAAGTCATTTAGACTATGGCAGCTATCTTTTGGATCCTTTACCAAAATATCAAGCTTACAAATTAGATAAGATTCAGTCACAGTGTTTGCGCCTTATATTGGGGCAATGAGATCGTCTCCAATAGTCTCTCTGCAGGTAGAAGTGGGCGAGATGCCATTATTCCTACGACGAAAATTCCTGGCATGTAAGTTCATTATGAAGAGAATCGAATACGTGGATAACCCACTTATTCTGAGTTTAAGTGCTTTGGCCAATAAGGTCTGCGGTGAGGAAACTACTTACAGAAAGGTTCCACCGTTGCTTGCCTCTTGTTTTCATTCACTTATGTCAGATATTCCAATATATCCCAGAGAAAAATTACCTCTATTCACGACCCCTTTCAAAGCTCTATCTTTTCCTCTTCAGATTGAGGAGTCAATAGGTATTTTCAAATCATATTCATCTCAAAACCATAATAGTAATAACCAAATATTCATGTCGACTACTGAAGAGAGATGGCCAAATCACGTGGCTATATTCACTGACGGATCCAAGTGTTCCCAAGGTTGTGGCTCTGCTTTTTATATTCCATCACTTCATTTGGAAGGGATTTTCAAAATCCCCATACTCTCTTCAATATTTACCGCAGAATGCATAGCAATGAAAGAGGCACTGCTAAAAATCATCCATCTAAAAATAAGATTTTCAGTAATATACACTGACTCACTTTCACTTCTTCAAAACCTTAAATCTAATGCGAAAAAGTGTAGCAACAGTATAGTATTTGAAATCCGACATCTTGCATTCTATGCCTCATGCATGGGATATGATATTGTTTTCTGTTGGATCCCGTCTCATATTGGAATATCCGGAAACGAAGCCGTTGACCGCCTGGCAAAATTGGCCTGCACAGGCGGGTGCTTGCCTAACGCATTTTCCCAACCCACGGACGATTTCTTACCCACCATCATGAATCTCATAAGGTCGGAGTGGCACAGTTATTGGCAAATATCAGCAACCGGAATGTTCTATAAAAACATACAAAAAAAGATTCCATGTCGTCCGTGGTTTGAAATTGAAAGACAATCAAAATTGGACATTTCCCTCATTTCCAGAATGCGAATCGGACATTGTTTGGTTGCCACCCACTTAGCAAGGATTGGAGTTTTCTCCTCCCCTGAGTGCGAATGTGGTACCAATGAGGAATCTCTGGACCATGTATTTTTCGAGTGCCCCAAATATGACAGATCAGAATTCATGGATAATCTCGTGGAGGAATGCATTACATACCCCCTCAATGTGCAATTTTTACTATCATTGAACTCAATAGAGGTGTATAAATGTATGACAAAATTCCTCAAAGTAAATAATAAAAATATTTAACTTTTCGAGTCACCTTGTTATTGAATTAGAATAGGTATAATTAGTTATAATAGGTAGCTGTGTGTTGGTGTAAACAACAGCTGTGCGATGCATCGAATGAAGTATTGTCATTATTATTTTCTACCCCGTCTTTGTATTAAGGTTCATTTTGCTGTGAAACACCTCATTATTGTTTTTTGTTTTTTTTTTGTTTTTTAATACAAATATCATTGTTAAAAACCCGTTGTTCCATATTGGCCTAAATCACTCGCAAACGAGTGGATGGC